>JARFJB010002209.1:4602500-4730000 GCA_036346205.1 Vesta saturnalis | reverse complement strand
TGTATAAGTTTTATTTTTTATTTTAACGAAAAATTAAAGATCTTGTATTCCGTGAGCCATACGAATATCTGTAAAGAGCATTTCCAATCGTTATGAATTGAATGTTATAATAATAAAATTAATACAGTGTTAAAGATATCTTTGTCAGTGTTTCATGTACAAAACAAAAGATGTGTTTACTAAACTAGGTAGATTACGGAGAAAACTTAATCGATCATAATTTTAAAATAGTTAATATGCTTGATTTTTTGAAATTTTATAATCTTTACGTCTATTTTAAATTTTACTAACGGATTCAATTTCTATGTTCTATCATTTTTGAACTTTTAAATTTCATTATCAGGTATGCCGCTTAGCTTAAGTTTCAATTACGGTAACCAGCTAGTGATTTAATTGTCTTCAGCTATTAATTTTAGGTCTGTGGTGATAGGGAGATCACAAATTGGGACTAATTTTAACTTCTTCTCATTATTTAATTTCTTTAGGAGATCAGCAGAGGTTGACGGCCATTAATCTTTAAATCCTCTGATCAAGGTGCCATGATAGCAGTGAGGATTCATGACCATTTCGGGCGTTCCACTTTCGTGCGTTCCCACAAATTTTCCCCGTTATGGCTATAAATAGGAACTTAATGTGCTTCCGAATTCCCGTTTGGTGCGCATCTAAGCTGCTCGAAACTGAATAAATATGAGACAGGGTAAAAACAGAATGAATGAGTTGTGGTAATTGAGCAGTTTAATTTGTCTTTGAGGGTGTCGTTCTTATGTCATGAGTTCTCATTTCGAACGGTCTACTGTGCTTTCTTTGTACGCTCTGTCGCATTCGCATGGTAGGTTGTATACACAATTTTTACAATTTTGGTCTTCATTCTGTGGTTTGGTTTTGAGTATTCCACTGAGCGTTCTTATCGATTTGAAGGCAGTACAAATATTTGCTGCCCATCCTTAGTATTTTGTCCGAGGTGTCTTATCTATTTGTGTATTTAGGTTCTTCTTTTTCGGTTACCCTTTCCCTGTTTACGTTAGGTGTTACATCGGGGAAGCCATTTTCTTCAAGTGTCTTAGCGATATTTACTCTTTCGTTTTTCCGCTTCTCTTGTTGTGAGCATATTGTTTTCGCTCGATCGTACAAGCTAGTATAATAGAGTGAACAAAGTGAAGAATTTTTTACCAAAAAAATGTATTATCGATTTTGAAGTTACCGCACATAATACTACAGAAAAGTTTTTCCGATTGCAGTTATCAAAGGATATAATTTTTATTTTAACAGGTTATTTGGCGTAAAGTATCAGATTTAGATCTAACAAACTTGTACAAAGAAAACCAGGAAGTAATGAACCACATAAGGAGGTGATTCATTAGCTCATCTGCTAGAAGATAAAGTTACAGATGGTTGGCTTTGTATAATGGAGAATTCCCCTACCGACGAAGCCATTGTTAAATGCAACGATTATTTTATTGATCAATGGATTGATAATTTTCGTCGAATATTATAATAATGTCTCCCTCCGTCTACTATGTGAACCATAAAACAGAAGTTAATAAAATTTTGGAAAACCTAACTAAGGCAAATGGCAGACAGCTATATGTAAAATAATTTTAAATGGGATCATACGGCAAGCAACACCTCATTTGAAAGCTCGTTACACGCCCTTTTCAACGACATCAACAACATTAAAATATTACTACCGATTCGTGAGTTTCGACCCAAAAAGCCAATAAATGTTTTGAGGTTTGAAACGAACTTTAATGAGGTATTACTTGCTGCATGATCCCATTTAAAATTATTTACAAAATGGAGACTGTCCGCCAATTTGAATGATTACGTCACTGAATACCATCAACGTTCTGTTTCCCAAAATTTTATTAATTTCAGTTTTATCGTTCACATAATAGGTTGAGGAGGAGGGGAGACTGTAGACAGGCACTGTATTTATATACAGAAAGATCAAGAATTGCTGAACATGTCTGCAACGAAGACCACCGCATCCAATAGGATAACATACGGATAGTGGCAAGTTCTAAAACATATTTATTGGATTATTTAGTAGGTCAGCGGTATAGGTGTCAGACTTGTAAGTGAAAGGTACCAAAGTTCGAAGATGAGACTAGTCAAGTACTTGGGAAAAATTCGTAATAAATGAATTCGACTCAAGTGTGAAATCATTCCTTCTTAAAACTAAGTGTGATGTGATGACGAAAGCAGAGTCCTCTTCCGAAACGTCGCGCTATAAGAGCAAAGCAGGCCGATCAACTCAACTAAAAGAAGACCACTGTTACAAAAGACTTGTAATGTAGTAGCTTTTATAGAATTTAAAGCTATGAGAATATTTAATCCCGTGAACTTTCTACATTTAAATGAACAATAATATAGGTTTAAATACTGCACTTAGAAATTTAACCATTCTCCGTATCAAGCCTTTATGTGTTTTAATAAATAATGTTGACGGCCGTCTTAGTAGAAAATACCTCGACCATAAAAGAGGCGTTTAGATTCATAAACATGCCCCTAGGGCTATGTTAGAGTGTGGTTAGGTCAATACTTCAGACATCCCCCGAAGATAACCGATTCTACCCGAACATTGACGAGCACGCTTGCGCACAAGACCCAAGGCTAGCTGCGTTCTCGTTTCTCGTCTGTTTCGCTCTTTAAAGTGTAACTGTCATCGAGTGAGCATTACTATAATGTATTCTCCTGTTTATAAGCCAACATCAGCGGACATTAGAGATTTTACTGACTTGTTAATAAACTATTACAACATAACTGTTCAAGATAATAATGAAAGCGATGACGTGGTTGAGCTGAATGTATCTCACATCCAAGATGATGGTGATGGTTCACAGAAGAGAAAGAAGAGCGATGAGGTAGGGGAGAAAGGCAAATCTCAAAATCATGATGATGATGACGACGAATCACGGTTCAAGAAGAGGAAGAAAACCGGTAAAGCATGTTATTAAATAATAATGATGTATTGTTCTTTATAATAATAATAATAATATATTTTCAAACGTTAAGCTTTCCTTCAATTTTGTTAATAAACTTGTTTTTTTTCCTAACGGTGCTCCACCGTTTTGATTCATGTTTGGAAGTTTACAAGTTTTTTCGCTTTAGCGTGTTTTCGTTTTGCGTGTTTTCGTTTGTGTGTTTTTGTATTTATGTGTTTTCGTTTTTACGTATTTTCGCATCTGTATGTCTTTGCGTTTGCGTATTGTTTGTGTTAGCGTGTTTTCGTTGTAGCGTTTTTCGTTTGTGTGTTTTTGTGTGTGTGTGTGTGTGTCAGTGCGCGTACGTGCGTGCGTGGGTGCGTGCGAGCGTACGTACGTGCGTGCGAGCGTGCGTGCGTGCATGTGTGTTTTTCGTTTGATCCTCGTGCTAAATCAGTGCTAGTCGACTGTATGTACACGCTCTCTATGAAATTTCAAATAAATTAGATTACGTCACTCTTATTTCGGATTAGAAATTTGTTTTTTTTAAACCTTTAGTTGACATTGCTATTATTCCCAACTGATAAAAAATCCATATAACGTGAATCAAAATCATAATCTGAAGATTCAATTATTTTTAAAGTAATTTCCGCGTTAGCAAAATTTTTAAAATATTTGTAAGTGTTTTGAATGTAAATTTTTGTAAGTACAACATGTTTGTTAAATACTAGAAGCGGTATTCCGGTGTTCTGTATTACTTTCTAAATAGTTAATGATAGGTATGTAATGGGCTGTTTATATCCAGCCATTCGCAAAGCGTATTTTAGTGAGACACGTTGTATAAAAAAAATCCGTTCAACATATGGTACAGTTGAAAGAAAAACTTCTAAATGTAAGCGTATTATTTTTAGTATATGTTTTTTACCTGATATTGCTAACAAAAATGCCGATAAAGATTTTTAAAATGTATTATTATGCTTATAGGATAACGTCATAAGATCAGCTCTACAAAATAGTAGGTACGCATTCGTGGATTTTAAAGTTGTAGTTACTGTTAATTCACGTATAATAATAAAAACATTAAAACCTTCTGCCTTTTATTTCCGTTATATCAGTTTGATATTCTTAAAACATGTTAATTTTAATTTAACTCTATGTTATATATACTTTTTCTACTGTACATAAATGACCTTATTTCTTCAACAACTAACCCCATACATTGCTTTGCTGACGATAGCACTCTTCACTGTAGTTCATCTCAGTCTACTCATAGTGATAATCCACCTTCTATGTCAAATCAAGAAATTAAAGCTGAAATGGCAAATTCAACCAACAAAGACATTCAACGTATTCTCGAATGGGGAAGCAATAATCTAGTTAAATTTAATGCTAACAAAACTCAGTGTTGCCTTATGTCCGCCAAAAAAGGTCGATCATTTCCTGTTGTAAGTATGAATGGCTCAGTTCTTAAGTTTTCAGACTCTATTACTCTGTTGGGTATGACTGTATCTTCAAATCTCTCATGGGTTGACCATCTTCTGTCAGCTACCAAAACAGCTGCTCGTAAAATAGGATTTTTGTACAGATCTAAGCAGTACTTTACCTCTCGACAACTCCTTCTGCTGTATAAGGCCCAAATTCGGCCTCATCTGGAATACAATTCTCACCTCTGGGTTAGTGCTCCCCAATACGTTCTCGATGTCGTTGATCGTATTCAAAAGAGAGCGATTAGGCTTATAAATGACCCGTCCTTAACTTCTCACATACAGTCCCTTGAGCATAGAAGGATGGTTTCAGTTCTATCTTTGTATTATCGTTATTACAACGGCTATTGTACTGCTGAATTATATTCTTTGATACCATCTCGGTCTATCTTTTCGAGAAACACTCGGTTCGCTCATTTACATCATCAGTATGCAGTACAAATCTCCACTTGTCGTACCAAACGGGCGCAATCCACATTTTTCTACACGGCTTCTAAAGTCTGGAATGATCTCCCTAGTTCCTGTTTTCCTCTCACTTATGATATGAGAAAATTTAAGGTGGCTGTTCATAGGCATCTATTGGCAATTCATTATCCCTCTATCCATTCTCCTAAGTGTTCCTGAGTGCTTTAGCACGATAGGCCTAATTTAGCCTGTTCAGGTCCACAATCATTAAAAAAAAGTAATTATTACTTTTTAATGGGTTATTACAACTGTTAATGAACACGTTACAATGAAATAGTTTTGTGTATGTAATGAAACATTCAAATAAATCAGATATGATGTTCCGAATGTATAGGTGGTGACTGTTTAGAGAATCAGCCTATACATAAAGCATCATTGCATTAGGGTAGAAATTATTTATTATTTCACGTCATATTTAATTAGACTTTAATGCATTCAGTTTGAACTGTAATCTGGTTTCCGCAAACCGTAAGACGTAGTTTCGGTTGATTGATTGAGTTTTATCTGATGATCGAGCGTCATTTGTTTGAGATTGATTAATTAATTGATTTGTTTGTGTGTGTGTGTGTGTGTGTGTGTGTGTGTGTGTGAAAGAGAGAGGGGGAGGAAGAAACAAGATAGAGCAAGAGAAGGTGTGCATTATCAGCTTCTATTATAGAAAATGTTCATTAGTCTATCCGCCACTAGATGGCGCTAAAATCAATTTTTACTCAAAGGGGCCAGGGCGTAGACCCTGATACAAGTCCTGCCTTACAATAACCTCCTTATTAGAATACAATTTTGTATGACGGGGCGAAGGCCTACAGCTGTAAGCTTACGTTAGAACAACATACAATTGCATCAAGGGGGCCACGATAGGGGCTAAGCTCTACACTTATCTTATAAGGTTAGGTTGCCACACCATCTCCGGCCATGGGGCGAAGGCCTGAGAACAAGTTGCGAAGCCCTACACGTGTCGTACAAGAACCTCCTTATTAGAAATACGTTTTCTCGTAAAGGTAAAAGATCATCCAATAGCATATGACCATTTAAACAGTAGGACCGATAATTTTAATAATAATATCTTATTAATTATGCAATTTCCAACATTGTATGCGTGTGCGTTTGCCTAACCTCCAGGGTTACTGATTTTTAGTATAGCCAAAAGGACTTTAATTAGATGACCATCAAAATAACCCTAAACCAACCCCAAGTCCAAGTCCAGCTCCAGGTCCAGCCCCCAGCACCAAGACCAGCCCCAGCCCCTCACGTGAGCATGTGCAAAAAAGGCGCTAATTAGGGTTGACCCATAGAGTAGAAAATACGCGTCCTATACGTGAGCTGTTATAAAATAGGGTGAAAAACACGTCCTACACGTGGGTGTGCAAAAATAGGGGTGAAAAAATACGTCCTAGACGTAAGCGTGTAAAAATAAGAGTGGAATATATGGTCTCCCACGTGGGCATATAAAAAAGTGAAAGGGGGGCGGAGATTGTGACGTAAAAAAAGTGGTGGGGATAGTGTCCCCGTACTACTAGCATTTATATACAAAACTGTACTTGTCATACGAGATACAAGATATCATGACCTTTCACCTCCTATTTACAATTTACCTTATTTTATCCATAAAATTGTTTAAACAAAAATTTTCTAAATATTAAATCCAACAAACCGAAATTTTAAACGCTTTACAATCATGCAAAATTCAAGTGATGGTTTTCATCCCAACATTTTTACACAATACCAATCTTATACGCCGCAGCCTCCAAACTCTAATGTACAACAAACATCAACTCAGCATAACTTCCACCAACAAAGGCAATCAATAAACTCCTCCAAACTAAACGAGTTCCAAGAAATTAAACGTCACAAAAAAGAAAAGCCACTATCGATCCTCAAACATCCAGCCCGCCTATCTCAACTTTCAACAGATACCAACCCTTAGCAAAAGCTAGTACCACCACTAGAAGAACGAACACCGAAAATAAAACACAGATTCCTCCTTTCATACTTCACTATATTAAAGCCATAAAGCCACTGATAACGCCGACTGAAAAGCACATTCCAAAAACAAACTATCAAATCAACTTCTACAAGGCAATAAACTAAAGCTACTAATAAATAATATCCCCGATTACAAAAAAATAAGAAATGTTCTAGATGTCAATAAAGTAGTTAGGCATACTTACAGTCTGGAGGAAGAAAAGAAATTCCTTGTTGTACTAAAACACCTATATCACTCAACAGAAAATGAAATCATTAAAACTGCTTTGAATGAAAAGGGACATGAAGTACTTAACATAATGAATGTTATGAATAGAGAAACCAAAGATAAAAAAAAAACTACTTTTCATTGACATCAAACGCAAAGAAAATAATAAAGAAATCTTTAAGATAACAAGCATTGAAAACGCAATAGTGATCTTCGAAGAACCAATAAAAAAAGAGCAGATACCACAGTGTAAAAACTGTCAATGCTACGGTCATACACGCAACAGATGTACCAGACCAACATGCTGTGTCAAGTGCGCAGAACTACATGATTACCGTACCTGTCCTAAAAACTGTAATGACGGCAAACTACTTAAGTATGTGCTGTGTCAAGGTCAACGCCCTGCCAACTACAAAGGATGCAGGGTACACCTTGAAATATTAAACAGAAGATACCCAAATTCAGCAAACTCAAGTTATGCCTCAAGACTGCAAATTCAGCAACAGCAGCCACATCAACAAAGACAGCAAAATCACCACCAACAACTAAATCAACAAAAAAAGCAAAATAATCAAATAAGTCTACAAAATAATCATTGGACCCCACTATACCAAAGACAGCAACAACTATCCCAACCACCACTTCAGGAACAATCGCAACCACAAAGTCATGATCTCACATCCATAATATTTACACTACAACAAACTATATTAGCACAATAACCATAAATGATCTATCAGCACAAATCAGACTTCTCAGAGAAGAACTAAAAAAATAAAAATGGCTCCAATATATAAAATAGCAGAGTGGAACGCCAATGGACTTCTAAATCACAAACATGAGGTACAAACCTTCCTCACAAACAATGAAATTGACATCTCGGAAACATACTTCACCAGTAGAACCTACTTTAAAATACAAAACTATCAGGTATACTGTACAAATCATCCTGATGCTGACAATCACGCTAGAGGAGGTACAGCCATATTAATAAAGCAACACATTAAACATCACATTTTACCTTCCTTTCAAAATAACTTCCTTCAAGCAACATCCATAGAGATAGAAGACTGGAATGGACCTCTAGTCATATCAGCAACATATTGTCCTCCTAACTATGCTACAAGTAAACAGAGTTTCATTGATTACTTCAAAACACTGGGCATCAGATTTCTATCAGGAGGAGATTTCAATGCCAAGCACACCCTATGGGGTTCCAGAATCTCACCACCTGTCAAGGGAAGAGTGATGTACCAACCAGTCCAAAAGTTACAGCTGGGTCATCTATCAACCTATGAACCAACCTATTGGTGCACTGACCAAACAAAGATACCTGATCTTTTAGATTTCTTCATAACCAAAGGAGTAGCCCCGAACTACCTCAAATTGCGTCCTGTCTTGACCTATCCTCGGATCATACACCCATTATAGCAATCATGAGCAGTACAATTCTGGAAACAGGTCCAAGATTACACAATAAAAAACCAGACTGGACTCACTACATCTCATTCAAAATGGCCTAGACTTAAAAATTTTACTCCAAACAGAACAAGACCTTGACCTAGCTATATATATATATATATATATATATATATATATATATATATATATATATATACGAAAATAATCCAGGAAGCTGCTATCGAAGCAACACCAACAACTATCATCAAAAGAAAACAAGAAGGATGTCCTATTGAAATTAAAAGAAAAATAGCGGAAAAAATACGGCTAAGGCGAGTATGGCAAAACATAAGATATCCATCCGATAAAAGAAGATACAATCAAGCAGCGTCAGAGCTAAAAACACTCACCAAAGACATAAAAAATGAAGGTTTCCAAGATTACCTCAATAATCTCAGCGCTACAAGCGACACAAATGATTCTCTTTGGATAGCAACAAAAAGAATAAAGGCACAAGGACAACCCATTCCCCCTTTGAAAAAGCCGGACAACACATGGGCGCACTCCGACTCGGAAAAAGCAGAACTCCTCCCCCAACACCTCGAGAGCGTCTTTCATCCTATACCGACTCCAAACACCCCAGCAGATGAAGAGAGAATACAAGAGTCTTTAGAAACACCATACCAACTAACCCCGCCTATGGACTGCTTCACAGTAAAAGAAATTAAAAATATGATCAAGTATAACCAAAATCCCAAGAAAGCCCCAGGCTTCGACATGATTACTGGGAAACCCGTTAAAGAGTTACCACGCAAGGGCCTAGTGATGTTAACCATGCTCTACAATGCAGTTCTGAGACTGGGCTACTTCCCAGTGAAATGGAAGGTAGCGCAAGTAATACAAATCCCTAAACCTGACAAACCGCCAAACGAAGTTACCTCCTACAGACCTATCCGTCTACTTCCAGTACTAGGTAAAATCTTGGAAAAACTCTTAGCAAAAAGACTAATATCAATTTTAGAAGAAAATAACATCATTCCAGATCACCAATTCGGCTCTCGGAAGGGGCACTCCACAGTCCAACAAGTCCATCAGATTGTGGATAATATAAATCAAGCCTTCTTGGAGAAACAATACTGCACAGCTGTCCTTCTTGATGAAACCAAAGCCTTTGACAAAGTATGGCACACAGGCCTCCTATACAAACTAAATAAAATTCTACCTCACCCCTTTTACATTATCCTCAGATCCTACTTGGAAGAACGATACTTTCTAATCAAATTTGGTCAACATTAAACAAATCTTCATCCAATAAACTCAGGAGTACCACAGGGCAGTGTACTTGGCCCGATTTTATACCTAGTATACACTGCGGACATCCCAACAAATCAGCACACCTTAACTGCCACCTTTGCAGATTACAAGATCATGATGACAAGACACGAAGATCCAACTATAGCTGCTTAACTTCTTCAACAGACCCTTGACCAAGTAATTCAGTGGACCAAGCAATGGCGAGTTCAACTAAATGCAACCAAATCCTTCCATATCACGTTTACCAAGCGCAAAGGAATTACACCAATAGTTTATGCAAACAACATTCCGCTAACACAAGTCAACGAAGTGAAATACCTTGGCCTATATCTCGACAAAAGACTAACCTGGAAACGGCATATATGGATGAAACGCAAACAACTTGATATAATGTTTAGTAAGCACTACTGGCTACTTGGAAGGGAATCCAAGTTTTACCTGAAAAGTAAACTTTTTGTTTACAACACGATTTTCAAACCCGTATGATCATATGGGGTGCAACAGCTAACTCAAACATTCAAGTCATTGAAGGGTTTCAATCCAAAGTGCTACGGACTATGTGTAACGCACCATGCTTTGTAAGAAATAAAGACATACTATGTGACCTAAAAGTTGACACCGTAAAGGAAGTGATAGTGAAATGCAGTGAAAATTACTTTAGTAAACTAGATCATCACCCAAACGCCCTAGCCCTCAACCTACTGGACAATAGTGAAACCATGCATAGACTTAAAAGACACAAACCGTTAGACCGTCCACACAGGTTTGATTAACCATAAACAAAGTCACCTGTATAATATATAGTAGAAGGTAGAAACTGCAAATTGTTAATCTTTGGATTACAATCATGTCACTCTGTCATGTCCTTAATTAACTAACATAAGTCTTGCTTATTGTATAAGTAGATTGCAAGAAGATACAATAAACATAAAAAAAAAGAAAAAAAAAAGAAATTTAACGCACGAAATCGGATATAAGAATTCTAGTAAAATGAGTTTTTCAACTGTTTTATTTTCAAATTTTTGTAGGGTTTTACCATTGCATTATTTGAATTAGCCCGATGATGACCATATAATCGTCGAAAGATGTCACAACTTTAAATTCTGACAATTATAATAAAAATTCCATGGGGAAGGTTTTGTGTATTTCATTTATACATTTAACTGAAACTTTACGTTACAAAAGTAATTTCTACCTAAAAATTAAAATTTAATTAAAAAGGGACTGACAATGATACAATAATCAACATTTTCTTCGATTGAATGTGAAAATAGCGTGAAGTGACATAAAATAGGCATTTAAAGTGGCACGTATAAGAGACGTTGATAATAAGTTTTGACATTCACACCCCACAAGCGATAGGATGCTTCAGGTTATTAAGAGAAACACGATTGTTACTTTATGCCTTTATGAACTACCAATTCCTTTCTATTCCGATAACAACAGTTTATTTTAGAAATCAAATACCACCTGTACATTTACCCTGCGAGAGTTGAATTTCCCTTTATGATCTCCTTTTTTAAAATATTTAAAAAGAAATCTTTTCTATACTGAAAGATTACATAATATTAAATTTGTTACTACATCTGCGTACCGTAAAAGCGAATAAAAATAAAATTCTAAAATCGATATCCAATTTATTGGATAGATGCTACCTATGTAACGTTGGAATTAATGTAATAGAATGACTGGCCGCGGTCGCATGTTTGGAAGTGACAACAAATAGTAATGCGCGCCCAGTTTACTTTAACTGATTCTATTGTTCGACATAAAATTGGTCCAGGACAAATAGTTTCAGAAATTATTGTAACACCAGACCCTATTACAATTTCTTTTTCGTACCATTACATTTTGTTGTAGTTTTAAGAAAAATTGTCAGATCTTGAATACCTTATTGCAGATATGCCTTATTTATCTACTGGAAAGCATGATATTTTTAGTGGAATGATGGAAATTTGTTAAAGTGTTAAAGAAAATTTTAGATATAGAACTATTTGTCAATTGCCACAGCAGACAAAAACAGGGCTCGGTTAGAAGTATTAGGAAGTTCTAAGTACTGCAGCAACAGTGTTAAGGATACTCTTTATTTATAGTTATACCGACTTATTGTTAAGATATTTTGACTTCTGACTTATTCAGCAATAATATGGTACTAATAAAGTAACGTTTTGGGTTTTCAAGACGGAAATCACGTAAATGAATATTTGCGCAGTAAGAACTTTCTGTTTTATGTACATTTTACGAAACGTTATTTATATTACGCCCTTGTCAATTTTAACGTATCACATATCATACATGATGGTATTCAAACCTAGTATGAAAATTTTTAATCATTCAGAACCATAGACATGCTTTTGCATGCTACCGTATGTGTAAATTAAAACGTGAATGGTAACGCCTACAATTTAAAGAGGCACATTTAGTTACATTCGAACGTCGAATAATTTGTCAAATGAGATTCTGTAACACTAGAAATACGGCATAATTTATTTACGTATAAATAAGATACCGGTCAAATTGAGCACTTTTTTTTCAGCACGATCACATGGAGTGCTGCATTTTGAGCGAATGCGAAAATTTTTTTTTCCGAAAGAGTTGTTACAATATTTCTTGTAACGAATAACGTTAAAAAAGTCAGAAATATATAACATTATTTAGTTTTTTTTAATGATGGGTTGGTAATGTGATAAATTGATAAATCTGCAACTACCTACTAGTTCTTTAAAGCTGAAATCAACTGTCGCCGTTCTTAAATTTTGTTAAACTGTGTTAAAATGAGCGATAGCGAAGAAGCATTTGTACAAGGACTACAGTAAGTGCACTGTAAATGTATGAATTTTTCACAATTTCATCTTTTCTTCCAGTTCTCCTGAAAACCAGTTTGATTAATATGTTTACATTTACCTACTTAAAAGTAATGCAAACTAACATTTCTGTAAAATCCTTGTAATTCTTTTCAATAATAAACATTTTTGTAACTGATTTTGCATCAAATGACAATTCACATTTGACGGTGACATTTAATACCAACCGTGTAACGTAAATATCTCTTGGCACCAGCGGAAACTAAAAAACACCGGAGTTCGGGAAAATCGTGTTTCCATGCATCGGAAAGTGGATACATGCTTTTTACATAGAATGGGTACAAAAATATATTTTCAATGACTTATATTTAGTACATAAATTGTAAATTATCAATGAATTTAATCATGCTAAATCAAGTAGGTATGTTGAAAAATACTTGTAGAGGCCACCTCCTGGAAGAAGATTTGTCTACCCCATATTTAGAATTGTTGTAGAATTTTACGGTTTCTGATAGTTTTTTCTGCCCCTCATCAATTGTTGCAAATTTATGGAGACTACTGAGAATGCACACATTTTTCGACCTTTCGCTTGATAACTTAGAGAAATATCGTCACATACAAAAACCTTCGTGGAATACAAATCCTTTCTCGATATTTTTATAGCAGCTGGTAAAAATCCTCTACTTCGGTTCACAGTTCCAACTAGTGACTCCTTTTGCAAACTTTTGACCAAATTGAGAGATGTAAAAAAGATATCTACAGTTACATTCCTCCCCTTTTTTAGAAAGGGTTCCATTAAGTTCGTCACAATATGTTCAGATAATAACATATTAGTTGGTCTTGAACTGTCCTTGCCCAAGTAAGGAAATCCATTCATCATATATTATGTTTCAACATCAGCTGCAATCCAAACCTTTACACCAAATTTATCGGTGTATTACTCATATATTGCAATGCTTGCTCCTTCTTTATAGCCCATAATACAGTTACTCACAAATTTATTCCTTACTGCATATATTGCAGCAAACTTATTAGATTTTTGACGATCTCGACAAGTCGAATTGAATAAATCGATTTATTTGGTTGAATTTACATCTGGACTTTGTATCACAAAAGAAATTATGCCCCCAAAATTGATCTACTGGCAAGTTTTTAATACTATAGGTACCATGAGCGTACAATCAAGATATAAACGCGTCTAAGTCTTCCGTGTCCGTGTTCGTGTCCGTGTCCGTGTCCGTGTCCGTGTCCGTGTCCGTGTCCGTGTCCGTGTCCGTGTCCGTGTCCGTGACCGTGTCCGTGTCCGTATCCGTATCTGTGTCCGTGTGCGTGCGTGCTAGCGTGCGTGTGTTGTCTATGTTAGTGTGTGTGTGTGTGTGTGTGTGTGTGTGTGTGTGTGTGCGTGTGTGTGTGAGTGTGTGTGTCTACCTATCTTTCGTATTTTGTTTGAGGTACCTGGTATATGGCATTACCGTTGTGTATTTATGGTCACCTTTTTCGGTTACCCTTTCTTTGTTGAGATTAAGTGTTAGACCGGCGTATCCACTTGCTGCGATTGTTTTAGTGATGTTTTATTTTTTCATGTCCCCTTTTTTAAGCAAATTGCTTTTGCTCTACCGTACAATCATCTTGCCTGACTAACTTCACGCTTTTGTGGTGTGTGGAGTTGTGGTGTGGGTACGCCCCTGTGTGGGTGGGTTTCCTGTATACACTTGTCGTTAAAGTGTTGTCATTGCTGTGTACAAATACATCCAGGAATGGCAGTTTTCGTTTCCAATTTCATTGTAAATTTTATGAAGGGCTGCCGGATATTTAGATTATTTAGGAGTTCATTCGGCTTATTCTTGCCGTGTTGCCAAACTACGAAGGTATTATCCACCTGTATAAGCTACGTCCTGGGTGTTTTCGTGAATTTGGATATTTCACTATGGGTGTTGGTAGGGAATGCACCGCTATCCGAAACTCTTGTTGGCAAAATTTGTCTTCTACTTAGAAGTATGTGGTTCTTTCTAATGGAGATTGTCAGAAGCTTCATTATTGTGTTTACCGAGAGTTGCACTCTTTCGTCTAACGTTTAATCCTTTTCTAGCCTGTCTCTTATGACAGTTAGTGCCTTGTCGGTAGGCACACTTGTGAATAGGCTCAAGATGTCGAAGCTTACCAGTATTTCTTCGTGCTTGAGTTGGAAGTTTCTGATGATTTACACGAAGCGCAGCGCATTCGTGAGCATAAACTCGGATAGCGGATAGTGTGCTATTAGATGGCAAGGAGAATTTCTCGAGCTCACAGTTGGTCTCAGAGCACATTGTAATGCTAACCGAAATGTTCCACGGCTACTTACGTCGTTTAACGCTTGTATCAACTAAGTCATTGGTTTACTATAAGCCCTCTTAAGTATAAAACATAAAACTTTCATTCACTTTTTGTCTAAATTCTTAATTGTTTATAAACTTAATTAATTTAGTGTCATTCACTGAAGCACATGTATTCACATCAGCGTTAATAATATTTAATGCTGTCTGAGCTTTAATTTACACCATCAAGAATCTTTCTTTAGTAAAAAGTTTCTTCTGCTATTTCGCAGATTTTTTATACAATTTTCGCCTACCACAACGGCTACTGTTTATTTCAAATCTGTTTAATCACTTTATTTAAGTTTTTGGAAAAGCTTAGCAACGATTTCAAACTCAAATGCAAAATTAACTCTACTTGTAAATGTTTTTTTTTCATCCTGAAAACGGGTTGGCAGCAGTCAAATATGTTTCAACCGCACTACAAACTTTTACAACATAAATTGAAAAATCCCTCTGATGCCTTCTCAAACTTACCCTTTGAAAACGTGACCAAATATTAACCCTCTAAATCAAAACCAACCATTCTCAAGGGTTTTAAATGTTACTCATGTTAACTTATGTTACGCCACTGACAATTTTAACGTGTCCTATATGAAATTATGGTAAACAATAGCGCATAACGTTTAAAATGATTAATGCATTCACATTTGAACGTAACCACTCTTAATAAGTTTTTAAATATTAGATTCTTTGTATAATTGTAAATTTGCACAAGATGCAATTTAAGATTATTTAGTAAAATTTGTTGTTAAAATTTAGGCGAATAGCACTTTTTCATTCTCGATGAATTCAAATGTCTTGGTCTAACGTCACATCAATTGAGGTTTGTTAGTAGCTATTTTTTAAATGTTTAGGCAAATCACATGGGTTTTACATAAAAATTTAAATTTTAAGAATAAATTAAGGTTATTTTAAATTACAACATTGCTACGTTATGTTGTGTTTATCATTTAAAACAAAGAAATTATTGGAAAGAGGTTTCCCGCACTCATAGTCATAAGTACTTGTTATTTGTTAGAAATTGATACACTAATGGTGCAGTTTTCATCGTTTATTTTCACTAATTATTAAGCTCTATTAAAACTACATGATATTCAACGACAATTATAGTTAACATTTTAAATTTTAATTTTAAAATAAATTTTTGTAGAGCAGGCAACTATAACATTTTCAACTTTTCAATGCATGCATTAAAGGTTTTTTGTTTTTACTATCGTTGATCTCCAAAATTTCTGTGTTAAAGGAGATGGTTTATTAACCTTGTGTCAAAATTAGGAAGCTTTGATCGAAGGTCAATAATAAGAATAAGTGCATAGTTCCTTTGGTTTGCTTCCAGGTTAACATAACGTTTATTTAGTTTTAAAATTACTCATTCGAACAGCTTGAAATAAGGAACAGTTTGACACGTGTCCTCTCTAAATTTATGACCGCTAAATTTAAAGTTTAATAGAGGGTTTACATATTAATTGCGTTTCTATTAAAGTGGATGATAACTTAAAATTAATAAGTACGTGATTTTGCCTTTATAAATATTGTTTGATGAATTGTATTTCACAAAATTTATTTATTAATGCACACATTAAGTAGCGTTGATAATATTTGTAATCTTCATGTTTACAAAACTTATTTAACGTTTGTTTATGCACTATTTTGGATTAAAATTAATTTAATGAGCTTTAAATTAATTCTAGGCACTTATCTTGTATCCTAAGGTTATGCACAATTTTTACAACTAACCCTAGACCTTTTACGAAAAAATACTGATCGAAATGGCGCATTATGACAAATATTATTAATTTTGTGTTTTATTTGGT
Organism: Vesta saturnalis; assembly: GCA_036346205.1. Classification (NCBI taxonomy): domain Eukaryota; kingdom Metazoa; phylum Arthropoda; class Insecta; order Coleoptera; family Lampyridae; genus Vesta; species Vesta saturnalis. The sequence continues at coordinate 4,713,249 of JARFJB010002209.1, read as the reverse complement.
CGACTAAAGTAGCTGTGGCTGTGGAATGTGAGTGCGCCGTGGTTCGACGTCAAACCCTAACGCCGGAGGTCATTCTGCTCTGCATCGTCGCGGCATTCACTTCGGTACATTCTCGGAAAAAGTACAACTACACATATTTCATCACAGCTTCGTGTTATTACATTTACGTTAGGGTTAAATTTCAATATAAGGATTAATGTACAAAACTGCAATTATTCACTAGTAAAGGTAATAATCACATTCTTCAAACATTCAGTTAAACTACAGATTTCATTTTGTGTATTCTTTTAGGGCATTCTTACGGTATTTACAATGCCACAAAAAAGCAAAATTAAGAACAAAGTTTTATCGGGGCAAAGCCGTGAAATTATCAGCAATGTTTTAAAGTTTATGAGTGAAGAAGCAAAAGCAGGTGCCCCTACATTATCCTTGGCAAAGGTAATAAACTGATAAAACGTAATTCACATGAATTTGATTTAGAACATTTAAGGTACAGGAACGTGTTGCGGCAGCAACTGGTGTTAACAGGGAGTATAAAAAAGATTAAAAAACATAGCGAGAATATAGAAAAAGGAGAAGCTACGATGTTTCTAACACCAAATAAAAAAAGAGGAAATGTGAACAGTACAGTAGCGTTAGACGATTGTGATCGAGCTATATTACGTAGAATTGTTATACAATTTCATAAGACCGAAAGTGTAGTTCCAACTCTTAAAAGAATACACCACAAGTTTTGCGAAGATGTTGGCTACAAAGGCGGAAAAGATTCTTTACGAAAGGAACTGCACAAAGTAGGATTTCAATGGCGAAAATTTAAAACAACCGACAAATTTTAATGGAACGCCAGCCAGTGAGGTTATTACGAATTGAATATCTCAAGAAAATGAAAATGTATAGGCAAGAGGGCTGCTCTGTCATTTGTCATTTATATGGATGAAACATATATCAATTCCACGCACACCAATTTAAAATCGTGGAACGACAATACCGACGAAGGCCTTCGAAAACCAATTTCTAAAGGCCCTCGATTAATCATTGTTGCTGCAGAAGGGGAAAATGGATTTGTTCCTAACTCTTACATAAGGTGGAAATCCACTACCAGTACTGGTGACTACCACCATTAAATGAATTATGAAAATTACCAAAAGTGGGTAACTGACAAATTAATACCTAACTTACCTGAAAGAAGCGTAGTGGTAATTGACAATGCACCGTATCATAATAAACAGATTGAAAAGGTGCCTACCTCAGCAGCACGAAAAGACGTAATGAAAGTATGGTTACAAGTAAGAAATATTCATTTTGATAACACAATATTGAAACCTGAATTGTACAATTTAGTTAAATTGCATAAGCCAAACTTCAAGCGGTACGCAATTGATGAACTTTTCGAAAAACATGGTCATGATGTTGTGCGATTGCCCCCATACCACCCTGATTTCAATCCGATAGAATTGGTATGGGCGGCAATGAAAGAATATGTGGCAAACAAAATGTTTCACATAATTTTGCAAATGTAGTTTCATATTGCGATGAATTTTTTGAAACATTTTCGGCAAATCAATGGAAATCCCGATGCGAGCGAGCAAAGCGATTCGAAAATGAATATGCCGCTAATGAACCACTTGTCGATAACGTTATCGAACAATTACTAATTAATATTGGTGATTCTGATGAAAGTGACAACATTGATGATGACGAAGATCATGAAGATGATGATAATTTGTCAGGCATAGAAGAGTTAGTCGATGATGATGTACCATCAACCTCTTATACAAATGGAAAAATATATACTGTGTTGTAATGATGGTTTTTTATTTAAAAATTATTTATATTTTTTTGACTATCACCTTGTTACCAAAATGTAATACCATTTTTAGCAGTTTTAATCTTTTTTAATGTTAAAAAACAAAATTTTTACCAAAAATACATTTTACTGCTTCCTCCGAGTGTACTTTCTAGAAAAGTCGGCCGGATAGTTCAGCTCGCTCTCCGACTCTCTCTCTCTTCCCACTCTGCGCAATTCGCGGCCACAGCTACCTTAGCCGTGTTGTAGTATGTGTGAATTTTGAAGCAATAGGTATTTGAGATATTTTATATCTTACAAAATCCATGTCCTTCCCTGTTGCATTTAATCGGAAACCCGCATTATTATTTCCGAAATGAAATAGGTTTAAACGATTGACAAAATGTTGATCTAAACGTTTATGCCTAGAGCGCTCTGATGCCTAGACAGATCCATGGCATACGTACCATAATTAATATTTTATAAAAAATGGTTGTATAATAATTCGAAATTCACCTCACAACGTAAATCGATATTATAATAGATGATTAAATTATTTTCTGGAAAAAACAGGTTGCAAGAAAATCTTTATTGGGATTTAGATAATCTAAATGCTTTCAACATTAAATTGCTGTTTTGCAAATTTAGTTTCAGCAATGTAATTTCCTTTGATTTTTCATTACAATTTCAAACGTAATTGAAAGTCAAGAATGCAAACAACATTGGATTTTAAAAAAGTATTGTGTGAAGCGCCAAAACGAATTACAATAAAAATCTGCAATCAGTTGTGTAATCTGTTTCAATTTAGTACAAACGAGCTTTAAAAAATCCCATCGTTCACGCAATAAATTTAAATTTACAAATGCACAATAAATTATGAATATTCAATATCAGATGTAACTTGCTGATGCATTTATAAAGCCATAACAAACTGAAATATTTTCACTTTATTGTCAGGGTAGCTCTATCTAAATTGCTTTAAATGTTATCGGTTTCTAGTAATGAACATCATCATTGATATCAATAGAATTTATTGGGCATCAGCTCTAATGGTTTGACTGTTGTATATTTCGTAGGTGCGTAATTGATTATGAATGCAGGTTTGGGTTATAAATATAATTGCGTTCACGGGCATTAATCAACCCGTTTAACTTTACAGCAACAGATAAAGTTCGCTCTATATCATCACAAATCGTTACCAAACTTCCCAGATCATTTAATACCTACCTCCATATCTCACAAACTCATTCAAATTCCGAATACGAATTAGACATTTACGAATTCGCGAAGATAAGGTAGATTTCCTTCAAATAACTTCCTGCACGTCTTTAGTTATGATTTATGATCATCTGTTATCTAATTCTATTAGACGTCAAATTTCTATACTTCACAGTATTGGAAGTATAATGACAAAAATTGTGTTTTCATTAAATAGCAGCAGAATAGCCCACCGACTGATAAAAATTTCATTTTTTTCTTATAATCTCTAAAATGTTTTCCAATTAAATCCAAGGAACATTGTTTTTTTCCTTTGTATACTGAATGAGTAATATATTCAATTCGTACTGAAAGGAATTTGTTGAACCAAAAAAGGGAGATTAGATAGGTATTTAATATTCATGATGTTTAACATTGACATTTATTGGGATGTTGCGGTGTATATTTGACAGGCTTGACATGAGGTTAAATCTAAACTAATATTCATTATGCTCGTTATTGAAAGAAATTTATTAGATTATTGTGTTCACAATTCAAAATTGTTTACGTTTGCGAAATACGTAGGCTCATAAAATTTATACGAAGTTCCATTTTATCCAATAGTGACAATCACAATGAGTTCTGCAAATTAGTTTTCATTAGACTCTTAGGGCCGGTATTACAGCTGTTTACAATATTAGGGGCAAAACATGAACGTTTGAACTATGTGACTAATTCACCCTAAGCACAGTGAAATCCTTGAGAGGTGGGATAAAAGATTTTGCCGTTATGCTCCTTTTTTTCGTTAGCCGGTGAAGGCGTGCGGTTTTTTCAATAAAACTCCTACAATGGGCGCCACTGACTCACTACTAAATGAAGGTACACTTGAGCCAGAAAGTGTTGACGATGGACCTCAGCCTCTCTCAACGACCTAAACTTACTTTGAACTGTTGGGCTAACGATCCCGTTCGCTTGATATTTTATTAACCATGTACTCAAATAACTAAATAAATCATTATTAAACTAAGAAAAAATGCTTATCTTTATTTGTAAACACACAACATTCATATTTTTATGATTTGCAGACCATAATTCTTTGCAAATAATTCATAAACAAACTAATAAATGACCATATTTATAATTCCACCAATTAAGTGAAAAGCCACTTACCACTATTTATTTACAAATATAATAACCTTAATGTGTAACGAAATAATTTGGGTTTTGTATATTTAAGTTACTTTGTTATTTCACTGTAAATTTCTGTACAAGTTGTACATGTTTACTCAAACCTTCTTTCTAGGAATGCTTACGTTGTTTCTGTTCATAACTTGAACCACATAACATTTCTAAATAATTTTACTATTAGCCTAATATAAATTTTCGTACATTTGGTTATTCAAACGTTATAAATTCACATTTATATAATATTTCATTTAAAAACTGCATTGTTACTCCCTCTAGTGACGTATCCTAAAATATAGGTAATTAAGGGGAACTATATTACAAGCTTTTAGAAGTCCTCTCTAGATGGCGTTAGTGGAGATATCACAATTTAGAATTTTTGTTTTTATTGATATAGATAAATATCGATACAATAGACTTTGAATAATACAACTTTAACATAAAAATTACGTCTTCATTCTTTCCTGTGGCGTCCATTTTGCCAAGCTGAAAATTTTTGATGTCTTCTTGAAAAATTACTGTATTTTACTATACGACTTAAATAATCGGATATATCTTCAAGAAGCATAATTTGCAATAAAACAATTGGTGCTTTTCTAATTATTATCTACAAGTTTTGTTGCTCGCTTACATGCGGTTTTGGAAAAACTTTCTTCGGCAATATTGAGTGAGTTACCGGTGAATTTCTCTGATTTCTTAGTAATACCTGACTTCTTTCTTAGCGTTTGAAGACGTTTTAATCAAGACATGAATTATTGATGCTTTCGTAAAGCAAGGACAGCACTTCGATAGCTTCCCGTTCCATCTAAAGGCTAACGAATAAAGATTATTTACTTACATAATGTTAACTGCCTTCTACTTTTAACTACATCGAATTACCTCCTTCTTTTGGCTTCAACGAATTACCTTGTCCTTTTTGGCTTCAACGAATTACCTTCTCCTTTTAGTCTCAACGATTTAACTAATACCTCCATATTATCTACATTCAAGTATTATTTTGGTTTAACTTCTGAATCGTAACTAAAATAAAACAGGATCGTGACAATTTCTGCATATGTTCGTGATCCGAGGGCATTGACTGAACGTAATTACTACCTGCTTATACAAAAGTTAGATCATTCTGTTTCTATTGTCACATGAGCTTTAATTGATTAACTATTGTGTAAACCTGTAGATAGGTAATGATAAAGTACACCTGCTAAAAATAATGTAAACCAATTAGTCAGTTACAATAATATCTTAACCTATATTTGTATACCTGTTATCACTATATCCTTATTGCTGTATCATTAATCTTTCACTTCACAACCACGTGACCTTCATTACCTGTTCTTTTACCATTATTTTCTTCCCTCATTTTGTTTTGTAATTATAATAGTAACATTTAATTGTACCTATTTTGGCTGCCATTTTTGTGTTGTGCGCAGCATCACTTTAATTGGGATGTGTAAAAATAGCTTAACTAACCGTTATATAAGCATATGTTCTTATTGCATTTGGTGTAGATATTAATTATTAACCTTTTTCTTTTCTTGAAATTTATGCAATTATTAAATTTCCATATATACAGGTCGTAAGTACAAATCCTACTCGAGGTAAACTTTTTATTTATGTATTTAACAAAATTAATAATAATTTTTAATTACATATTTACCTTTGAACTTATTCGTTCATAACAAAAACTTATAATAATTGATTCAATATTGTTTAAAAGATAAAATGCTTGCTGAGCTATAAAATTTGTGCTCAATATAAAAATTTATTTCTTTATTATCTGTTTTGTGTAAACCACCGCAAGTTGTTTCTTTATTATTTGGTAATAATTTACGCTTTGTATAGGCGTCGATATATGTTCTCTTTTAGGTATACAAAGGAAGGCCTTCCCTTGAAAAGGGAAAATGTTTAAGTTTTGTTTAAAAAAAAAATTAAATAAACCAATTACTGGTTCACAGGTGACGAACCCAACTGTTTTGCTTGCGAACACTTTCGAGCTAGTTCGGTGTGCTCACTATCGGTGAATGAGCAGAGATACTTTTCCTTTTTCTTCCAGCTTCCCTTTTAAACACGTAACAAATGTACAGAAAAATGATAATAATAATATGGGTGTTCTAAATGATGTACATGTACCTATATTAAATTTCTAATGATTTGAATACGTTTATCTTTAACTCTATTTTAAATTTTGTTAACTCTATTGTTGCGACGCCTTGGGAAAACAACCAACTGGCACCGATTTGTATTTGGTCTAAGAGGGGCCCAGAATTGTATGTAGGCAAAATAACCTTTAGGCACCAATATATAAGAAAATTTCTATATGCTATCTGGCACCATATATAAGAAAGTGGACGGGATTAGTTGGTTGACTTCACAAATATTTATTGTTGGAACGTGATGGTTTGTTTTCTTTGTAGGACAAACTTTAAATATTAGAGTTGGAATTCATAACTACTTTAAACTATGAGATACATGAATATTCATGAACGAGTAAATTGATTTAAATTTGATTGTTACTTTACATTTAACGCAGCAAACAACTTTCTCTTGTGGGAAAGGATAATTACAATAAAATTACAACTATATGTATATATGTGATTTTTTTTGCATTTGTGGAAAATATTGGAAATATTAACATGTTTTACCCTTTTTAGTGTAGGATAATATGTAATTTTTGATCTCTCAGTGGATTGAATTATATCATATTAACTTCCATATACAGTTATTTCTTGAGAAAGCTTTAAAACTAGCGGCACATTGCTTGTCCTTTTAATTAATGCCGAATGGCTTAAGATGCCAAGATATGGTACCTTGAAGTAGTTACTACACGTGTGAAACTCTTGGATTTTCAGTGACTATGTATATTTTCACCAAGAGAAGCCGAAATTGTAATTTATATACCAATTTCTTTGGGGAAACTTCCCTACGTTTCGGCTAGATGTCGAATAAGTAAAGATTATCCATTTCCCATGACCATATTGATTTTGTCCAATAGATGTCCAAATCGTTATTTATGCACCAATTTCGTTGGGAAGTCTCCAATAAGTACATTTTAAGCATTCTCCGTAACCATTTAGATTTTGGCCAATATATGTAAAATTCGATCTTTATGCATCAACTACATTGGGAAAAGATACCAAAGCGTCGATGTCCAATAAGTAGATTTAATGCATTTTTCGCGACCACATGCGTCTTAGCTAAGTGATGCGAAAATCGCTATTTTTGCACCAATTTAGTTGGAAACCGTCCCACACTATTACATCGCTGCTCAATATGTGTATTTAATGCATTTTCTTTGAACACATATATTTCCACCAAGAGATGTCAAAATCCTTATTTATGTAGCAATTTTGTTGGCCAATATGTGATTTTAATACATTTTCTGAAACCCCATGAATAGTGGCTAAGAGATATCAAAATCGTAATTTATACACCAATTTCTTTGGGGAAACATCCCAATATGTCATCTCCATGTCGACTAAGTAAAGTTTATGTATTTTCTGTAACCATATGTATTTTGACCAATAGATGTCCAAATCGTTATTTATGCATCAATTTCGTTGGGAATATTGTAGGCCAATAAATACATTTTATGCATTTTCCGTGACCATTTAGATTTTGGCAAATAGATGTCGAATCCATTCTTTATGCATCAATTACATTGGGAAAAGGTCCCAAAGCATTGCATCAATGGCCAATAAGTAAATTTAATGCATTTTTCGCGTCCACATGCATCTTAGCTAAGAGATGTGAAAATCGCTATTTTTGCACCAATTTCGTTGAGAAAACGCCCCTAAGTATTGCATTGATGCTCAATAAGTGAATTGAATGCATTTTCTTTGAACACATGGATTTCTACCAAGAGATGTACAAATTTTTGTAGCAATTTTGTTGGAAAAACTACTAAGCGCTGTATCGTTGACTAAGACGTTATTTTAATACATTTTCCGTGACCCCATGAATATCGGATAAGAGACGTCAAAATTGTAATTTATGCACCAATTTCTTTGGAAAAACGTCCAAACACGTTAGCTTTATGCCGAAGACGTAAATTTTGTGCATTTTTTGTGATTACCTGCATTTTTACCAATAGATGTCAAACTCGTTATTTATCAACAAATTTCGTTGGGATAACGTCCAGCACATTGCCTTGATGCGCAAGAAGTGGATTTTATGCATTCTCGGTGAACACGTGCATCTCGACTGAAAACTGTCAAAATAGTTATTAAAGCACCAATGCAAACACGTTAGATCGATACCCAAGAATTGATTTGCGGCGACTACGTGCATTTGGACCAAGATATATCAAAGCCTCGATTTATGCATCAGTTTCGTTTGAGAAAACGTAAAAATGTAAGGCATATTTTTATTCATAATAGTTTTTTACAAAATCATTGCAAGAATTTATTGTATTGTCAAGATCGTTCATAGTATTGAAAAATTCGTTTTTTGTACGCACGTTATCTCGATCTAAGAACGTGATATACTTTTGAAGCGTCTACTGATTTTCAAGTACATGTGTTATCAAGCTCCGAAGTTAGGTTATACTGTGATAGACAAAAACTTTTTTTTTGGTATTGAACACTACATTACGCTTGCCACATTGAATATCTTTATTAACAGACCAAACTGGTTGGGAAAAAGACTGGTCATATAGTTTTGATACGCAAAACTACATTTTATGATGTTTTGGTATTGGAGACAACATACTGTTTCGAACATACTAAATATCTTTTTTCATAGAGTATTTCCGTGGAGAATACTTTTTTAGATTAATGGTTAGCATTTCGTTTACCATGTTTGTAAATCTGTATTTACTAGCTTATTTATTTTATAATTGTTATAATTGGACCATATCTTGGAAGTCCTTATGAATGGATTGCGTTAAAAGGCCGTATTGTGAGAGATAAAAACTAAATTTTATGGCTTATGTAATGGAAGACCTTGTCGCGTACGATATTTTAAATAATCTTATTTCTTTATCAATCTTACTGTATAAAGATTGGTTATATTGTTGTGATATGCTATTACTAAAACGGGAACCACGATAGGTTGTTCTCGTAATACAAATTAATGCAGTATTCAACGGATTTAACCGGTTACGAGTGCGTGTGCGTGTGGGTGTGCATTTGCGAGTGCGTGTGTGAATTGTGTTCACAAATAAGGGTACTTTATAGATAATATCGTATATATTATATATATATATATATATATTATAGATGATAGGATAATAAACAAACACTAAAAACTCAAAAAGGGACCTAAAACACTGTAAATACTTAAAAAAAATATACACAAGATAATTCAATTTTAAGTAAGGTATTCTTATGTAGATTTTTCGTATGAAACTAAATAAGTCTTAAAAATCAATTTATTTGATTGAAAAATCGGATGGGGCAAATGATAAATAATGCATTAATGAGTTTAAAATTAATACATTATTTTACTTAATAATATTTCTATTTAAAATTTTTAAATTATACTATACAAAGATCGACTTTAATCCATTCGCAAAGATAACCCAAGAGCATGTCTATATAAACAAATAGTTAAGTTTTACAAATTAATTGCATTCCACAGATTCAAAAGGAACATGAATTGCCAAATCCAGAACACTACCGTGAATCGAAGTATTCCTATAAAAATGAGTAACTGCACTGTAACGACCTTTAGTATTAGTGTATCTAGCAAATTCGACTATATAAACCAATTTTTATTGATACATAAGTGTCAAAACCTTTATCTGCTGGGAAGGACATATACATAGTTTGTTTATCTTTTAACCACTAAACATCCACGTAAAACAATTTAAATTCACTACTATACAGTTATTAAAACTGTATCATAATTTTTGTCATACGAATTTAAAAACAGTTTTGAGCGCATCATAAAAATTTTATTATGAATTTTTGCAAAGCCTGCACACGGAATAAGGTCTCTTTTTGTACATATTGTAATAAAACCAGTCTGTTCAGGTACCTGTAAGAAAGTAATACTAGTGTATACACTTGTTCAATCCCTTGTACAATAATAGAAGCATAATTTTAATTTTAATAACATTGTTTTTTTCGCGTACAGCGTAAATACTTTATGAATGTATAAAATGAGATGTAAACTGAAACATATCTAAATCTTTTTGTATGTTATTTATTCGTGATGTTGCCACTTTTGATTTTGTAAATGTAATTAACACTGTGTATCACAATTACAAATTCGGAAAATATATTAATACGCTGGGTTTCCAAATACCTAAAAAATAGGTAATAAAGTTGATATTTTAGTTTAAGTCACATTTTGTGTTAACGTGATGAGTACATTCCCGTTGTGAACGGTTCTTTAACTATATTTATCCTACTTGGCGGACCCTAGATTATGTTGCAATATACTCCATCAAATATCTAGTTACTATTATTTTCATGTTATCTTAAAAAAGTGTGTTGTACAGAAATGTATTTCTTTTCACTGATGTAATAACAGCTTATTTTTTTATAACATAAAGTTTGGGTAATGCACTAGTTATGTTTAATTAAGGAGCACAACAAGGATTTTTTTCATGAACTTGAATAAAACAATTCAGTAAAACTATATCTTAAAGTGGATTCTACGACAGATAGAGTATTTTACATAAACTGCTAAAGTAATTTTAATACTAAAAATAAAACTTCTGAGTCAAGTATGGAATGTATCAAATGCAAACTAAAATGTAGAACTTAATTCAATTAACAATTAAGAGGAAAGTTTTGTGTGATTAATTTCTACATTTAACTTCATTTCAACTCTGTATCTGTGTCTAATTCTATCAATGTCTGTTATAATAGTAGGTACGAATCAGAATAAAGTTCCGATAATTGTGAAAACTGAATTACTTAAGAAAGTTAACTAAAAAATTAAATAATCTACTAGTTCATTCGAAATTCCTATGAGTGCCATTACCTTTTAAATATGGACTAGCTAAAAGTAACATATTCTACGATGAAACTACTTTACACAAAATGCGTATAAGTTTAAGTCACTTTTAGCATGTGTCACATAAATTGTAACATGTGTTTAACTTTTCTCCTGCGTTTATGTGGTTTAAAAACGTGATTTTAAAGCAATTATACGGTTTAGTGAGAAATTTAAAGAACAGTTATACTGACAGACAGAGCTTTTATATAGTTATAATAATTAATTTAATTTAACGCGAAAAGATGCTTTAAATTCTGTGAGGTTAAAATTTTTGTTGATATATTAAATAAAATAAGCATTTTATTTATAATATTTACAAGTGCCAATTTTATGATTAGTATATCAAAGGTCACCGGCCACGATATCCAAATAAACATTTGTTCAACGACTTAAAACTGTACGTAAGTATTTATATATTTATCATAATAGATTATAATAGATAATTCATGTCATGTACTTTTGAAAAATGTTCCCATCTGGGAATGGTTACAATTGTGTGCCACCCGGGACTCCTGCAATTAACAATCAATTTTATCCCAATACGGGAACTACATATAATCCTTACAAAGCCCAACAAATTCAACATGCCCAACGAGTCCAACCTAATTCACAACCCCCGTTTGCACTTCCAAACCAAAGCATCCAAGTCCCACCGTATATAATGCATGCGCAAACAATCCTGCATGGTAATCTACTTCAAATGAGCGCACACCAAGCAGAGGCAATTCTGAAATGACATATTTAACAGACTCCAATACAAACTCATTAGTCATGGATAATGAAAATATTCAAGGTAATGTAAACACTAAGGCTAATGAAAACACTTAAGATAATCATAATGCAAACAACCAAGAAAAGTCAAAAATTAAACATACGTGGCAAGTTATTCAAAAAAAAAGGAACCTACCTTCCAGAAAAACCCTATCAATAGACATAAATACATCCAATAAATTCCAAATCCTCTCGCAGGACGAAACAAATAATGACTGCCAAGAACCTGTTATACAACAACCAAAAAATCCTAAACTTTCACCAATTCATATATACGGGGTGCAAAACTACAATCAAATGATCTTCAACTTTGCTAAAATCTTAGATAAAGAACAGTTTTACGCAACAGCAACAACTAACGACACAATAAAAATTAATACGCATACTAGTGACTCTTACAGAAAACTCGTGACCCATCTTAAAGATGAGCATATAATTCATCATACTTATCAGTTAAAGGACGACAGAGCTTATAGAGTACTCATTAGAAATATTCACTATTCGATCCCAATATAAGAAATTAAAGCGGAACTAAAAGCATGAAGTACGAAATATCATGAATGTACGACACAAGGTAACAAAAGACCCCTTGCCTCTGTTTATAATCGACCTTGAACCGAACAACAACAAGAAGATATACGATGTCGAATACTTAAGCAACCTTAAAGTATCTGTTGAACCCCCAAGAAAAAAGAATACTATACCCCAATGCACCCGTTTCCAAGGCTATGGACACACAAAGGCATATTGCAATAAACCTTTTGTATGCTTCAAATGTGGAGTTAAACATAACACCTGCGTATGCAAAAAAACCTGAAGACACACCTGCTAAGTGTGCCCTTTGCCTTGGTAATTATCCCGCCAACTACAAAGCTTGTACAGTATATAAAGACTTACAAAGAAATCTAAACATATCATTTAAAGGTCCTATAACTAAACCACACCAACAGGATCAAAGAATTCCAAACGCAAACGACTTGATTTCTCTCAGAACTCAGCCGAACCCCATAAATACAGCAGCTCCTGGTTTTCTACATAACAACACATTATCCTATTCACAAGTAACTGCCGGATATAACAATGCAGGACGCACCAATGAAAGGCAAAAACAACCGAACATTAACGAACAGTTCTCCAATTTCTTAATGGAATTCAAATCAACGTTTGCTCAGCTCATTAACCAGAACGGTATGATATTAAATATGCTTTCCACCGTCATAAATAAATTAATTTAATGGGCCTACCAATACATATTGCTCTTTGGAACGCCAATGGCATCACAAATCACATACCAGGGGTAATAACATTTCTAAACATACACAAAATTGATATAATGCTAGTCTCAGAAACCCATGCAACTTCGAGAACAGTAATAAAAATACCAAATTACAATACATACCTTGCTAATCATCCAGATGAGACGGCCCATGGAGGATCAGCGGTTATAATAAAAAACTCAATTGTACACCACCAGCTGCAATCGTATTTAATTGCAAAAATTCAATCCTCAAGGATAAAAGTAGAAACTTGCGACTTCAAACTAGTGGTTGCATCGATCTATTGCCCCCCACGACACCCTATCTCCGTGTAAGAATATCAAGACTTCTTCAAATCTCTTGGCAACACGTTCATTGTCGGAGGGGACTGGAACGCTAAAATCACAACCTGGGGATCAAGGTTGATTAACCCTAAAGGAAGAAATTTATTACAGTCAGGTCACAACCTCAAACTCAATTTCATTACTACTGGAGAACCTACCTACTTGCCTACTGACTTAAATAAGTTACCTAATGTACTTGATTTCGCAGTGACCAGAGGTATAACAAACACTTATCTTGAAACAGAGTCCAACTTCGATTGATCCTCAGACCATTCACCAATACTGGTAACTGTCAGCACAAGAATCATCACTAAGGAGGCCCCTGTAAGATTATGTTCCAAGCATACAGACTGGGATCTATTTAGAACACTGTTCGACCAAGAAGTTAATCTTGCCGTCAGAATTAAAACTTCGCATGACTTAGAAGAAGCAACTCATTACTTTACTACCCTAATAAAGAATGCTGCATGGCAGGCTACACCTACTAAACCACGAAATATACCCGAAACCAACAACATCCCACGTCATATACGAGACCTTATTGTGAAAAAGAGCAGGGCCAGGAAACAATTTAAAAGAAGCACGCAATGAAACCTTTAAACAATACATAACGCAACTCTAGCCGAAACACCACTCAATATTAAAAGCCACCAAAAAATTTAAACGACCCATTATAGCAATCCCACCAATCAAAAAATGGACGATAGTCAGATAAGGATAAAGCAAATACATTTGCCGACCACTTAGCAAACATAATTGTATCACCTCCAACTCCAGCAAATGACGATATTACGTAAATCAATGATTTCCTGGATGCACCTTGTCAAATGTCACCTCCACTTAAAGCCTTCACACCGACTGAAGTTCGCAAACAAATCCGAATTACCAATGCTCGCAAAGCCCCTGGCTACGACATAATAGTAGGAGAAATATTACAAAACCTAACAAAAAAAGCCTTTAGTTTTCCTTACGACCATCTACAACAGTATCTTGAGACTGTGTCAGTTTCCTATTCAATGGAAGCACGCGCAAGTAACCATGATTGCCAAGCCTGGAAAACAACCAACACAACATTAATCCTATCGACCCATAAGTCTTCTTCCTCTTATGTCGAAAATCTTCGAAAAACTACTACTCAAAAGAATTAAAGAAGCTCTAGATCTAGACCTGCTAATCCCATCTCACCAATTCGGATTCCGAGAGCACCACTCGACAGTGCATCAAGAACATAGAATTTTAATCAAGATCATGGAAAGCCTTGAAACTAAGAAAGTATGTGCAAGCATATTTTTCGATATCCAGCAAGCCTTTACCAAAGTCTGGCAGAAGGGCTTGCTGTATAAAATTAACACACACTTTCCGAGTCAATTTTATCACTTCAGTTAACAAAAATAATTTAGGAGATAGAATGCTGAAAGGTAATTAGCTAGACTATTGCATACATATGTCAACCTAACCTCGTAAACCAATGAAATATGACCAATTTCAGATTTTGAACTAATAACATTGCAAGTAATTGAAGTGTTACATAAACTTATTATTGTTTGTAGTTACATGCTTAATAACTAGCTATTTACAAACTGAAACTACTCGATAAACAAGATTAATTTTTTACACACTTTTCGTTATTAAACTTGCAATGTCAAGTAAAATATATTTCGTGCATAGTTCCTTTGCTCCGATTATACTGGCTAAGGATGCATTCAAGCTTGATGCAATAAAAGCTTATTTATTACGTTAGCCAGTATTGTCGGCAAGTCACAATGCGCTTAATATATTGCTGTTAATAATTACCGTACTTTCTATATTATTGAAGATCTAGAACAATTCTTATGTGTTATACACAATTGGTAAAATTTGTTTTATTCCACCAATACCTTGGGATAGTTTTCCAATTAAATTGGCGTTTAAGTAGCTATTTTGACATTTCTTGACCAAAATCCATATGGTGACGGAAAATGTAATAAATTTACTTATGGACATCAATACAATGCTATGGGATGCTTTTCCAACAAAATTGGTACTTAAATAACAATTTTGACATCTCGTCGTCAAAATCCGTATGGTAACAGAAGATGCATAAAGTTTACCTATTGGGTAGCGAGGCAATGCTTTGGGATGTCTTTCCAATTAAATTGGTCAAAATGCACATGATCACGAAAATGCAATAAATTTACCTATTGGACATCGATACAATACTTTCGAGATTTTGTAAACAAAATGGGTTCCTAAATAACAATTTTGACATCTATTAAACATTCATATGCCCACAAAAAATTAGTGCACTAATAACGATTTTACAATATCGTAGTCAAAACATCATTTTGATCAAAGAAAATGCTTTAAATTAACTCATTAGGCAACGAGAATTATTGTTTTTCTAAGAAAATTGGTTCAAAAATAACGATTTTGACATCTCTTTTTAATCTATATGGTCACAAAAATACAATGCGTTGGTATGTTTTTCTAAAAAGGTAACGACATTGACATCGCATGGTCAAAATTTATATATGGTCACAGAAGATACATCAGATTCCCTTATAGGGCATTCTAAAGAAATTGGTTAATAAACAACGATGTTGAAATTTCTTGGTCAAAATCCATAAGGTTACGGAAAATTCATTAAATTTAATTATTAGGAATCAACACAACACCTTGGGACGTTTGTACATAAATCACGATTCATATGTTCTGAAAAAAATAATAAAATTTACGCATTGGACATCAATGCAATGCATTAGTACGTTTTTTTGCAAAAAATTGGTGCACAACTAATAATTTTGACATCTCTTAGTCAAAATCTACATGGTTGCGGAAAATGCATTAAGTTTACTTACTAGGCAATAAGGCCATGCTTTTGGAAGATTTTTCAGTTAAACTGGTCCATAAATAACGATTTTTACATTTCTGGGTAAAAATCCATGTGGTCACGGAAAATGCAATAAATATTGGACATCGACACAAAGCATTAGGACGTCTTTTCAACAAAATTCGTGCATACATCACGGTTTTGACAACTGTTAGTTAAAATTCATATGGCCAAAGAAAATAGTAAAATTTACCTTAAGGATGCTTTTCACAAAAACTGGTATTTAAATAAGATTTTGATATCTCTTGCTCAAGATCCATATCGTCACGAAAAATGCATAACATTTACTGGTTGAGCATCGATGCAATGGTTTGGAACGTTCCTCCAACAAAATTGATGCATAAATAACGATTCTGTAATCACTTGATGAAAATCTGTGTGAACACAAAAAATTAATAAAATTAATTTATTGAGCATCTACGCTGTTACCTTGTGACCATTTTGTATAAATTTATACATAATTGTAATCTGCACTCGGATTAAGTTATTAAATAACGTTTAATCTAGTATCTTGCCTTACAAAATTTGATAAATCTTGCTCCTGATAGTAATTTTGTTTAATATCAATTTTTGTAAATAAAGCCCTGTACAAAGCACTAAATTATACGGAACGTCACAATATTTGTTTTACTTAAACATCTAATGTGCAATAAAAATAAAACGTATATGCATATATATATATATATATATATATATATATATATATATATATATATATATATAAGATTAAGTTTATTGAATGCAGTCAATTATGAAGGTCCAAAAGTAAAAATCCCTTATATTAATTGATTAAACAAAAGTAAAATTTCGTCAATTGCTTTATTCATAAAACTAATTATACAAGACAAAGCATGATCACACAAATAATTATTAAATTTCATTTAGCTAAGATTAAATAACAATGTAAGAAACATTACATAAAACGTGTAGTCTAAATAATACAAGTTCAAAAACAGAACTAAATAAAATAATTGTAAGAATTCTGAAGCAGGAATACTAAAATTAATTGACAGTGTGTCAATAGTAAAACTAAATGGAACTGTGACATAATACAAATGGTTGAGTTACGTATTAAAAACATTTAACAACGGTAAGTGTTATGTTATCAAAAGGAAATAAACATTAACAAAATTCACTAGTACAGAATGGACAATATTCAACTAAGTTTACCTACATTTTAGAGATCAAAAATTTTTGTATATATTCAACGTATTAGTAGAAAACCTATGTTCATAAGTCATAAGACCTGATACCATTATACAATAATGCTAAGTTCTGCATCAATATCTGCCATTATATTATTAAAAGCCCATGTATGCTGTTTTCAGTTACATGCAGACCATCTCTCACGAAAAAGACGTTTAGTTAAATTACATTCTTCATTCTGCATAATATACGTAACTTACATTAAAATTCATGAATCATGGTTTTGTTGGATCGACAGACTCAGCTAAAACTACATGAAGCAATTTTCACTTCTACCAATCACATTTTGTGAGATGTTATTCTCCTAATACAATTTCTAGAAATGTTTAGCACCATGTACACTTTACACAACAATCCTATCACAGGGATAGACATAAACTATATTTGAATTTTCACAAGTGTACAGGACGATTTAATTTTAGTATATAAGTTACGTAAAGTTTTGATGTTACTTGTGGATATCTTGGCATTGAGTACCTTGAGAACTTTTAATATCTGAGGTGTGAGAAAAGGTATATAAGGCAATGAACCAATGAATACTATTATTGTCATGATTAATATTATTATTTTTTCGCAATCTTGTTTAGAATTAATACAATGCGGTGTATTGAAAATAAGTTTATTAAGTAAATATCTAGGAAAAGAATTTTCTAGAATATTTCTAAGTGTATTAAGACCATTTTAAGGTAATTAATATGAAAATTTTATGACTCTATTTTTAATGCTAAGACAAGATTGGTTTTCATCTTAAAAGGATGTTGTGAGTGATAACTAAGAATCGATTACTAAAAAGGTTTTCTATACCATTCTGTACGTAATATGTTTAAAGTCTCTGGGATCAACATATCTAAGAACAATGCAATTTTACCATCTCTTTCATATTGAACTGAAATGTTCATTGTAATTAAAAGATTGCCAAAACTTCGTCTAATTTTGTCTTCTGTTACAGATAGGATTAAGTCATCAACATATCTCTTAACGAAAGGTACATGGAAATGTATTTTATCTAAACAAGCAGTAATCAAGTCATCAAGTACAAAATTGCACAGGATTGGAGAAATCGTGGAACCATAGTACCAAAAATTTGTTTGTAGTAGTTATTATCAAAATAACGTAATTCGAATCAAAAATAAATTTTAGTAAATTTTTAAATGTGTTCAGGTTCATTTACAATTAACAGAAATAGAAGGCCAATGTTTTCAATGCTCATTATAATTAACGTTAAAGGAAGATTGGTGAATAAAGATACAACACAAACTAACTAAAACATAATTTACAGGTAATTGGAAGTTATTAATGAATTTACTGAAAGTAAAGAATCTTTGATGTAGAAATCATTAGAAGCGTTGTATGATTTGGTTAAGATTTGTGTTAGATATTTAGCAAGTTTACTATTAGAATTTATTGAAGAAACAATAGGTCTAACAGATAATTCAGTTTTGTGAATTTTAGGTAAACATAAAAACTTATTCTGCATTATAAATAGTAAGTACTTGCTATATCGTTAGGAATTGTCCTAAAGATTTTAAAGTACTAATGAATTTATTCTTTCTGTTCAATGTACTTGTGGGATTATGGTAATTTAGTAAAATATTTATTATCATTTAATAAATTAGAGATTTTGTATGTAATCACACTTATTCATTGCGACAGTTACATTACCTTGTCACTCTGTATAATTTAATTCATGATTATTTTCTAGAAATCTCTGCATTCATGAAACCAGTTATTTAAAAATGATTCTTATCTTTTTCTTTATGTATGAAGTTCGTGATTATGTTAGTACATTTTGATCTAAGAAGATTTTTGTTTTGTCATCACTTCTTGAAATCAAACATTCAATGTCAGCTAAAAGAAGAAATTTTAAAATCTTTAAAATGTGGATGTATACAAAATTTGGACCTAAAGCTAAAAATTTTTAATTCTATTGAATATTGAATTTATTTATTTTTTTTTTTTTTTTTTTTTAAAAATATAAGTAATTCAATTTCTAATTAAAATTTTAACACATTTAATAATAATCTTTTTATCATTAATTTATTAAATATACAACATAAAATTTCATTAAATCTTTTCTAAAAAATCATTTTTATAATTCTTGCAATGAAATATCATGTTAATTATAAGTAAGCATGATTCAGATTAATACTAAATTTATTATAAATATAATTTTTATATATTTATATTTAATTAAAAGAAAATTTTTCAATTTCATTCTAATTGTTCTATAATGGATTTATTTAATAAAGCATGCATTTATATTTCATTACAATTATCTTTGTACATATTTGTATTCTTCATAACTAAATTTTTGTAAATACAATATCAAAAATTAATTTTTATCAACTTGCTAATAATCACACAAATTTATTTCATAATTGTCATAATCTATATGTAAATATCTTATTAATTATGTCATAATGTTAATTATTAATATAGTAAATGAATAATAAACATTTGTTGTTTTGAATTTAAAACTTAACATAATTAATTTACTAAAAACTTGATAATTTAAAAAATAACATTGATGTCATTAAATGTAACAGATTTGATACAAAATTAATCTGATAGTAAATCCATTGCATAACTTTATATGCAATACTTTACGAATAAAATTCAATATTAATATACATCAAATTAGAATAAATAAAATAAATTGTATTTTATCACAAAAATTAGTTGTAAAAAGTATGAATAACCGAAATGTTGTACTCTGCACACAGCAAGTATTCAAATTTAATTGCGCATTACTTAAATGTCATAAGTTCTAAATATACCTTCTACTCAACGTCTTATTCTATATGCAACTAAATAATTATATTTATAGTATGTGTCATAAGTTCGCAACGTTGCAAATAACTCGCTACAGCTCTGATTATCACCTGAATACATATACTCATGAGAAATTCTACACAATTTAATTTATATTGTTAACAAGCCAATATATTATTCCAAGTGCCAGTTGAAGGATAAAAACACAACAACACCACATACACACAAAAACAAAACACCCACACCACATAAACATAAACATGAAAACAAACATTAACAAAACAACGCACAAATCAAAAAAAACACAAAGAAAAAAACTGAAGCAAAAACACACACACACACACACACACACACGCACACACACACACACACACACACACACACAACGCACACACGACACGCACACACACACACGCACAACCACACAACACGCACACAGCACACAGCACACACAGCACACACCACACACGCACACACGCAACACGCACACCACACGCACACACACACGCACACACGACACACACACACACAACGCACACACACACACACGCACACGCACACACACACGCACACCACACACACGCACACGCACACACGCACACACGCACACGCACACGCACACAGCACACACGCACACACGCACACGCACACGCACACACGCACACACGACACACACGACACACGCACACGCACAAACACGCACACGCACAGCGACACACACGCACACACGCACACACGCACACACGCACACACGCACACCACACACACACGACACACACCCACACACACACACACACACAACACACACACACACACACACACACACAGCACACACACACACACACAAATGACACTTAACCTCATACAAGCCTATCTAATTCAAATAACACAGTGTAGCTACCACTAGACGGCCAATTATTTTGATCAGATTTGTCGTTTACGAGTAATGAAATATTATACTTGTAAATAAATTTTAATGTTTTAATTATTGCCAGGAAAGTCGATGAAAGGAAGTAATTAATTTGAGGAATAGTAACATTATTGTAAATAATGTCAAGATACATCACAGAGATTGTTTTGTTCTTGAATTTGCATTCTTGCGAATAAGTTCAAATTACACTTTCTAAGATAGGGTACCTAGGTACACTACAAGATCAATCATAATTTGACAATTAATATAACATCACAACCTTGTTATTTACTGCATAAGGGTCTTGTGATTTCATTTTGATGTATTTTATTTTGACGTTTCATACCTATAATGAATCATATTTGAAGATGGATGTTCACCTGTAAATGTAGTGTAGGCATAAGACGGCTTCCGTGTGGATGAGTATAAAACACCTTGAGGTGATAATCTTAACACTGAAGTATGTTTATCGTTGTAATACCGTGCGCGTGTCTCGTATGAAATATGTTACCTTTTCGTTCAGTAATTGTAAATGCAGACCTTTAACATGTGATGCTTTACTTATAATACAGTTAGCTAACTGTATAACAGCGTAAGCACCATTGATGAGATACAGGCCTGTATTAGACATTACAATATTACCATATTGATTTATTAAGGTGGGAGTAGGGTTATAAGGATATAATAATTTAGATCTTTTAATAACCTTAGAATATAAATACGCATTAATTTATGTATTTATAATAATAACAATACGACGCAAAATGATTGAAAATTAGTTTCAAACGCCTTACACTTGTCATACATCAACAAATAACAAGGTTCAATCCAGGAAAGATTGTCGCTAGGCGCCACCACAGCCTTAAATTTTTCTACAATTCCTAGACGAGGTGTTAAGTTAACCCTACTTACCTGTAGAAGAAAGAATTGTGGCCTACTCAGTAAAATCATACACAATTTAAGTTTAAACATTCAATTCGTACAGCACACTTTCACTTTAAAAGAGTACGTTAAATTTCGTCTCAGAAAACCTAATATACGATGTTTCAATTTTAAAAATCTTTAAATTCAATTACCCGTAAAAAAATGTATCCAAATATGAAAATGTAAACTTTTACCACTATTGCACTTAATAAAATACTTATCTTTTTTGGGTTTTTTAATGTTATATTCTTATATATTTTATATTAATAGCAGTCTGATGTTTATGTTTTAATTGTTCAAATTTCACAAAGTTGTTTCAACACCTTTAACAATTTTAATACATACTACTACTGACGTAGATAACTGTAAGTGTTATCGAAACGTTTACATTGCATAATATAAAAATACACCATTCAAAAAACCCAAAGAAGATAAGTATTTTATTCAATATATCCAAAGTTTAATAACATTTTGCAATATACAAGTCGTCGTAAACTTATTGATCACACCCTGTATATAAAATCGAAGCAATACGACGTTATTTGGATACTTTCTAATATACCCTCGTATACGTGTAAACTAATACATGTAACTGTCTTAAAAATTCTGATATCAATAAATATCACCCAGTTTGGAAAAGTGATAATTAGACCTAATAATTTCTTAACACAAAAACATGCGTCGTGTATGAATCATATATTTTCTTAAATATTATTTTCGATTCTTTACCTTAATCTGTGTTTAAACATTCACAAGCATGCATGAATCGCAATAATTCAAATCTGTAATTTATGCTCAATAAATAAATTGTTGCCAGTATTGTGTATTCAATGGTTATTAAAGAAAACAAAGTAATTATATTTCGTAATCGATCTGCCTCAAAATAAACAATTTTCAGATCAACCATTTAGGCAAAACTTTTAAACGGTGTAACCCTTTATGTAATTTCAAACAAGGAAACAATGAACTCTTATAATATTGGTTCTCTTAAAACTTTAAACAAACAAAAAACAGTTAACTAATCGACCTGTATTGGCCAATTTTGCAAAATATTTACAGATATTACTTCCGAGAAGCACCACATACAGAAAAAGAAAATAACTCATTCTTATAGATTAAGGTCCCTAAATCTCACAATCTAAACATATAACAAGAGGTTATTGAGATTGATTATCCTTAATGCTTGAATGAAATTAGCAATATACACAATAACATCTCTAAAGATAAACAAACTTCTACCAGCCAAAATCTAAAGTTATTCTTACACGCACATACACACACACACACACACACACACACACACACACATATATATATATATATATATATATATATATATATATATATATATATATATATATATATATATATATATATACATACATTATATAAATTCTATAATACTTTATCCCGCGTAATAAGGTACATAATGGGGTTGATTTATACTTAATATATACCAACACTTATCACTGGTAAACGACCGTCGCACTCCTCGCTAACGGAAGTGTCCGTATTCATTCCGCCTTTAAATGCTTATATAAAAATTGGGCAATTCGACTTATTAAATGCCCTTTAGAAAAACAAGTGTTTGTCACAGAATATGTATACTTACACTTGAACACTAAATTCTTAAATGTTTATAAGCGATCGATTTAGTGCTGTTAGCAATCGGTTCATATATTTAAATCAGTAATATTATTTCCAATCACATTTAACTTAATCCATAAATTCTAGCACTCCTTTATTTAGTTACAATAAAGAATCACTTGAGGTTTCTTTTAAGATTGCGCGAGTATATACAATACTTTCTGAATTCGCTGTTTGCTGTTTATTAAAAATCTGCTTAAACACTTTTAAATTTTGAAAAAAAACAATAGTTATTTTTTTCAATTCACAATTAATCATTTCATTTGTAAATGTTTAAATACTTCATCCCCAATATGGGTTTTTGCAGTAAACTAATGTACACTGCAATATTAATTATTTACAAATACAAAGCAGCATAGACCGTTACAAAACACACGCGCGCGACCACCCTCTTAAGTATAGCTCTTAGCACGAATGTCTCGTGTCTTCCCTTCCAGTTTCTCCCTTATACCTGCGGTAATCTGTCCCAACGTCATCATATTTATCCCGCTCAAACCAAAAACAACCTATCTTTTCCGCACATAAGTTCTTAAACGACCTCAACGCAGATGAAACTGAAAGATCGCTATCATATTGAATTTTTTCACAACATGCTCACAATTCTTCCAAACGACCCTAATTCATATTAAAATTCACTCCATATACTGTCCAGATCTAGATTCAACTTTTTATTGAAAGTCCACACATGCAGTTTTCCTTGCACAATTTAGTAGATTCTGACACCATTTATCCTTGAACATCGCATAAAATTTTCTATTACGCAATGTTTTCTCACAACCTCCCTTCCAAGCACATGGTATTTCTACTATTAAAATATTCAACATATTATATTTACTAGATGGTTCCAATTAAACCCGACTTCTAATTTACATCATAAAATATATAAATCTGCAACAGTTGTGGTACATCACAATATATTGAACTAATTTATATAATGTACATATAAACGTTTCATTATTGAGCCCGCATAAAATTCGTATTTACACGTCTAATAACATTTGCTACCATATTTTGGCTATATACACATCGATACGTTGTTGAACCTGAAAACAGCGTTTTACCGGACTGAAGAGAGTACCAGTAACATATTCGACGGGCTCCACAATGACCGTTTGTATGTATTTTATTACAAATTTGAATTCCCACGTTCAAGAGCTTTTCAAAAATATACGGTCTTAGTAGGTTTATACAGGGTATTTTATAAGATATGGCCAATAATGTACAAAACATTTATCCCTAATCTGTCACCCCGCAGTCACCAAATCTATAATACTGTGTGAAAGCCCTGTATATTGTTAGCGATTGCACTAATCTTTCAAACAATATAGGGTTTCTATGGTCAATTTCATTAAACATAATGAGATTGTCATTAAAGCTGTAAAAGAACCAACTCAATCATAAATTTGAAAATAAAATGCTCTGTATAGCTATTTTCAACAATATAATTTTATTTATGTATTTTTTTTTTATTTTAACACATGTTCAAAATTTATCACTAATTTTTTTTACTAATATTTAATTGGTTACTTACATTTACAACGATACAGTGTGGATCTTGTATGATGGCATTATCAATTACCAATGAATTTCGAACTTATTTAACAATTCGGGAGTAATTATTGCAGCAAACGCATTTGTCAAATGACAAATGTCAAATACTGCTAGTTAAATTATTATGTAATAATCATTGCAGTAGATTCTTACACCAATTAAGATTCTTGATAATAGTTGATTCATTTAAAACAAAATGAATTTTACAAAAGAAGAAATGCTGGATTTGTATTAGGTGAATGACAACGAAATAGCTTGCTTGCGTCAAGATTTTATCGTACGCAATATCCAGATCGATGACATCAAACTTTGTGAAAGATTTGTAACTTCTGGAAATGTTTCTTATGGTAAACATAATGTTCCAAATAGAGTAAATACTGAAGATAACGAATTTCTGATAATGCAATCTGTGATACAAGATCCACCCTGTAGCTTTAGAACTGTAAGTGAGCAGTTAGATATTAGTAAAAGTATTAGGGTTATAAAGAAGTATAAGTTTCATCCATATAAGGTACAAATGCACCAATAATTGCTTGATACAGATTATATAAAAAGAGAAGCATTTTCTAATTGGTTTAGAGTTAAAGTGCAGACTGAACCAAACTTTTTAAA
Source organism: Vesta saturnalis (assembly GCA_036346205.1). Taxonomy (NCBI): domain Eukaryota; kingdom Metazoa; phylum Arthropoda; class Insecta; order Coleoptera; family Lampyridae; genus Vesta; species Vesta saturnalis. The sequence goes on along the minus strand of JARFJB010002209.1, from coordinate 4,687,277 downwards.
ATATGTTTGGTTTTCAGACGAAGCTACATCCATAAGAAAGGCTTTGTCAATAGACGCAACTTTTATTATTATCATGATGAAAACCAGAAAGGTTTTGGAATAAGGTCCCAGACTAAGTGGTCCTTAAACGTGTGGATTGTATTGTAGGGGATACCGTTATTGGACCTTTCTTTTTTATGGGAACATGAACGGAATCAAATCCCTTTTTTTTAAACATTTACAGCCATTATTAGAAGACGTTCAATAAAAGATAAGAAATAAAGTGTGGTTTCAACTAGACGGGGCATCATTTCATTATAACAGAATAGTTCGGCGATATTTAAATAGAAAGTTTAGTGAGTGTTGGGTTGGACGAGGAGGACCAGTTATCTGGCCTCCACGTTCAGCTTGTCTAATCCCAATGGATTTGTTCTCTGGGGTAAAATAAAAGATATGGTTTATAAACAAGAAGGTACTAGTAAAGACTATACTATATATATATATATATATATATATATATATATATATATATATATATATATATATATATATACAGGGTGTAGTTTTGATTAAAAGTAATGGCGGATACAGTTATGTTAAAAATCTGAAATTGAACTGAGGTTTTGGATGACGCTGAGTCAAATATAATATGTACTGAATGTGGCACTTTCTGTTATACCGGAAGTAGACGTCAACTTTGTTTTTTAAATGGAACTTAATATTTTCTATTTTATTTTCAATTCTACATGAAATTCTATACAAAATTTGTGCACAATGTCCTATACCAAAAATGAAGTATTGTCGAGATATTTTGATTTTTTTTTAAATTTTGAAAAAATCCTAGTCCAATTATAACTAATAAACAGCTTACCCGTTAACACCATATATCCATCTCATTGATATTTCATAGAGGGTGTTTTAAACTTAGCCAACATGCACAATTTAAATCATTTATAAGTTGCTTACCTTAAATAGAACACCCTATATTTTATTACATTTTCCGCTGTATTTTTTTAAGCCAATTCGCTTGGTATTAGTATTCTCTATACCTAAATCCAACCACTTTTGGGATATTTCATTATCTTGGTTAAAACATAACAACACTTAATTATTTCAACATTAGTAAAGGGTAGACCATAATTTCCATTATTCAAGGTGATATTTTGTTATTTATCATAAGTTATTAATTCTGGAAAGTAACCAATAGCCTGAAAGGATTACTAATTGTGGATATCATTAAAAACGTTGACTAGGTATTTTGTATTAATTAAGTGTTGTTATGTTTTAACTAAGATAATGAAATATCTCAAAAGTGGTTGGATTTATATAAATACTATACCAAACTGAATTGCAAAATGCAAATGTAATAAAATATAGGGTGTTCTATTTAAAGTAAGCAACTTATATTAATGATTTAAATTCTGCATGTTGGCAGTAAGTTTAAAACACTATGAAATATCAATGAGATGGATATATGAGTTAACGGACAAGCGCTTGTTGTTTATTGGTTACAATTTACGTCACTAGCTTCGTTATTAATGGAGATATCGTTATTCCATGTGGACTATGATTTTTAAAATTTTAAAAATCGAAATATCTCGAAAAACTTCAATTTTGTGTAATTTGCATAAATTTTATCTAGAATCGATTATGAATGAAATATAAAATAAAAATATTAGTTACTATTTAAAATAACAAAGTTATACTCTATACTATAACAAGTTTCAGGACAATATTATATTTGAACTCAGCGTCATCCAAAACTTAATTTAATTATCAGATTTTTAACATAAATGTATCCGCCATTACTAATCAAAACTCTTCGCTCACTTACTGTATCATATATAAAAACTTGAAAAACCTGCTTGTGCTTAATTTCATTAGTCGTAATCAGAATCCCGAATATATGAAATGAAATGTATCTAAAGTGCAATCAAATAGTTTACCCACCGTTAAACCTTATTTAAATTAGAAGCTGGGCTAAATTTATACCTAACATAACAAGTTCAAATTTTTAATACTTAATTTGTAGCTCATATCTATGCAATGTTAAAGAAAATTTAAAAAAATTAATCTAAATGCAATACTGTTTTAAGAAGTGTACAGAAAGGAATATAATTTAATTAACGTCCGTGCTCGAGCTTGTTAACTGTTCTTATATCCATTAAAGAAGATTAAAAGCGAAACCGGAATATTTAATTGAAAAGACAGAAAGTCTAAAAAAATTTAATTTTTTTTTTACTGTACAGTGTTCCGTTACTGATGTAAGAAAACATGACATTTCATGTTTTTAACCTTTAAACTAAAATCAAATAAATGTAATTATTAATAATTAGGAGAAACGGTGATTATATGTTCTAAACCTTTAATAGGAAGGATTCAAGTCAGTAAACCAACTATTTATATTAGAAGTAATTATACAAAACTTTGAAACACTAATGATTCTGGTATTTATATAGAAGTTTCTTGGTTTCGCTTACACAGCTATAATTCAGTTACATCTTGAGATAAAGCCGTCACAAGCTATTTGCGTAGTTAAATTTTTTTGAGTTGTGTCTGAATGCGTGTTTTGTGCGCTTATACTTACTATAATTAATTAAATTATAAATTCAAACGCAGATATTTGTAATATTATAATCTCATTAGATCCGTTGCTAGCAGATATAGGTTTTTTTAGGATTTCAATGTTTCTTCATGCATACCTTAGGAGAATAGCTTGCTTGCCTTTGTAAGCAAAATATTGCGAGTAGAGGAGCTGTATATTTTATTCGCCAGGGTATGTTTTTTTATCAAACACACAGGATTATTGATTACATTTTTTGTTTATATACAGCTTTGTTGATTTTGTTATTGTGACAGAAAGTGTAATACGTAAGAACAGAGTTAAAATTTCAAGTTATTTATGTTCAGATACCTATTTTTCTATATAGACATTGTTTCCATTTGAAAAAATAAATAAAAGATGCATAACGGTTTTCAAAGTTTTACATTCATTAAGTACTTGCAGAAGGTACATAATTTAATTATACATCGCGAAATGTATCCCTCGCCGTAATTTTAAATACCTACTCATTCTGAAGTATTTTACACATCGCACGTTGTATAAAATAAAATACGACAATTTGCCGCATTTAGGCAACCAGTCTAACATAAATATTATAAATAAATGTATCTGTGCTTACGATAAAAAATTCATGAAACCAGCGTTTATGTTTTCAGATACGACGATTGCTCGGTAACTAGGTGACCTAATACAAAGATAGCGCGAATTCGGAGGAACCTTTTTACTATAGAAGCATCATCTTTTAATATATTAAATATGATAGTACGGAGCGATATGTCACTTAAGGCGAATTTACACATGTCAAGTATCTAAAGCAAGCTAGTAAATCAAGTGAATAAATTTAGTTATTTGTATCGTGTAAACCACTTGATTTAGTACTGGATCAAGTATTGGATTTAATAAAACGTTTAGTCAAGTTTCGCTCCAACTAAACGCTGAATAAACACGTGTAGACAGGTCGGTTTAGTAGAGTTCATTAGTACGGACAGTGCATAGCGAATTTTTGTGTTGGTTTAAGTGTACCGTAACTTGTGCATAGAAGTGAGGTTAAAAATATCTCGTTAAAGAAACAACATCAACGTTCGTACAAGAATATCGTGAAAGACCTTGCTTGTGGGATACAAGAGCGCCTATTTATAAGAATAGAAAAGCCCGGGAATCAACTTATAGGAGATCCTGGAGATAATGGGAATTGAAGGATTTGATGTGTCCGAAATTAATAAAAATTTTATGTAGTTTGGAGAACAATAAAAGACCAACACAGGATAATCTTAATAATGTAAGTATAGTTTTATTCTACTAATATATTTATTGATATAATTAAAAAATCATCCGTTCCTGCCATGGGACAGCACCTTCCCCCATAAAATACTCACATATTCAATTTCTCATTTCTATAGCAAGTCTTGAAAAATGATTACTTTCCAATGTTCCTGTTGAGGGCAAAGGATTATTAATTTCATTTCTCCAACAACCTGACCTAATACGACCACTATCTATATCTTCTTCATCTAATGATCCACCTGGTGTATAAGGGTGATTTTAAATGATTCTCAAATAGTTATATATTGAGCATCACGCCTTTTAATAATTTTATCTACCGTTTTTGGTAAGCATGCTACAGGCTTTTTGAAAATTCGAAATCTACTAACCAGAATTCCGAAAGCATTTCATACTATTCTTCTGGCCCGAGAAAGGCGAGAATTAAAAATTTTTGCTCCTTTGAAAGAGCCACTTTTGAATACGGTTTCATTAGATAAGTTTTTAATGGGAATGCGTCGTCACTTACAAGGAAACCACCATGTGGTAATATTCCACTCTCTAGTTCCTAAAATAAATATGATTGCTGTAAAACTCCGCCATCTGATTGTCTTCCAGGGCATCCAACATTTATGTAACGAAAACAATAATTGTGGTCATACCAGTCAACAAAACAATGCTATTATAACCCTTTTAATTAAAAAAAAATACTTCCACAATTTGCTGGTGCTTGAATCGTGAAATGTTTTCCACCAATCGTACCGTAACATTTTGGAAAGTTCCATTTCAGACGAAATCCATTTTCAATAACGTTCCATTTCACTTTCAGAAGCAGGCGAGATAGAGAAAAATATAACACTGTATTTTTTACTATTCTAGGTACAATGCGAAGAAGTAATTGGAGAACAACCAGGAGAAAATCAAGAGGAAATGTTGACTCCCACAAACGAAAAATCCGGGAACCCCACAGAAAAAATCCGACCGATGTCAAATTGAAACACAGGTTTCAACAGTAATCAAGGAACTAAATCAGATAAGTGAAATCGTGACATGTGAACCTGTCGTTTAAAATCAGTACACGGCTTTTGGTCGTAATGTAGGCGCCCAATTAATGGAGTTAACAGCCCTTTCAGCCATAAGGGCACCGGAACGCATACACTGTATCCTCACAAATTTTAAACTCCAATAATTGCAATACTCCTACGTGGCAGACCAGCAATACTTCTGAATCCATTGTTTCTACTCCTACGCAATACCCCGCATATTCATATTTAAATCCTGCAATTTGTAGCAATGGATTGGCAAATATGAGCTATCGTTATAAAGAATCAGCCGACAAGAATGTTTCACCGGCAGGCATTATAAGCCAAGATTTCTCAAACATTTAATACCATTATATAACATGTATACGTTTTACTAATAAACATGTTAAAAAAAATGTTTTTATACTTTAACTTACTTTTACGTATTCCTTGAGAGTTTAGTAAATAGCATCGCATACTTCGGGTACAAATTTGGAAATTGCCGGCCTTGACACCCGAAATAATCTCTATAAAGTTCTATAGCTATTTCCTGTTGATGAGGTGGCTTCCAATTTGATTTTGGCCGGAATGGTATCGTTTTTGGTGATTTTAAGGGCAATTTAATTCAACAGTGTGTCAAATTGTTCTGTGGTCATCCTCATACAAGTTCTGTATTCCAACAAATCTTCAGTTGCAAGTTCTCTTAGTAACGTAGAAGAAGCACTATATGTTTCTCTCAGAGACAACCGTTCTCGTATCCAGCAAAGTTTTTTCTGGTTAATGTCGTCTGAAAGTATTTCTACTAATTCACCACATATATTCAATACACAATTCTGCATTGATGCAATAACATCTGTACTTGCGGCCATGTTTAAGACACTAAACAAGAATACTGAAATACATGTAGACGCACACTAAACTACATATTTATTTAGATACTTGATTTAGTAACTTGCTTTAGCTACTTGACACATGTAAATTCGCCTTTAGTCTGTTTTTAACAGTACACTAAAGAGAAAGTCTCGTGTGATTTTGTTAAACAACGCAAGAAATCAACCGTAATTAAAGCAAACTGGATTCAACACTACTGTACCTTGCTCCTTCGGTTTCAATGGTTAAAAATTGGGTTGCCGAATTTAATCGTGGTCGTGTGAGCACACACGATGAATCCCGTTGTAGACGTCCAAAAACCGATACTATCCCGGATATGATTTACAAAGTTCACCGTATTGTATTGGATCTCCGTCGAGTAAAAGTGCACGAGATAGTACACATAGTGGGTATCTCAAAAGACAGTGTACACAGAATTTTAACTGAATAATTGGAAAAGAAAAAATATCGAGCGCGTTGGGAGTTATGGTTGCTCATACTCATGCAAAAAAACTTAATCGTTTGAGAGTTATAATCAAGAAGCCAAGGTACACTCCAACCATGGACGCACGACGGTTCTTCGCCATCAGAGGTTGCAAAAATGGTTTTCGCAGCAAGAAAGGCTATAGCAACAAAAAAACGATAAATGGCGAGTACTATGTCAATTTGTTACAACAAATTCATGAACTTATATCTCATTTGCCAGATTTGGCTCCCAGCGATTATCGTCTGTTTCTAAATCTAAAAAAATTGTTCGGCGGTAAAAGTTTTTCGCCTATTCAATAGGGTCAATTTTATAATTTCTGTAGACGCTGTATTAAAAATTGCCGTTGTGTTAAAGTTTGGGATTTACATTTAATGGTATAATCTACATCTATGTCAATAGTACTCATTTTTGAAGCTTCTATAAGTGCTGTGTTACAATTACCTTTAAGAGTTTAAATGGGCATAGTAGTTCCACCTATAGGGCTTTTACAACATTTCTGTCGGTTTCTACATCTACTATTTAATGTTAACTGGTTATTTGGGCTGCTTACCGCCCGATGGCGTTACTGTAAATAAGTAAGATATCACAGAAACCCTTATTTCCAACATCTTTCATCAATTTTTAACGATAGATCTGATACCTGAAAAATTCCTTTTGAAGAACGTACATTGGTTATCCATCTTGTGTGAACATGAAGTATTCTTACGAAATTCGCTACTGACGACTCGAAACCTCACCTGTACTGACCAGGGTTTAGAATATACTATACGTCAACACTATTATTGCACGTGTAAATAAATCTTACTTTTGAATTTACGTTATAAACTGTCACATGTCGGAAGCTGCCTTCAGCAGTGATCGACACTATTTCTACTAAAAATAAACCAAAAAAAGTGTTTGCACATTAATAATACCAGCAAACTATTTACCTGTAGTGATGGAGTTGTCTTCTGAAGTTTCTTTGTTGGAGTAATTATGAGCATTTGTACATCCTTCATAGATATTGTATTACTGGGTCACTGATATTCCATACAAAACACCCAGTGCTGTGTTAGCATTTAACGTCCATTCTGGTTATATACAAACGTTATTATGTGTGCAGTAGCATGAACTAAATTATTATGTCATACGGGTTGTAGTCGTTGTTTAATTAATCTTATTAAACCGTGCTTTAGCGCAGGATATTATTTTTTTTAATTCTGTCTCATAGATTTAAGTACTCTATATGTACATGAAGTTTTACTTTTTACAGGGGTTATTACTGTGTAAATCTTATTTTGTTGAAGATAAGATCGCGACTCGTCCACACAACTACTGATATATTTGTGTATTTTTGCAATTACGTTATTTTTTATAAGTTTGGTGAGATCTACTTGTTACGTTGAATTAATGCAGAGGTGATCACAAAGTAGTTTTACGATATAAGCAAGGGATTGGGAGCACATCTCTAAGATTTCCCGAAACCCTTGTTTCGAAGAGTTGAATGTAGGGTGGACCCCTATAAACTTTCTGATACAAATAGAAGTAATGGAGGATGCATCACAGATTGTCCTTAGTCCGGCATAGTTACAGGTGAAAAATGGCATATTGACGACTTAGCATCATCTAGGAGCCCCGCAACGCAGAGAAGACTACTTGCATCATTACCGGTTAGAAAAGGTTCAGTGGGGGAAGAACCACTGAGTTTTGCCCATGTTACAGAACAGTTTTATGACTGGGAAGACCAGTCCTCAAATAGTTCTACAACCTTCATTTATACTTTTATTTAGGCATTTTTTATTACAAATGCAAATAGAACGCTCCAATGTGAATGTTCTAATAAGTTCTTTAAGAAGGGTTCTCTAGTTCATCTTGATTAAAGCCATCATCTACTACTAAACCTTGCATATGCAGACGGTTGAGTCGATCGTGCAGGTGACTACTCTCCAAAACTACCCATCAAATATTAATATGGTGCAGAAAAGTATTTCTGGTCACAACAAAGCGCTCCACAGACAAGTTGCTAACATCCTTGCGCAACCAAGCCCATCGGGTTTGAATACTTCACATAAACGCAATGATAAAGGTGAAAAAAGTACCAGAAGCGTTAATATTGTCTACAGTGCTGAATGTTCAATTGATGTTCCTTGATATGCTGTCCTACGTTGTATTACTGAAGGAAATACTATAAACGACAATATTAAGAATTAGTCGTACTTAAACATAAGCTCTCCGTCAAATCCACCATCTTCTCTTCATCTGGAAACGATCAATTAGATCAGGTTATATCACTTTTATGTGCTTCTTAATTTTGTTTCAGGTTGATGTAGCCACCTCATTACATTACCCTACTTCAACGCCTCAGGCTATTCCAATACCTTCTTTATCATCACTTGAGGTACTTATTACCTCATCTTCTTTGTAGGAATATGAGTACCTAGTGATGACGGAACCTACAACATAACAACTATAGTGCTAACTCTTTAATTGCGAACGCTTTGAACGCTGTGACTATACTTCAGGACTTAACTAACCTTGAAGTCATCACTGCCAATAATGAGGGCGTCAAGGACAATACAAAACAGTTGCAGAGTGAAATGTGTAAATCGCACTCTTAAGGCGATAATGTGGTAAACATTCGACATACAAGGTTTCTATGAATGGATACCGGTTTTGCCTCAATTCTTTGTTGATTATAATTCAAAAAATAATGAAGCAGCTGGATACAGACCGATTCATGTAACCGAAAGGAATGCTACAGATATTTTGAAACATTTAGAATGTTATAAAGCTCTTGATCTTAAAATAGCTAAATTTAAAGCTGAGGATTACGTACGTATTAACAAATATAGAATTGATTAATTGGAGTTACGAAATCTTTCAAATATTAACAGTGAAACGTTCAAACCCATTTACCTGCACAAGGCATAATAGTCGAGATGGAGGGAGTCATGAATTTTTCTATGAGCCAGAGCTTCAAAGTATCAAATATCATAACATTCCCTTAGTTAAACATATAATACATCACAATTCATGGATTTATCGCAAAGACATTACATAATACGTTATGTAAATTTCCTTGTAATTACTGTAATATTATTATGTAATACATTTTTTTGACAATTTAAACTTTCATTTATATCAATATATAAATACAAGATACTACATTCTACTACAGCGTTTTACATCTCCATTTATATGTTATTATTTATTTTTAATAAATAATCAAGGTAATAACGTGACCTGGGCAACAGTTGAACGTTTCACGTGTGGGGTTACAGTAAACTAATAGCGACCATGCGATAATTCACTACAGAAGCACATACGAAGTGCACCACACTGCATTGCCAGTAAACCATCATATAAAGAAGTAGGGTCTCTAACCACAATGACCGATCAGGCTGACTGACAGATAGAATAATAGACAAAGATTCGGAAAGCTCACTATAGATATGATTAATACACGTTGAACACAAGTACTGTCGAGCTGCGAGTATTACATTATCCACCAATTGCAACCACTTGATAATCTACTACAGGAGCATCTACACGCCACGTCCACGCAGGTTTAATGAAAGGTACGCAGAAAGGACTTTTTTCACCTGTACAAAATCAAAATGTATTCTTACTAACGCAAAGCATATATCTGAATAAATACACTTATATGTAATAAAGTTATAGCACGTAAGCACGTATACATACTAAACTGTTTTTGTTCATAACGCAAACCATATAAATAAATATATTTTTCTACTCCTATGTACGTAACACACGAATATATGTGTAAATTCTCCATGACGTAATATGGTTACGTAGTGAAAATTAGAAGTGTTATGCAATATATATATATATATATATATATATATATATATATATATATATATATATATATATATATATATATATATATATATATATTGTATTGTTTGGTAGGAAGTCCAACGTCGAAAGACTGCATTGTGATGATTGTTTTATAAAATGGTTTTAAAGTATAGAGCACATATATACTCTATTGGTAGTAGTAACAGCACTTAATTGGTAGTTCAAGCAGATTTGTTCTATTAACCTAGCATCCACCTCAATTTTTAGGTGTTTTAAAAATTAAATTTAGATAAACATGTATTAATATCGTTATTTAAAGAAACTTTTAAACACCATATAAGAACATATTGTCACTCTCCGCTAAATTATAATTTTCGTTTTATAGAAGTGAAGGACATAAAGAAATAACATCAGAAATACCGATTGTGGATGGTGCAAAAGATTTGATACATTCTACAATTAGTAGATTTATAATTCAGTGAATTATTTGTACAATTTGCCAAAATATAAAAGAAAAATTTATTATATTTAATCATGTATTATAAGCTTTCCGTTGCAGTTCAAGGAATGCTTATTTGATACGTAAAGGATCAGTTATTAGATAATAACTTTGAATATGATTTAATCTAGCAATATGTTGCATCAATGTTTATGTATAAAGTTTAAACCAGATATTGAATAATATAATAAAGCTCATGACTTCAGTTATTTTGAAAATAAACATCTACCTACTTTTAGTGCATTAATACTACTGATAATGTTATTCATTATGCATTGGTTCTGTAACTTTTTGTTATATTAATTGAAATAAAACTAACTTTAAATATGTTAATAATTTCATAAATGAGGTGGTAACGATAATCAGTATTTATTATTAGAAGACATTGAACATTTTTAATTGTAATATAACGAGATAATCATTACATTTAGGTTATTTTAACTTATGGTATCACTTCCACCAGCATTTTAATCCATGCAAATGGTAATCTTCTGACTGAAATAGCACGAAGTCATAAAATGTAGCAGAAAATTGAATTGACAATTCTGTGTTAAATAAAGCCTCAACTACCACTACAGTTTAGTGCGCTAGAATATATTGAAAGCAGTATGCCAACATTAAAACCCATGTATGTATCTAAGCCCTAGTCTAAGATCTAAGTCATTTACTTCAGCGTTAAATAGTCCTTTATTATAAACTGAAAAATTTTTCAATAAATTTCACGTTTCAAATACAAAAATATATACCACCTTTAAATATCACTTTGTAGTACATTTACATTTATTATTACTTCAGAGCAATAACTTCTGTTAATAAAACAAAATTTCATTCCATCATTAGCCATACAAAAAGTGAGGTTAATTTGTTTAATTTCAAGATAACTGATACAATCAGTGGCGTCAACTAGATCTATTTATTTTGGTTCGAATTTTTCGAACCTTTAACGTGGTGACTGAAATAAGCCATACGATCCTAGAATACATTTATACAATATTTTTATAGGATCGTTCATTACCATATTAGGTACGTGTATAAAACGTCCAAAGGTCATAAGAATCATAATGGGTGGTAGTTACGTATTACCCGTACGTCAGTGTTTTTATATTCTATAGAGGTAGAAAAAGCATAGTACACAACTAGGGTATTAATGCTATTACCACCCTCATTAGTAATATACTACTACATATCATTTTCATTTTTTTTTTCTATTTTAGTATGCCAAGGTGTTTAGTGGGAGACGCATGAATTCAGATAAGGTTTGGGTGGTTAGGCTTTAATTTTTGAATTGTGTGACCTTGAAATATTTCAGTCGTACTAATGTGATAACGTTGAAGTTGTGGAGCCTTGGAATTGTGAGATCTTTAAAATGTAGGACCTTGGAAATGTGAGACGTAGGAAATGTGGGGTTCCTGATCTCGCCAATGTTACCTACTTGTTGGTTCATTGTTAACACATTTAAAATTTAACTTTTGAAATTGGAAACCAACTTTCCTATGAATTAATTAAATCGATATTTCATTGGAATGAAGTAAATTTACTGAGTAATGGCCATTAATCAAAATGAAGTATAGATTCTTGAAAGTTGGTCATTTACAGACTTTTTGTGTCCGATCTTCTGAAAGACTAAATAAAAAGCAGTTTTCTTAAACATACTTCGAACTTTAAAAAACAAGCTTTTATGACCAGAAGTTCTAAAACATTTTCGACGAGTTTTAGTACAATCGGCAGTGTTTGTTTAATGAAGAAGTAACTATTTCACTTAGCAATTAATCAAAATGAAGTATAGATTCTTGAAAGTTGGTCATTTACAGACTTTTTGTGTCCGATCTTCTGAAAGACTAAATAAAAAGCAGGTATTGTCTGTAAAATCTACATTTTTATTTTCGCATTAGTTCTTTATTTAACAACGACATATATACACTATTGCCGTTTCCTTCATACACGTGTGATTTCAACAAGTAAGGCAAGAACGTGCATTAGTTATCTGAATTAAGTATTATACTATACTTTTGAAAGTATTGGTCACAACAACCGTCAGGTTAGAAAGAGATAGAAAATAAAGAAAACACTCGCTTTGTTAAACACACTTCGAACTTTAAAAAACAAGCTTTTATGACCAGAAGTTCTAAAACATTTTCGACGAGTTTTAGTACAATCGGCAGTGTTTGTTTAATGAAGAAGTAACTATTTCACTTAGCATAAATTAAGTGAAATAAAACGCAACTGAAATAGGTTTATTCAGCAAATGAGTACTACATAATAGTATATTAAGAAACAAGTTTCGTAAGACGCGTTTTTATCGCATGAGTCCAAGTTTAGAAAACGACCCGCGCAGCGGGGAGTTTTCTAATGGACGAATGCGATAAAGCGTCTTATGAAACGAGTTTCTTATACTATATTTTCTATTTTGCGTATTTGTGGTGAAAATTTTGAAAAAATGTAAATTCCATTTGTCACCTTATTTCATAATTTTGAATGTAGGTTCGCAACAGTGGTATTTGGTTGTTTGAGTTCGATACAAATATAGGGTATTAAAACTATTATTTGTTAATAATTCATTTCAAACTACCTATAAATATGTTCTTAATAGAAGTTGTATACTATATACATTATAATCGGAATAAAATTACACTACTAAAGCATATTGACGCTTTATCTTGAAACACAATAAAAAAGAGAAATCGTCCATATTCGGTTTTGGTCATCTTAATTATTACAATGCATTAATCAGGGATAATTCAATACAAAGCATATATACACATTTCAAATAAGAATAGGTTATGTTACATTTACGTTTACATACATCAATAAAGAACATTAGTTTACATACCAACATCAAAAAAAAAATGTTAGGTTACTAAACTTTAAAGTCAAACATTAAAACAACCGTTTGAGTGTCATAATGTACATATTAAACACGCAAAATAGAAAAAAACTTTTTTTAATTGTAAAATATGATTCACGCAGGGATGTACCTAGTTTATAGAAATCGGCTCAATTTTTTGTCATCAGTACGTATGACCTATTGATTTATTGTTGGTTAGTTAGTCGGAGTTGTTCCGAATTGTGACTTAATCTTTGTACTTGTACTATAATTCTGTTTAAAATGCCCGGGAAATGCCTAAATAGGAGGTGTCATGAACTTATTATTAATGTGTATAACTACTTTCAAAAAGAAAAAGATACGTGCAAAAGAACAAGCAGCGGAATCACTACGAATTAGTCTTCCGACATTAAGATGTGTGACTAATGGAACGGGAGAAAGAAAAAAAGATCTCGTAGAAAGCCAAAACGGTGACATTACCGAAGGATTACAGTGCACAATCAGGGTACAGTGTGCCGTATGTATGCTGATAAATAGCCAGTAACCTTGACTACGTTACAAAGTACCCTAGCATATATGTAATTACTAAGTGCATCTCGAACTACCATAGTTAAAATTTTAAATACCATCGGATTTAAATATAAAAAGAGTTGTAACCGAAGAGTACTTTGCGAAAAAACCAACATCGCGGCATCGCATGTTTCATTTTTAAGAGAATGTGTAAAAAATTTGGAACCTGTATCACGTCTTTCAGTAGTATTTCTAGATGAAACGTGGGTATTCGGAAGGGGGGCTTCAAAACTATCATGGCAGGACGACACTCCGAAATCAGCCAAAAATCCTGATCAGTCGTCTTCAGTCAAAAGGTATATAATTTTACATGCGGCTAATAAAGACGGGTTCGTGGAAAATTTCATTTTAATATATCCTCCAAATTCTAAATCCAGCGATTTCCATGACAGTATGGACACAGATTTATTTGAAAAGTGGTTAAGAGAACAGCTTCTACCAAATTTAACAGAACCATCTTTAATAATAATGGACTACGGATCGTACCATTCTCGCCTTGTAAAACAGTCGCCAACTGGAACTTGGGAATAAGCGGACATACAAAATTGGTTGCGGAAAGAAAGTATTCCATTTTCAGATCAGGATTTGAAGACTGAACCTTTAGGGATTGCTGATGTACATACACAGGAAAAATCCTTTGTCGCCAATGAAATTATTATGCAATACGGATATTGGGTTCTTAGGCTTCCGCCATATTACTTTCAATTTAATGCGATAGGAAATATTTGGGGTATTTCTAAATCTTATTACGATAAACATTTCGGAAGACAGTGTAGTACAAATGTGGAAAGAATCTTTGGAGCAATGTTCCGGCGAAGTATGAAAGGTGATATCAGATGGTGGTCGCGAGAGCGCATACTCGATGTGATTGTGAAACCTCTTATAATTTGTTTTAACGGGGGCGAAAGTAATGACGTTCAGATATGGACTTTGAAAATAAAAAAAGGGTTGATGTGTAAAGCTTTTTTGTAATTAATAATTAATTTATTATGTTTGTAATTCCCAAAAAAGGTGCATTTCTTTAACATTTTCAAACATTGTTTGAAAATGTTCAAGAAATGATTCAAAAATGAAGTTCTATTTGTAAAATATTTTTCACTTCTTGTATTGTATATGTGTATGTACATTAATATTGAGTGATCGAGTAATGTAAGTTCCTTTAATTACAAACACTAACCTAGATGCTTATCTTTTTTGGGATTTTTTAATGGTGTACTTTAAATTATACAATCTAAACGTTTCGATAACACTTACAGTTATCTTCGTCAGTAGTAATGTTTGTTAAAAATTGTTAAAGATTTAGTAAACAATTTTGTCAAATTTGAAAAAAAAGCAGGCTTATGTTTATGTTTGAATTTTTTAAATTTGACAAAATTGTTTACTACATCTTTAACAATTTTTAACAAACATTACTACTGACGAAGATAACTGTAAGTGTTATCGAAACGTTTAGATTGTATAATTTAAAGTACACCATTAAAAAATCCCAAAAAAGATAAGTATTTTATTATGAGTGTTAATGGTGAAAGTTTACATTTTCATACTAACCTAGATGTATTTTATTTTTCTATTTATATGTAGATCTTTGGAATTGAAATAAGGACTTTAGTTTTGTTATTTTCAGCATTTACTTAATAAAAAGATTCCCATAGCGTTTTTATTTGTAAAGGGATATCCCAATTTTTTACTATTATTAATTAGTTTCCTAAAGTTTATTAACAAGACTACGTCCTTTATCAAAATTTTCCTGTCATGATTAATTATTTGCGCGGAATTTACTAAGATCAAGTGACTTGCTAAGTGCACAGGTGCAAGCAATTATAAAAATTCGTAGAATTTTTAGTAAAATTGAAACATGTTTCATAACGTTGCAGAAAATTGTACAATAATTAATCATGCATTCCAGACGTAAATCTCAAAAAGGTTTAAAAGTTTGTATACGTCAGAACATCTTCCTCCAATACTGGCCTACGGAACCTCACCCCCAAAGTTTTGCAACCACCCTCGCGAATTCTTTAGAAAAACGCGGCACGCGCCGCTATCTATCTAGAACTCTACCAGAAGAATCCAAATAAAAATCGTGTGCTCTATCGTCGCGCTCGCGCCGACTGCTACCTGTTTAAAACTGCCAGCCTGTAACCGCCGTCCGAAACAGAAAACGCGACTCCGCGACTTGATATCATCACCGAAGCCAAAGGGTTAGAGTTGCAGAGATCTAACGTGGAACGTACGTAAGTTGAGATACCTACAGCACTATATACCTGGTGAGAGGGATATGCAGGGTTAGAAGCCCGACATACTATTTCCTTACTAGACACCTACACTGTGGAGTTTTTTTTTTTTATTTCTTTTTTTTTATGATTGTGGACCTGAACAGGCTAAATTAGGCCTATCGTGCTAAAGCACTCAGGAACACTTAGGAGGATGGATAGAGGGATAATGAATTGCCAATAGATGCCTATGAACAGCTACCTTAAATTTTCTCATATCATAAGTGTGAGGAAAACAGGAACTAGAGAGATCATTCCAGAGTTTAGAAGCTGTGTAGAAAAATGTGGATTGCGCCCGTTTGGTACGACAAGTGGAGATTTGTACTGCATACTGATGATGTAAATGAGCGAACCGAGTGTTTCTCGAAAAGATAGCCCGAGATGGTATCAAAGAATATAATTCAGCAGCACAATAGCCGTTGTCATAACGATAATACAAAGATAGAACTGAAACCATCCTTCTATGCTCAAGGGACTGTATGTGAGAAGTTATGGACGGGTCATTTATAAGCCTAATCGCTCTCTTTTGAATACGATCAACGATATCGAGAGCGTATTGGGGAGCACTAACCCAGAGGTGACAATTATATTCCAGATGAGGCCGAATTTGGGCCTTTTTACAGCAGAAGGAGTTGTCGAGAGGTAAAGTACTGCTTAGATCTGTACAAAAAGCCTATTTTACGAGCAGCTGTTTTGGTAGCTGACAGAAGATGGTCAACCCATGAGAGATTTGAAGATACAGTCATACCCAACAGAGTAATAGAGTCTGAAAACTTAAGAACTGAGCCATTCATACTTACGACAAGAAATGATCGATCTTTTTTGGCGGACATAAGGCAACACTGAGTTTTGTTAGCATTAAATTTAACTAGATTATTGCTTCCCCATTCGAGAATACGTTGAATGTCTTTGTTGATTGAATTTGCCATTTCAACTTTAATTTTTTGATTTGACATAGAAGGTGGATTATCACTATGAGTAGACTGAGATGAACTACAGTAAAGAGTGCTATCGTCAGCAAAGCAATGGATGGGGTTAGTTGGCGAAGAAATAAGGTCATTTATGTACAGTAGAAAAAGTGTAGGCGCTATAACGGATCCCTGTGGTACGCCCGCGTTAATGCTAACTTCTTTTGGAAAAAAGTCATCAACTACGACACGTATTCGTCTTTTATCAAGGAAACTAGAAACCCAGTTGATGAGCATATCATTTAACCCAAACGAGGTGAGTTTGGCAAGTAAACACTTATGCCAAACTTGGTCAAATGCCTTTGAGATATCTAAAGCGACTACAACTGTTTCACCGGACTGCTCTAGTCTAGTCTACTTGGGTCACATATGAAAGAAGATCGCCTGTTGAACGACTTTGCCTAAACCCATATTGGTGGTTACTAAGGAGTTTGTTAGTTTCAAGGAACGTGAGTAGTTGCTGATTGATTGCTTTTTCCATGATTTTAGACAAAATGGTGATGGCAATTGGTCGGTAATTTGAGGGATCGGTCTTATCGCCTTTTTTGGGAATAGGTTGAACATTTGCTAACTTCCATGATGAATGGAATTCCCCAGAAGACATAGAGATCGTATAGAGCTTAGATAGGACTGATACTAGTTCGGGGGAACATTTCTTTAAGACAATAGCTGGGATACCGTCTGGGCCAGTCGCCTTATTGAGATCAAGCCCACTGATGATCGATTCCAAGAGCTTGTACCGAAAATGAATTGGTTTCATAGCGTATAAAGAAGAGTTGACTAGGGGCACATCTTTTCCAGAATCATTGATACACGAGTTTGATGCAAACAAATCCACAAAAACGTTGGCCTTGTCTACAGAATCAGCAAATACCGATCCGTCAATAGACGACAGGGGGGGAAATGAACATGTTCCAAAGTTTTTACTAATGGCTTTAGCTAAAGACCAAAATTTACGACTGCCTAAAGGAGATGTAGCTAGTTCATTGCATTTTCGTTGTTCGAACAACTTTTTAGTTTTAGTGATGACACTTTTGCTGATATTTCTAGCACCAACGTATTCCACATGACTGTCGACCGATTTATTAGATTTCCATTTAATGTAACATTGATTTTTTAAAGATATTGCATCAGGACAAGCTTTATTGAACCAGGGTTGGGAACCTGAATGACCTATACGGTACCGTTTTTTGGGAATGTATAACTCCATTCCCATGAGGATGACTTCAGATACTGAAAGAGCGATGTCCGAAGAAGAGGACGACTTAAAACAATATTCACGCCATGGAAAGGTTGCAAAGAAATCCCGTAAATCACTCCATCGATATGACTTAAAACACCACAAGTTTCTATCGGTTTTGCGAACAACAGTGGAATTAGGTACAGTAGAAATGATTTTTATTAGACAATGGTCGGAAAGACCTAAAGGCGAAAGAACGGAAGTTTTATAAGCAAGAGGGTTTGATGTAAGAAAGAGATCTAGAAGATGTGGAGTATGGTTAGGGTTATCAGGGATTCTTGTGGGTTCAGAAATCATTTGTGTGAGATCACATGAAATAGCAAATGTTTCTGCACTATGGCCAGCGGGATTTGTAGTAGATGAAAACTGAAGCCAATTAGAGTTATGAACATTGAAATCGCCTACAATTGAGATATCGCAAGATGGAAACTGAGACAGGAGATACTCAACTTTCATACTAAGGTAATCGAAGAAGTCTTGAAAGTTGCTGTTATTAGGAGACCTATAAATGCAACAGTAGAATTTCACAAAATTAGGACCAGAATGTTTAAACCAAATCACGTCAAAATTGTTATTTTCTAAGGAAGAAACCCTCTTGCAAGCAATTCTGTCCTTGATGTAGGCACATACGCCTCCTTTATATCGAAAGTTAGAGTGAAGGTGGTATTGAGGAAATTGCAAGTCGGGTGACTCGGAGCTTTCAGAGGAGACTTGTGTTTCAGATAGAAACAAAATATCAGGTTGTAATTGTTCAAGATGTTGGTGAATAGCATTAAGATTAGACCTGATACCGCGGATGTTGCAGTAGTGAATCAGAAAGTTGATACTTTCGATGACCGAGGTCGCTCGGGCCCTGCCCTCCCGGACATCCGAATGGGGCAGGATTTTACGTCCGGAATTTATAACCCTAGAAACCACAGCCATCTTATTTTTTAATTTGGGACTTTTAATCCGATAGAAAGACAGTGAGGGCGAGAAGGAAGGATAAGGATGAGAAGGGTGGTTGCCCTACATTCCATTAACCGCCGGAGATCCTCTTGTTTGGTAGTTACCCAGATTACTAACAAAGGAGATCCACCTACACAAATTTACACTAACACTAAAACAAAAACACCTCGACAAACGTACCAGAAACCACAGAGTACCTGTAATTTAAACCTCGCCGGGAGATTAAGCTGAACACCTAGTTTACGCCGTTAATCCAGTAAAATCGAAACGTAACCGCAAAAACTAGACGTGATCATCAGTACTAAATTATCACCTGTAATTAAACCGCCGCCGCCACCACGGAAAAACGTAAATTATACCGTTTGCAATTAGTAAGATTGTTACCTGTAAACCAGAAACTATCCGATAATATATTTCGCGTTAAATAATTAATATCATTATTGTTAGACGCGAACGATTCAGTTTAATAGAAAACAAAGGTTCTGTATTTTAAACCCGGCCAACATAACAAAATTATTCCATTTAAATAAAAACCTGTGTACTAATATAATTAATATCGAAAAATAAACAAATAATCCACAGCTACCGTACAAAATCTACCTTCAAAACGGAAAGCTTTCATTTATTTAAAAGGGCAAAATTGAATTTAAACGTGAATGAGTTTATTTTCATAAGAAAAGCAGGTATAAAACTATATTATTCTTATACGTTTGAAATCCGACCGCTTTAAAATATCGATTATTTCTTTGAAGGCAGAGCACTGAACTCGGCGTCTTATCTCACTTCTGTAGTTTATACAGGGACGCGTTCAGGTAAAATTATTTATTTTTATTTCGGTAGTTAAACAAGTAAATTCAAACCAGTCAAAGGACGTAGATTAAAAGTCAAAAACCAACCTTTCTATTAATGTTACATTGCAGAAACTCCAGAGGACCACCTAACCCTCCTCCCGGGGGCAACCCGAAATGGAGAATCCACCTGTAAATATGTTTGTTTATCTTATTTAAGTAGTTTAAATTATAAATATTAAATTTATAAAAAAAAATAGGAAATAAAGGTATATAAACTTTTTAATCTATTTGTTCAGAGTGTTGAGGGCCTTAATAACGAACCCCGGTCCTTATTTTGCAAGTACAAAATATGACTGAGCTAAATGGGAAACATGAAAACCATTCATTTTTATTAATAAACTTAAACAAATAAAGTATATTTTCACTTAATTTATTTACCTACATTTATGCGAAGTGAAATAATTATTTCTTCAATTAAACAAACACTGAGGATTGTACTAAAACTCGTCTAAAACGTTTTAGAACTTCTGCAATGTCATTAAAAACTTGTTAAAGTTCGAAATGTGTTTAAGAAAACGCATGGTTGCTTTATTTTCTAATTCTTTTTAACCTGACGGTTGTTATGACAAATACTTGCAAACGTATAGTGTAATTCATAATTCAGATAACTAATGCTCCTTCTTACATACATGTAGGAAGGAAACGGCGATAGTGTATATATGTCGGTGTTAATTAAATAAAGGGGTAATCGGAAACTGAAAATGTTAATATTACAGACTATAATAAAGAAATTACCTTGTAAATTATAACATCGCAAAAATTCAGAACTTTGATACGTATTTCATGATTCTGGACAATTTTTAGTCAATTAAAATAAAATACTTTACGTATGGCTTCGGACATAAGAAAATATTCAAAAGCCGGTCACTTGCATTAGACAAATGTTCGAAGGTAATTAAGGTTTTCATTTATCAATAAAATTCTAAGTTTTTAATTTTATTCAAACGATTAAACTTAAAGTTTTAATTGCAACGCACGTAGGTAAATTTAATTAATTGCGCTTTGTTCGATCCAATTTAAACTTTTAAATGCGCATTTTAGTTAGAAGAGTAATAAAATCATAGGGATCATAAAGCACCAAAAAGGGCAGAATAAATGAATACGTAACCTTTCAGGTTCTATATACAAAATGTCACTAATACAGAAAGATAATCTAAATTTACATTAATATTTGTATTTTATTTCCATTCAAAAAGTTAATGTCTTTATACAGGAGACGAACTTAAACATGTTGTGTTTGGTAATTGAAGTTTACTAAATCACAAATTTGATATTGAACGATACCTTAGGAGTGAACTTTAGAAGATAATGGTACTTAACGTTAATTGATTAAAGAACATTACTGTCTAAACATTTTTGAGAATATTAATTTTTTTGTAATAAATGTTTATATTTTATGTAATTAAGTAAAATATTTCGCTTCCTTGGCATGTCTATCGAAAGAACGAACTTATTTCAGTTTCTCATTGTTTAACTGTGGATATACAATATACATGACTGATAAATGTAAAATTATGAACGTAATGAAAGTTTTAGTTAACCTAGATTAGCTCAATAAAAAAATATCTACTCTGTGAAGGCATAACCTATAGTATTCTAATAACGCAATTGATGTTAATTTAACATTTAATTACAAATTAATAAATATGTAACTTTATACAGGACCAAATGGACAATGACATTACTATAAATATTTACAAAACTTATGTGCCTTAGCTGCAATTGCAACTGTCGTTGTCAGTAGCATAAGAACAGTTAACAATGTTTTCAAAACAATTCAATAAAATGTATGATTGGCTTGCTATCGTAATTATGTGTAATATTGTATTACGGAATGTTCTTAGTAAGCTTTAATATTACGGTAAATAAAATTACTAGTTCCTAATTGTATAAATCATAAAAACCAGAAAACTATTAAGCTAGTGTAGAACGCGAAAGGAGGAATGTAATTGAACCTGTGTAAAGTTAACAATAACTTTGCAACAATAAATATATACGTAACATGCATTAAGCCCTTAATATTGAGAAATTTTAGTACTTACGTCAGTTCTGTATGACATACAGAAAACCTACAAAGCATTAAAAAAGGAAACATACGTATTCTTTGTTTACTCCAAAAAAGATTTTCAACTTTCCAATTACTCTCATACACACGCATATAAACGGGATGACTAAGATGATTAAATTAAGTCGTCAATGTAGATGAGGATTTTTGTTCATAAAGTAAAGAGTAAAGAAAAGCAATAAAAAAGGTGCATTTTTTTGTTTATACTGACCATCTTGCATACACTCACACGCACAGGCGCGCACGCAAACTCTCATTCACGAACTCATGCACGCACACACACACACGCACACGTACACGCACACGCACACGCACACGCACACGCACACACACACGCACGCGCGCGCACGCGCACGGGCACGCGCACGCACACGCACACGCAAACGCACACGCAAGCGCACGCGCACGCGCACGAGCACGCGCACGCCCGCGCACACGCACACGCACACGCACACGCACACGCACACGCACACGCACACGCACACGCACACGCACACGCACACGCACACGCGCGCACACACACACACACACACACGAAGACGGACGGGCGGACGGTCGGGCGGATGGATGGGCAGAAAAACAGACAAAAGATAGATAGTCGGGCTGTCAGATAGACAGAGAAACGGTCGGATGGGCGGACGAACGGGTGGCAGACGGACTGGCGCACGAATGGTCGGACGGGCGTGGGAGGGACGGACGGACAGACAGATAGACAGACAGACATACAGGCACCCAGGGAAACAGACAGACAGACACACACACGCACACATACACACACACACATACACACACACGCACACGCACACGCACACGCACACGCACACGCACACGCACACGCAAACGCAAACGCACACGCAAACGCACATGCACACGCACACGCACACGCAAACGCACACGCAAGCGCACGCCCACGCGCACGCGCACGCGCACGAGCACGCGCACGCCCACGCACACGCACACGCACACGCACACGCACACGCACACGCACACGCACACGCACACACACACACACACACACACACACACACACACGAAGACGGACGGGCGGACGGTCGGGCGGATGGATGGGCAGAAAAACAGACAAAAGATAGATAGTCGGGCTGTCAGATAGACAGAGAAACGGTCGGATGGGCGGACGAACGGGTGGCAGACGGACTGGCGCACGAATGGTCGGACGGGCGTGGGAAGGACGGACGGACAGACAGATAGACAGATAGACATACAGGCACTCAGGGAAACAGACAGACAGACAGACACACACACACACACACACATACACACACACACACACACATACACACACACGCACACGCACACGCACACGCACACGCACACGCAACGCAACACGCAAACGCAACGCACAGCACACGCACGCACGCACACGCACACGCACACGCACACGCACGCACACGCACGCACACGCACACGCACACGCACACGCACACGCACACGCACACGCACACACCACACACACACACACACACACACACACACACACACAGGAAGACGGACGGACGGACGGTCGGGCGGACGGATGGGCAGAAAAACAGACAAAAGATAGATACACATACACATACACATACACCTACACAAAGATGGATGGTCGGACGGGCGGGTGACGGACGAACTGTCGAACGGACGGGCGAATAGGCGGGTGGAGGGACGGACGCACAAGCAGACATACAGGCACTCAGACAAACAGACAGACAGACAGGCAGACATATAGACGGACGACCGACGGACGGACCGAAGAACGGACAGGCGTACAGAGAGCCGGACGGACCAACTGACGAATACGCAAGCAGACAGACAAGCAGACATCGTCGCCTCGGCGAATTGTCGTGAAATGAAGTAATAAGTCGATTGAGCGATAGTGAAAAAACTGTCGATTGCATAACCGTCTATATTTACATATGTGGATTGGAAGGCAAACATTTAAACATATGTTCTCCGGTTTGTGACTTTTGTGTACACTTCATTTCGTGTATCATTTGTTGTAAGTGGTTAAATCCCTTAATATTATGTACTATTATACTAAACATCGAATTTTCCAGTTTCTGGCTAAAAACCTATCTTGAAATAATTAACGTCATTGAAGTGTAGTTTTTATATATTGTAAAATAAGAAAGATGATACGTTTTAAAGAAGAATTATAAAAGCAATCGTAAGATTTTGTTCACTTCCGGGAGCTTTTGTGGTACTAAATAGTAAAGACGCGAGCCACTAAACAATAGACACCAGAATTGCGTTCCCCTGGTAAAAATCAGTTGAAAACAGCTTTTAAGATACAACGAACGCTGACACACGCCCATATGACAATTGCTATCGGTACGTTTAAAAACAGTAAAAAATATACCTACAAATAAACGATTTTAACCCGAAACGATAGATATTTTTAATCATGACTAAAAATCTTTTTATTGGATTTCCGTTTCATATTAATATTGTCCAATCAATTATGATTTTTTTTATATATATAAAATAAATTACTTAAACAATCTCGGGAGCAAGTATTCCATAAAACACACACTGACTGCATTTACTGCTACCTTATGTGGCGTAACGCGGTTAATGATCTCCACGTATTTTAATTAAATATATCATATCTACCGAAAAATATACAGAAGCTCCGTTACTACCTCCCAAGAAATTTCCACACTGTTAGAGGCGAAAAGGTCACCCCAGTATCTGATCGTATACAATTTTTCGTGTACCCGCATATATGATTCCAAAAAATACAAAAATCTTTTCCTCTCAAGAAATCTGCATTCCTATGATTCCCCTCAGTACATACATAATTTCTGTTTTACCCTAATTGTAGGGATCAGGTCGCGTCTTCTACATACCCGATCTAATCGTTCGCAGAGACTCGCATTCCCGTCATTTCTTTTAACTTGCTTTATATATTAAAGATAAAACATGAACCAATAAAAAACAAAAAAACTCAATACCACACTATATCAAAATGTCCGAGAAAAAAGGAAACCCTATTGTTTTGAAGACAAGCGTTAAATATTGTTCTTTATGCTACAGAACAGCGTCTGTTCAATTGAATATTTTTTTAATTTTTTTGTCATTGAAATATGTGCGTATTTTATCAAAATCAATCCGAGAATGACACTCTTGTGATTATTGCCTAGATTATTCATACCAATTCTTTTTGTTTTGACAAACCATTCTTCGAGTGCCACTCTCTTATTATAGTATTACTGATTATTTTCCTCATAGTAAATGTGTTCAATAACATGGTTCAATTTCATACCACGTAACTGCGTTACCGGCTATAAAAAATGAGAATGAATTTTACAACTGGATAAAGCCCTCAAACGCGTCCAACGGTGTGACGTCACCCAGGCCCAAAATTTTGAACTAATGTCATTCACTAAAACGTTTCGGAAAGGGTGGGCCGCATTGACTGTGGATATAAGGCTCAAATTGTAATAGGTAAAGTTTAGCGGTCGAAAGTACTGGTAATAAACATATTTAAGCAAAATGCCTACCATAATAGCGAAATACATACATTTATCTACGTTCTTACAAAAATAAGTAGAATTTCTTTATTACCGTATAAATTGAAAATAGAGAAACCATTGCGAAGCGACACAATTGCGCACGTACCCTTGCTTTCAAAAGTTTCGCGTACACCCATTTTTTGTTGTATTAAATCAGGGTTGTAATTAATCAACTCTGACATTTAAAATTTTGTCAAAATGCAGCAACACTAAATCTCCCTTGCCTTCTATAACAATCACTAATTTCTGCAACATTATTTGTAA
Source organism: Vesta saturnalis (assembly GCA_036346205.1). Classification (NCBI taxonomy): domain Eukaryota; kingdom Metazoa; phylum Arthropoda; class Insecta; order Coleoptera; family Lampyridae; genus Vesta; species Vesta saturnalis. The sequence continues at coordinate 4,661,284 of JARFJB010002209.1, read as the reverse complement.
AAGTCATTGGTTTTTATCTATAATTATTATGCCAGACAGTATAATTTGAGTCCTGAGGGACAGGTAATAATTTTGTTAATTCTATCAATATCATCTTTAACCTAATCTCAAAATTACCCATCCACACAGCTAAAATTTTGATAAATCGTTGTTATTTGATTTTGAAAGTGTACCTGAACACTTGCAAAATTATCATCTCTCCGTGCTGACTTTTCATATGAACACATTAATATGTGAATTATTATGCTGGGCGGGTAGTCCATGCACTCTCTAGGCAATATCAGGTTATTATTACATTAATGACATCGCGATTAAACTTGTTAAATCAAGAAATACGTCGATTTAACTATTCAACATCTACTGTCTTAAATTTGATTTTAACATTTGCGAAGTAGCAATAACAAACCAACAGTCACAAATTAACAATAAAGAATCAACCATAACATCAAGAAAAACACAATAACAACAATAAAAAGAGAAACGATAAAATCCAAAACCCATGGCATTGACAAATGAAGTGTTTGTTTTGTTTTAATGTTAGAATTGTTCAATGAGATTTTTCAAATTACAAATGGGATCGTTTGTTCCATTACACGACATTGGTATGACTGCAATAAACTTCTACGTGTAAGAAGATAGTTCGATTCGTTCGTGCTGTGGTACGTGCGCACTTGTGCCACTTTGCAATGGTTTCTCTATTTTAAATTTATACGTAAATAAAGAAATTCTAACTACTCATTTTTTTAAAAACGTAGATAAATACATGTATTTCGCGATTATGGTACGTATTTTGCCTAAATATGTTCATTACGGGTATATTCAACCGCTAAACCTTACCTACCACAATTTGAGCCTTATAGCCATTGTCAATACGGTCCACTTTTTTGTGAACGTTTTAATGAATGACAGCATTCAAAATTTCGCGCCTGGGTGATGTCCTGACTGTTGCACCCTATTAGTGATACCCGGCGTAGATTGACAGACTGTCTAGTTTATTTTAAATTATAAGCGCCATTCAGGAAATAATCTTGACATATGTCCCTTGGCCTACAATTTTTCACTGTTACAATGTGCCTAGTTCCTTTTTTTTTAATTTTGCGAAAAGATAAATGCTTTCGATTGAGTAATTCATGAAAATGAATTATTAAATCTTAAAAAATTATTAACCACCATTTTGCAGAAAGCAGCTTGTTACATTTTAGTCGGCAAAGATGACGCAATACGCATTACTAGCAACAATAAAGTTGATTCATGTTGCCTGTTCATAAATTACGTCAATTGTACCGACCCGAATTTGAAGCGAGCCACCCTAAATATCGGTCAAGTTTACAAAGCCATACCTTTTTTATTTATGGATGGATTTAAGCGATTTTTGAAATATCTTTTTCTAAATTATTCACATTCAAATGTCAATTACATTTTCTACATATGCTGCCTCCACAGAGTGATATACGGGGACAGGTTGTTTTAACTTTTTTCAGTGAAGTGTCTCCGTCTTATTGAACACCCTGTATATACACTGTATGATACAATAGCTACCTTCATTTGTAGTCATCATACCTGTTTTTAAATTTTAGCTCTACCTTTTGTAAATCAAGAAATATATTACAAAACAATTATATTTACACTTGCAATTTCCGGGAAACAAAATTTAAAAAATGTAAAGTTGGCCTAAACAAGATTCTTTCACGTTGCTTAATACATCTGCCACTTACTCTACAAAATAATTAATCCAGACATAGTAAATGAATCTGGAGACGGCAGAAAGAGGTTTGGCCAGAATTTCCCTGTAGTACACGTTCCTTTTGGTGGACACTCTGTAATGGTTTGGGGAGGCATAGCACTAGGCAAGCTAGGCTCATGGTCGAGCATTTGTTTATATGGACGGCAATTCCAGGTCTTACCGGAGGAGCATGGTATTGCACGAATGGTATGACCTGCTTTGTCTCCAGACCTCAATCCTATAGAGCATGTGTCGGACGCTCTTCAGAGACGAATTTCAAGTCGCCCACATGCTCCCAATAATGTCAACAACTTGGCTATTGCTCTGCAGAACGCTTTCCCAGGCGACTTAATCGACAACATTATAAGGAGTATCCCTAGACGATGTGATTAAGTAATAGGGGCTCAAGGGATAGTAACTCATTATTAATAATAATAATAATTATAATTCTTAACCATAACCTAAGTTTAGATAGTTGATGTGATGATTATGTTTTAGATGTTTTGTGGTTCCAATATTTAATTGTTATTGAAGACTCAATACAATTCTTTTTTTCAATTTATCTCACTCTTGATCTATAAAAGATAGAGATAAAATTGTAAAACTTGTATGAGGTCGCTATTATGCCATGGAGTAAATATACAGGGTGTTCAATAATGCCGAGACACTCCACTGAAAAAGGTTAAAAAAAACCTGCTCTCGTATAGCACCCTGTAGAGGCAGCGTGAATAGAAAATGTAAGTATTTGAATCTGAATAATTTAGAAACAAATAATTCAAAAATTGCTAAAATCCATTAATAAATAGAAATGTTACGGCTTTGTAAACTTGATCGATATTTAGGGTGGCTCACTTCTAGTTTGGGTCTGTACATGTTTAATATTCTTGTTTATCCTTAAAAACTACATTGTAAACTTATATATCACATCTATATTAATAATTTTTATATTTTGACCACCGATTTGACCATGATTCCGATAAGATACAAAATTCGTACAAATGGTGACCCTACTATTTTTTGATCCTCTTTCTGAATCTGAAGTTAGATTTTAATTATTCCTTAACACAAAAAGCTAGACACGCGCGCGCGCACACACACACACACGCACACACACACCACACACACACACACACACACACACACACACACACACACACACACACAAACACTCATATACCGAATTTTTGTTTGCTGAAAATCAACTAACTGACATTGATCTTTCTGTGGCTTACTTGCATTTGCGGATATCAAAGATAGATGTTTTTTTAAACAAGTTTATTCATTCTAGTCACAAACAGATTGATTAATGTACGAGTTAATGACTGATATTCTTATCATACTTTTACAACAATATCGCACTGTTTTTGATAAGGAAACATGAAAAGAGTGTTAGGTACATCAAAGTTATCAATTTTGCCACTGTCATAACAAATTATTGAGTTTTATACATGTTATTGGATAATTTTAAATTGTACTATAGTCGAATAACTTTTATTTACTAATTCAGATTAAAAACACACTGTCATTGATAAATTAAAGGCTCAAGGACACTTCTAATGACATGGGTGATTTCCAAATAATACATTAATAAAGATGTTAACCTTAGTACCTTACTTCTACAGTAACTCTCTAAATTAATTTATTCAAAAAATTGGCGTTTGAATTAAACATCTAATGAAAATCCTATTCAATTAAGAAAATTCTTCGTTTTTCAGGGCAGTGCGTTTAGAGAAAAACGGGGTTTTGTGACTTACCCTACCTACCCTGAAATGTATCACAATGAGGAGATCACACCCTAAAATTTCAAAGTCATTTCATCTATTAACTGGCAATTAGTTCATGGAGCGAGACATAGTTTTAAGAAAAGGCATATTCTTAATAATCAAATATGAACAACGAATGCACTTAATTGCTGAATAATCAACAAGTTACTGGTAAAGAATGAACCACGAAAGCCTAAGTTCCTTTGTGGAAACCGGCACTTTAAAATGTAGAGACAACTGCCTGTAATCCTATAACAGTAATTAAATCTAATAGAGCGCAGAGTACAGGCCTAAAACAATGGTGAGTGAGTGCAAAGACTAATATGGGTGACCATTTATGTAAAAAGCAAATAGGGAAATTATGAGTTCTAGTCTAAGTGACAAATGTAGTGGTTGTTTATGGTAAGTTTTTAGACGTCCCATGTCATAATGCATATATATATATATATATATATATATATATATATATATATATATATATATATATAATTTATATATTTCGCTGGTCCAAATTTTTTTATTTTTGACTGGTTGCATATTTTTAATGCACACAATTTCACCAAAAAGTTCCGAATCATCTATATGAATATCAAGGTGTTGTTTTTGAAAAGCAGTGAATGAATTTCCATCTGACCATAGAGGTTCTTTTTTTGGCAATACCCAACTAAACGATAGCGAATCTTCAAAGTGTTGCGTCGATTTATCCAAATAGGCTGCACAAGTGACTGACGTTTTAAATTTATTCACGGCTAGGTCTTTTCCTTCTTTTACCAAAGCTACTAGCACAATGTACTTGATTTGGCAAAATTTTACCCGTTCCATTAACTGTCGCTTTAAATTAATAGAACCATGTATATTTCAACTATTGAATATTTTTCAGATTCCGCTTGCAGCATACATTTGTAAAATATAGAAGCTTGTGGGTGAAGAAACCTTAGCCAAATTCCAAAAAAATTATTTATGAGACAGTTTTCTTGAGAAAAAAAAGGACTCTGTAACCTCCAATGAACCACGAAACATAAAGGGTTGTATGATGCATAAAGAATCATTAACAATCGTAAGGTTACCATCCGTGAAAAAGACCTCGAAACTTTACACAATGATCGAACTCAATTTCAAGGTGCACAAGGCTCGGAATGTTCGACAAGTCGAAATTATGGAGTTAACGCGTCATTCTTGTAATTCGACTCAAGCACCCTGCGGCTATTTTCTTTTCTCTACGTTGAAAAAAATTTACAAGGACTGACATATTCTTTCCATGATGATTTGAGTGTGCAATTAATGATTAACGAAATAATTATTTTTTGGTAGGGACATTTTCATTGCAGAAACGTAGAAACAATATTTTATTTCGACAAAAATATTAATTTTAATATTTATGAAGATTTCTGCCAAATATATTTCATCTGTTGAAAGGTTGTGGGTTGGGACGGTTGGAGTCATTTCGGTACAGTTAATTATTTTTAATTACGAATGATAAGGAAAAACTCAGTGCTTGTTGTTTTCGTATACCAAGAATTTGCAAACCGCTTGTTTAGGTAAAATTATAATAATGATGAGCTACTATATTATGGTCTCGGTGGAGACCTACATCGATGTTAGCACTATCCGTTGTGAATTGTCATAGCGTGATTTTTGTTTATGTGAATAATTTTTCGTTTTAACATTTTAGTAATTTTATGTGTCTCAATTTTCCTTATTTTCAAGAGAGAGGAGATTTCGTACAAATAACAGTTTAATTGCCTCTGACGCATCTAGTTACTTTCGTACTTACGATAAACGTAAGTGAGTTTCTTCTTTTTGTGCGTAACGTAGAATGAGTGACGGAGTGAATAAATTTCAATTTCTAATTAACCAAACAAAAGTGGACTACAAACTCCCAGGTATACTTAAGTACTGAATTGAGCATTGGCAAGACTACGGTAATGGGGTTGGTTTATGGTGTTTAGTAGTGGAAGGTTGGATACTGTGGGAGTTTGTTAATATGGTAATGGGTAGCAGTCAAAATACTATGTAAAGGCCTAAACCACTGTGTCTACCTTGCGCGTGCGATGTTTGTTATTAATTATTATATATAACAGTGTACGAGCGAGTTCAAAATTTAAAATTTTGGGGAAATTGAGTGATGAGGTAACTGATTTGTGACTATTGCTTTTGAAGAGAAACGCCTTCAAAAGTTTTGTTAACCTGTAAGTTGTAACCTAACAATCCCGTTTACGTGTTTAAAAATATTGTAACATTTGTATGGAATTTGGGGGTTTAAATTAAAATAAATTCAAAAACTTTGTAATTACGTTTTTTACTATGAATTTAATGTCGCATCGAAAAATGGTAAAATATATAGGAAGATTCATTTAAAAAATAATATTTAATCGCGTATTTTAAAAACGCCCCGTATACCAGTTAAAGCAACTATGCCACTAAATTCTACGCAAAATTTACTAAAACTTTGGCGTTTACTTTCTTTTCTACCTATTTTAATAAGAAAATAATGAATATGGGACATTGTTAAGAATCGCCCGGTATAAATGTTAACTGTGATCTCAATATTCAAAATATGTAATATCTTAACTAAGGATATATATACAGATTAAGTTTAAATCGAGTATGATTTGCCTCTTCGATACCGTGGGTTCTAATTCTACTCAGAGAGTACATTGTCACAGAATGTTATTATTTGGCACAAGTTCATTTCTTTTATTAGTAAATTCTTCATAATAATATTGTCTAAATCGAGTTAAAAGGAACGCCACTATCGACACTGTTTGAAACCTTATTCCAGCAAGTGTGTATGTTGGTATGCTGTATACAATTGCCTTATTTTTAGTTCTAAACTCACTGGTGCCATGTTTGCTACTTGATTAACAAACACCTTGTATTCGAAATAATTAAATTTCATTTTATTTTTACACCAAATTATATTTAACTACTTAGTCAACTTCAATGTTCTTAGAATGTTCATAAATGTTCAATCGAAAAAACGTGTGATCATAATTTAGATCTATATTCACCATTTTGTAAACTTTGTGTGAATAGACATGCATATTTTGCTCTATGTTACACCATTACTTCAGGTTACGTTATCGAGATTAAATATTTTACATTATTTTACATTTTACAGTTGCTTTACAACGACAAATAATTGTTTAACTCAGCTTTATACACGTTTATTTATCTATTCGTACATTAACATTAATTAAATTAATGCTAATCATTTACTTAATTAATTAAACGAACGAATTAATTATTTGACATAAAATTTAATCTTGAAGAGATATTCTATCCGAGTTACATTTCAAAAGTGAAATTATTGCAAAATTAGTCTTTTCTCGACATGGCGAGTAATAATTCTGCACATTCCTTCAATAGACATCGATATAAAGGGTGTCCCAAAATTTACGCAAGATTTGAATTAAATATAAAACACATTTATTTTTCTTTAAATTATTATTTTTTTAATGAATCATAAAGTACACACAATAGGGTTATGTATGAAATAACACATCGGGCAAATGCCCTCCACGGCTTTGCTGGCACATACGCACTCTTTTGTCGAAATTTTCCATGACAATCGTGCATAAATGTGGCCCAATTTCACTAATGCAGCGTTGAATTTCCTCCTTCAACGCACGGATTGTTGTGGGCTTGTTGGCGTAGACCTTTGATTTCAAATAACCCCATAAAAAGAAATCCAATGGTGTTAAATCGCATGATCTAGGGGGCCAATTCTGATCACCGAAACGAGAGAGAACACGACCAGGAAATGTCTTATTCAGTAATTGGATTGTTTCACGGGCTGTATGGCATGTGGCGCCGTCTTGTTGAAACCACATGTTCTCCACATCAATATCATCCAATTGAGGGAGAAAGAACTCTCTTATCATGTCGCGATATCGAGTACCAGTAACAGTCGCTGCTTGACCAGCCTCATTTTCGAATAAGTATGGTCCAATAATGCCTCCAGCCCAAAATCCACACCAAGCAGTGACACGTTGTGGATGGATTTTTTTTTCGACAATCACATGTGGGTTCTCTGAACCCCAAATGCGGCAATTTTGTCGATTAACAAAGCCATCAAGGTGAAAATGTGCTTCGTCGCTTAGGATGATTTTTTTCGAAAAATCAGGGTCCACTTGTTGATGTTCGATAATCCATTCAACAAACTCTCTTCGCTGGGCATGGTCATTAGGCTTAAGTTCTTGTGTTAATTGAACTTTGTAGGCATGGAGCCGCAGATCTTCAGTGAGTATACGCTGTAGAGAGCTTCTTGAACTTTGCAGTTCTTGTCCACGCCGTCGAATTGATGTTCTTGGGTTTTCACCAACACTGTCACGCACTGCTTCGATATTGACATCTGAACGGCTTGTTTTTGGACGACCAGAATGTTTAGCATCACCAGTAGATCCAGTCTTCCTGAATTTTTCAATTACTCTCTTCACAGTTGACGAAGTTAAATGAACATTCCGACCGTATTTTGTACGAAATTTTCGAACTGTGGCCGCCAAACTTTCATTATTTTTGAGATATTCTTCAACAATGAAAACACGTTGTTCTGTCGTGTAACGCTCCATTTTTACTAACCCTAGACTGTCAGCTGTTAAACTGTTTATTTTTCAGGGTTGCCAACACTTTACTGCACAAATGGCAGCAAATTCAAATCTTGCGTAAATTTTGGGACACCCATTAGTATTACACATTTAAAAGTTTTAGGATGCTTCTACACCATATAGTAGTACTATCCCGACTTATGGTTATACGATCTCTTTACAAACAAATTCTGCAAGTTATTTAGGCGATATTGGCATACCTGTCACATCAGACCGCTCTCGATTGGGCAGTCAAAATTTGCATAGATCGCATACTGTATCGCACTATATTATATTGGATATTATTTAATCGTATAACTAAGGTATTACTGGAAACTTTAGTTAAACTTTCTATATTCATATACAGAGTGATCAACTTATACTCCGGAGTTCGATAACTCCTATCTTTGTATTTATCTGATATTTATATATAATTTAACTTCAATAACTATAAACCATATCATTATGTACCGGGTGGCCAACTAAGAACGGCCGTCGGCCATATCTCAGGAATGGATTATAGCACAGGTTCGGGAAAAAAATTTTATAACAAAAGTGGCCTCGAGAAACGCCTGGAAATTATTTTCAGAATTGTAGGTCCACCGCTAGAGGGCGTATTTGACAGTTAAAATCTTGAAAAGCAAAATTTTTTAAAGTTTACTCAATTAAGGGGCATAATAAATAATATAATCAGATTCCTCGACAAATTCTGCATATTTTTTATTTGACAAGTTTTAGTCTATCTCTTCAAATAAGGGGTGGGGGAGAGTGGAAACCTTGTTACGAAAAAACGCCTTTAATTCAGGTTCTGCTTGACCGATTTTAATAAACTTGATGTTGTTTGAAAGAGCTTTTGTTAAACAATAGAAAATTTGTAAATTTGAAGCAATCTGATTAATAACATAAATGCTAGAGGACGCTGTTTAATATTTTTTTAATATTGTGTTTTCTCTTTACAATTTTAAATGGAAGCATAAAAATTTAAGTAGGTCTTTATAAAGTAGACCGAATTAGTAAATAAACAGTGAAAACTGCAAGTCGATATCTTTTTCTTATCCTGAGATATCGTAAGAAACAGGTAAATGGCGGGAATTGTTCTTCCAACGTCTAGTAGGCTAGTTCGCGTTAACGGAAATTATTAAATTTAGCCTTTATGAAAACATCTTACGTTGGTCTGCAGTAATTTAAACTGTTATCATATTAATGTTATGGTTACCGCTAGATTACCTAAATGTAATGCTGTCTCTACTAACAATGAGAACAAATTATAAAATAATAATGTGATAAATCTAACATTTTTTTAATTATATAAGGATGTTATATTTGTTTTCAAGCGATGTGTTAGTAAATAAAAAGCATGCAATATCAATAAAAACCGATATTTGCCCAGCAACAACAAATACAGTTTAAAATATGAATTACGATTTATTGATTACAACAAAATTAGTAAAGAGGGCCATGTAAGATATGAAATAAATACCCTGTTGAAAAGAAGCAAGCTATGATTTTCACGCATATGTCAAAAATTATTCATCGTGTTGCATTTAATACACTTTCTTTATCTTTTCGTACCAAAATCATTCTTACAAATGAAGAAGCATTTGATATGTTGGCAGTTTATATTAAATGTATAAGAAATGCAACCGTTGCTGCTAGAGTGTATGCACTGCAGTACCCAAACAGACGGCATCACAGCAGAAGAGTTTTTCTCCGACTCGCACACCGTGTGCGTACTACTGGAAATGTGAATCTTCCTGTGTACCGAAGACAACGCAGAGGTAGAACAGAGGAAAATGTTATTGATGTTTTAGCTTATGTAAATGTTTTTAAGAGAACACAGGTGACTACTTATTTATTAATGCATGTTTTATTCGGTACTATAATGATAAAAATGTTTAAATTTTTTTCGTTTGCCGTTATATGTTTATGTCCAGTTTCAATAAAACAACAAATTATTTAATGAAATTATCTTATGCTATGTGAATAGATTTTAACTAACAACATGACAATTAAGTGAGGCAAAGTAAAGTAAAAAGGTACCAATAATAAAAAATAATGAGAGGCCGGGCGAAAAAAATTCGTAATAACATTACGAGAGTTAATGCATTTAAAGTCTTTTTCGTTTTCTAACAACGAAGGACTTCAATGTGTCTTATTGATCTGATTACTTTATAGTATATACTATTTTAGATTGCACCCATATCACATGGTCCTACACCATAGTTTGAATGCTCAAGATTTCTATACCATGTAGAATTTTTGCAACTGGCTCTCAAATATGATACACGACGATCCTGAAATACTTTCACGAATTATGTGGACAGATGAGGCTACTTTTCATAGTGGTGGTAGTGTAAATCGACATAATATGCACTACTGGTCTGAAACGAATCCCCACTGGATGCAGGAGGTCCAACAGCAGGGTCGTTAGTCTGTAAATGTGTGGTGCGGGATTCTAGGTGGAGAAATAATTGGGCCTTTTTTTTTAATGAGACTGTTAATGGAGAAAGATATTTAGATTTTTTAAGCAACGAATTGCCACTTCTTTTAGAAGACATACCCTTGGCCATTCGTCGTGACATGTTCTTGCAACATGATGGGTGCCCGGCACATTATTCTAGAGATGTTCGGAATTTCTTAGATCAATCATACCCTGAAAGGTGGATAGCACGTGGAAGTTTATTTATTTGGCCACCAAAGTCTCCAGACCTAACTGGTTTAGATTTTTATTTGTGGGGGGGGAATAAAAGATCTCGTTTATGCCGATAGACTCACAACAAGAGTTGACATGATTGAAACAATACGAAGTATTTCAAGGACAGAAATTGAAAATGCTGTTTTCTCCACCCGTCAGCGATTAATTTCATGCATTGAAAATGATGGACGACATTTCGAACATCTAGGGCGACACTAATTACGTAGTTATTTATTTAAGGTTTTAATTGTTAGATTTATCGCATTATTATTTTATAATTTGTTCTCATTGTTAGTAGAGACAGCATTACACTTAGGTAATCCAGCAGCAACCATAACATTAGTATGATAACAGTTTAAATTACTGCAGACCAATGTAAGATCTTTTCATTCAGGCTAAATTTAATAATTTCCGTTAACGCGAACTAGCCTACTAGACGTTGGAAGAACAATTGCCGTCATTTACCTGTTCCTTACGATATCTCAGGATAGAAAAAAGATATCGACTTGCAGTTTTCACTGTTTTATTACTAATTTAGTCTACTTTTTAAAGACCTACTTAAATTTTTATGCTTCCATTTAAAATTGTAAAGAGAAAACACAATATTAAAAAAATATTAAACAGCGCCCTCTAGCATTTATGTTATTAATCAGATTGTTTCAAATTTACAAACTTTCTATTGTTTAACAAAAGCTCTTTCAAACAACATCAAGTTTTTTAAAATCGGTTAAGCAGAACCTGAATTAAAGGCGTTTTTTCGTAACAAGGTTCCCACTCTCCCCACCCCTAATTTGAAGAGATAGACTAAAAATTGTCAAATAAAAATATGCAGAATTTATCGAGGAATCTGATTACAATGTTTAATATGCCCCTTAATTGAGTAAATTTTGAAAAATTTTGCTTTTTAAAATTTTAAATGTCAAATACGCCCTCTAGCGGTGGACCTACAATTCTGAAAATAATTTCCCGGCGTTTCTCAAGGCCATTTTTGTTATAAAATTCTTTTTCCCGAACCTGTGCTATAATCCATTCCTGAGATATGGCCGACGGCCGTTCTTAGTTGGCCACCCGGTACATGTTTTGTTGAATCAAATATTTGTCTCTTATGTACCATTAAATCAATTACTACAGTTAGTTTTCGAGATGGCCGTTCTGTTGCGCTGTTGATCCAACGCGCCAGAGCGAAAGGACTTTTTTCACTTGTGCAAAATCAAAAATTTTCTTCCTAAAGCAAAGCATACATCTGAATGAATACACTTCTAAAAAGTCTAAAAATTAATTAAACAAGATCAAAAGTGCTCAATCTGTATTATTAATATGTTTATAGAAGTGAGCGACTTGGGAACTTTTCTTTTTCAAGTTAGCATCTAGATGTCTATAAAGCGGTATCTGACAGGAATGTTTAAACGTGTAGCTGACGGATTAGTATTGTTGTTTTACAATGTTACCTATTTTATTTATGAACGCGATATAAAATAATGATTAATTTTATAAAATAATGTGTTGACATATTTTTCAAAGAATATTTAATTTTACATAACTTTTGTTTACAAAGTTTCTTAATATAAATCGAAATAAGCGTAAAAATTAAGTAAATATGATTGAAAATGCTTAAACAATATTTTCGATATTTTTATAGAAGCATTGAAATTTTTTTTAAATTAGCATCTAGATGTCTATTATCTATTTGACATGAAGTTTTAAACGTCTGTTTGGGTTATTGTTTTTGTTTTTACAATGTTGCCTATTTTCGCAAGGAATTTGTTACAGAAAAAAATTCATTAAGATTATGTCATTTCTTTTAATTTCCATTTTGTAAGTTGGAAGGTAGTGTGCTGTTCCACACCAGATATGTATAGTTTGTTTCCATGAACAGAATTGACATCTTCCAGGCGCAAATTGCTTAGATTTCCTTTACTCGGCTTCTTATAGTTACTAGTAGATTGAAAACTTATCTTGTATGTGGTTCAATAAAGGGACGTTGACAAAGTTTTTACATATTTTCGACGAATCATGCGAATATTTGTATTTGTTTCGTAAACGATTTGGCTATTAATTCCTGCCATGTTAAGCGACGGAAAAAATAACGTGAGAGCACATCTACAACTATTTAAAGAAACCGAATAATTTCCCCTTCAACATGTCAACTACGTCAACACCTCCCTTCGCGGAGTTGTAGGAGGTATTTGGTTTACAAGAATTTTCACTATCGGGGTCAATCTCATCTGAATGATGCATTTTTAAGACTAATAATATAATTTCTATAATAGTTTATTTATTATTAACGAGAAATCATAATTTACTTTACAAGACACCTAAATGTTATCATGCATAACGGGTACGAGGTTTGCTCAAGTTAAAGGTTGCATCTCGACTGCCGTCTTCGCACTTCGTCGAGATAGGCCGGTGCCATCCACTTGTGGGCCAGGCTCAGAATACTCTATAAGGAGCAATTGCGTTACATTCCCCCTCCCCCCCAATTCCGACATTCGTCCCGAAGAGGAATCTGCATTCAAGGTTATCTGTAGTTCAGGAGATCTGCCTCATCGTCGTATTCCAATTTCCGGAATCTTACGCTCAGCACCCACAAAGGAGGTTAGTGCGGTGGAATGGTACATACCTGCCGGTACGTGTAGATTTTCTGAATGGACTATCTCGTAGGATACTGGAGACACGTCCTATGATAATATATGGACCATCATGCTTCGGAAGGATCTTTCCAGTACGTTGCCTAGCAGCGCTCCTTGGCAAATGAGTCTGCACTACTACTTCATCACCAAGTTGGTAACTTGAGCCGCTGCTAGCTTTGTCGGTGTAAGTCTTTTGCATTGCATATCTTGCATATCTTCCAAGTTATCGAAATCCTTTCTACACATGGGGTAAGTTGTGAGGTAAAATTTTCATATTGTATCACGCTTCTAAATCGTTGGATACATCGCCAAGGTTTCCCAACTCTCCCAAATGTTAGGAGCGCAGCACTACTTCTCGTGGTCCCACATAACGAGGAGTCCATGGCAATACTAATAGTAGGAAGCTTCTCTACTCAGGTGGTATGGTCTTCGCCCACCAGAGCAGCTAATCTCGGTTGAGATCACGGTTTTTTCGCTCAACCATGTTGGAAAAAAGGTGATACACAGGTGTAAGCTTCTGGGGTACATTCAAACAGAATCACACTTATTACATTATATTCGACACAAACTAACTACTACTGTCACTGCTTATCTTCCCCGGCAACCCACAACGAAGGAAAATTTCGTTTATCAATACTCGGGCACTGCGTTTGCAAATGCAAGGCCGAACAGTTCAAACCACTCGCTGCTGGTGTCCTCTACAATGAATACCCATTTGAGGCCATCAGATGACTCTGATAGCGGGCCTTACAGATCTATCGATAATACTTCAAAACGTTGTGTGTAGGTAGGCGTTTGTAACAATCCAGCGGGCTTCTGATTGGTAGCCTTATGCCTCTGACAGTCCTCACAATTTGTATATGCTTTGTAACATATCTCCGCATACCGACGAAATAGTAACGTTTGCTAATGCGCTGAAGAGTTCTCTCAACGCATAACGGTACTTGACCTTTACTCGTACACATCCGTGAGTACCCCTGAAGACATGAGGTAGCCGCGTTCCGTCCATTTGACAATGTCTTCACTGACAGTGTCTTCAAACATCTTGAGGATCTTAACCACCTCTCGGTCTTTGACTGCCCCCTTCGAATGTCCGCGGCGGGCCGTCGTGGCATCTTGATTTCCACCACACAGATATCACATGATGGCTGATCTTCGTTATCGCTGGGAGGCCTTGAGAGCATGTCCACAATAACGTTGCGCTTGCCGGGAATATATTCCATGTAGACTTGGAAGTTTTTAATTTATAAAGCTCATCGTGCAAGCCCTCCGGTAAAGGATTTCAGGGTCAGCAGCCAGGACAAGGGCTGATGATGGATGGTCAAGGTTGCAGAAGAACCCTCGATATAGCCATATAACTTATTTAACCTCCACACAACGGCCAATTCCCCATCTTCAGTGGTGTTGTAGTTTCTCCCAACTCTTGACAGTAGCGGGGTGGCGTACTCGATGGGATGTTCTTCAGGTCACCTTGCAACAATGTGGCGCCTAACGCGTAACCACTAGCGTCAGTTCGTATAATATACGGTTTTCGTGGATCGTTTTGTTGTAGTACTGGTGCGGTCGCTAACGCGTGTTTTAAACGTTCGTAGGTACCCTTATAGTCGGGACGCCAAACAAAAACAGTGTTTTTCTTAGTGCCTCAGCGGCGGGAGACCTCTGAGAACCATTACACAAACCTTTGATACCACGAACAACTATGTAAAAAGGATTGAACTTGCTTAATATTGCGCCGCACCGGGAGATTTTAGATAGTGGACAGTTTTTAAAAGGTCTACGTTTGTCCCTTCACTCGTAATTAAATATCCGAGATAGTTGACTCACGTCGAAGCTAAGCAACGCTTGTCGCAATTGGTTCGAAGCTTGAGTTGTCTCTTAAATACCACGCTTCTAGTCTTCAAGGTGGTTCTCTAAGGTATTCGACAAGATTAATAAAACGTCTTAGTATGCGAGTATCATAACATTGGCGAGACCACTTCGAAAATTGTCATTTAAACGCTGGAACGTCGCAGGTACGTTGTGCAAACCAAACGGAATTCGCAAGTACCGAAAAATTTCGAACGTCGTCGCAAACGCGGTTTTATCTTTGTCGCGTTCGCTCACTTGAACTTGGTGGTAACCCGATTGTAAGTCCATTGTTGACATGAACACAGTTCGCTTCGTAGCGTGGAGCAGATCGTCCATACGCGGAAGGGAGTACGCGTCGCCTACGGTTATTGCGTTAAGGCGCCTACAGTCTACACATGGTCTAGAGCTGCCCTACTTCTTTGTAAGTAGGACAACCGAGGACGCCCAGGGCGACTCATATTCTTCTATGACAGTTTTCCTTAGCAGGTCATCAAATTCGTCCGAGCGCAGGATCGTAAGCAATAGGGAGTCAATAACATTTTCTATCTTCGAAAGTCAATATGTATCTTACTTCAGGTGCATCCGCAAAGTTCTAGGTGCGTTAGGTAACGTTCAATGACAGTTTGGTGTCTTCTATAAAATCTATCACTAATAGCGTATTCACAGCGTTGGTTAGTACAATGAAAGTTGTAGGTATGGTAGGGCTTTCAAGACTATCGTTCACTCGCGCCACTAATACATATTCTGTTTTTAGACTAATATCCGCTAACCTCACGCACAGTGTCTCTTCGTTAAAAGTTTGTCCTTTGCGTCAGAGTACTTTAAGCAATGAGCTTCCAGCCACACTTTATTTAGCAGCCGTGTCGACTATTCCGCTGCCTATGGAGCTAAAATGTCAACATGCGTGGTCGGTCGCCACGACCGCGTTGCTCAATAACGATTTGAAGTACTTACTTCACAGAAGTCCAGGGAAAAGTTTCTGCGGTTGGCTTGCACGTTGGACAGTTTGACCGGACATATCTTGGGTTACCGCAACCGTAACACGGTATGGGGTTCCCAGGCTGGTTATTGATACCCGATGAAGAAGCAGAGGTAGATAATGACTGTGTAAAGAGCCAGCGTCCTTTACCACAGTTTCCTTTTATTATTAATTATTTGCTAATTGTCCTGATTTAATTAATATTCACAGATGTCAAATAATGACTGTATATTCCCTCCGACGTTAACTTTAAAAACATCAAAAGTTTTTCTACGTCAGAGTCCCCTACACAGAAGCGGTCTCCGCCTTTCGCGGATCCTCCATAAAACCGGGAGACGTGTTACCGAACTTATGTTTTTTCACCGATCCGTTCCACCGACATTTGTTTTTTTTTCGCTCCCTTCCGCCGATTTCTGTTTTTATGTCGAACCGTTCCGCCGACATCTGGTTTTACGCCGATCCGTTCCGCCGACTTGTCGATTTTTGTACGTGTCGAACCGTTTGTCATAGTTATCGTCTTGTACCGTGGTTTATCATTAACGTGACACCGCTACTTGAACATCATCTGCCTATAACGGGGCTTATAGCTGCTGAAATCTGACATTACACATACGCTGATGACCGATACCACGCCGGGTTAACACCCGACGTAATCGTTTATTTACTCCGTTAATAGAAAGGTACTCGCCTAAATTCTGTCAACTGCAGGGAAATCATTTAAACAGCGCAACGGGTATTTGCCCAGATTCTTGTAAATGATAGTCCATCTACACAAAGTACACAGACTCACGCAACTATGCCTACACTAGGCAAAATATTTAAAGAACCGAAGTGTAGGAAGCTCGCAGATTGACCGCAAGTGGAACATATTTGGGTCACCTACTATCCTAAAGAAATTTTGAACTTCGTGTAAATACGTGAGTAGTATATTTTAATCGTCCGTAAATAATCGCTATTCGGCCCGCTCACTCATCGTGAGAGATCCAGCAGGTAAGATACAGATCAATAATTTAAGAATAATTAGACAATAGATCCACCACCGTAGTTAATAACCTAGTTAGATTAGTCCGCTTTGAAATATACGCTTTTAGTAATAAATCAAATCGTATTCTTGTTAAAATTTAAATTCTGTATTGAACAACCGCGTAGTTTATCCCGTATTTAACAATCCTAAAATACAACGTTTCCCGAAGGTTTAAATACCTTATTAAGGTTGTCATTGCCGTCATCAACGTCGCCCCAGGTCACTATTACCGTAATCGAAATCAAGAAGCAAATGCATAAACAACATTCAGAGAATAGTCGCATCTAATACTCAAGAGTGTAATAATACGCAAGTGCCGTCATTTTGGTTTGGATACAAAGATAATTAGAATAAACGATTACAAATAATTAATTAGAATACGTGAACCCCGTACATATTTATTTAGTCCATTTAATTCCATTTAAATAAAAACACATTTCAGTGAAATAAAACCGCAAAAGCTTTTATTTTATAAAGGCAAAATAAACTCGCATCCTTGTTCACATACAAACCAGTGTGTTTAAAATATTGATTATTTTAGAAGGCCTTCACAGGTATAGAAGAGCGAGGACCCGGCTATCCTATCACCCAACACCTGCTATCCCGTTTAGATTTCCTGCTTTTTTTATAACTTCATTCAACTAAAATTAAAATAGGACTTAAAACTGGGTAATTTGAATGTGCAGCAGTCATTATTAACTGTATTTGCACAGAAAATCCAAAGCGTAGAGTAGAAGGAGGACCACGGTCGGTAATATATATATATATATATATATATATATATATATATATATATATATATATATATATATATATATATATATATATATATATATATATATATATATATATATATTACACGTTATTAGTTTTAAGTTTAAATATTTAGTTCTGTAAAAGAAATAGGTTAATATATGTTTAAACCCTTATAAGACTATGGTTCAGTGTGGACTACCCTAGTACACTCATCAACCCCAAAATCAGAAAACGTACCACTCTCCTTCTTGCATACGCAAGAACCGATTAAGCTAGTTCCGAGGCAAATTAAAGTAAAGTCAATTTCATTCCCGATAAAAGGGCGTTACAACTGCTTATTAACATGTTCACAAGTTTTGAGGCAAGTTTGTGACACTGCTTCCAAATGCCAGATATGTTTACAGAAGAGCACGTAGATTTCCTTTGGTGCTGTTTGGGTTGCGCCTCCTTTTTAAAGGTTGTAGATACGAGACGAGCTTGCTCTAGCAGCTGTGAAAGTTCCAATTTTCTCCCTTGGGGTTTTTCTCTAATTCGCGAATTTAGCGACCCGTAGATCATGTCGAGTTGTATCTGCACTGTTAACATAGCTGCAGGAAACTGTGCATGGATTGCCCGAACCTTGCAAATGAAAACATCCATGGGTGTCTTAGCACCTTGCTTATAGTTATAGTTATAGTTCCCTGTAAACTTTAAGGGGAGGCTTTGTAGGTTTATAAGTATTGCGCAGAAAATTAATCCCGGCTTCCCATTTAGTGACTGTTGACTTAACCCCCTTTCCACTATGTGGCAGCAAACCTATCCAACAGCATAGGTAACCACCTAGTGCATTTGCATCGGAGACATCCGATCAGTCGTTGTCTGCGTTTTCAGAGCTATTGAATCTCAATAAGCGTTTGCAAACATTTTCACTGGGTTGCACTGTTTTATTATCAGCAGCGGGTAATCTTATACTTTGGAGCAATTGTTGAAATTGTTCATCTGTTAGCGTAATTGAGTGAGCTATTGTTGCGTCTTGCTTTTGACTACGAAGCCAATAAGTACTTTTATTCTGGTTCACCGTAACTATAAAGACTGTTCGAATACGATAAAAGTATAATCGGAATTGTACTTACAATAGAAGTAGCGACATTATATCCCGTAAACGGTATGCACTGAAATCTAACTGTAGTCGAGCTGTATTGCTTCGTATTTCTCCCAAAAAGATGCAGGAATGTAACGCGATCACGTCACCTTAATTATTTTTTGGTACATTGCGAACCCATTATTGATACAATTACGCTTAAGCTTATTGCAAACGGTCACGAGTTGGAGCGCCACTATAAAATAGTTTATTTATTACAACGAGAAATCGTAATTTATTTCATAAAGGAACTAAATGTTATAATGAACAACGGGTAAGACGCTTGCTCAAGTTAAAAGTTGCGTTTGACTGCCGTCGGCGCGTACTTCATCGAGACCAGCGGCATCCGCTTCTGGGAGAGGCTCAGAGTGCTCTATAAGGAATGGCCGCCATACAAATCTTATTTACTTTCGATTTGTATGCTGCCAAGGTCATATCTCGGGTGAACCCAAATATACTTACATTTATCTTACGTTTTTTTTATTTTTTTCAATGAAAATCTCGGGTATTTCAATTTTGTTCTTCCTAAGGGTCCCAGTTAGTGTCAATTTATGTTTTACTAATAAAGGTTTAGCTAGAGGAAATGAAGTGAACCGATTGTCACACGTAACATTCCTTCCAGTTCTAGAGGTATGAGAAATTAAGTTAGACCTGTAGGGTCCTTCGGGCTCAGAACCAAAGTACACTTCCATATTATAGGTGTTAGATGATTTGGCGTCAACAAGAGCGAACATTTTCAAACCACACTTTGCAGACTTGTTTGACAAATATTGACGAAAGCCACATTTTCCACGAAAAGACCCTAACATTTCGCCAATGGTGACATATTCACTCACATAATATCTACATTTACACTGTTGTACGAAATCATCATATAATATTCTAATGACGCCCATTTTATCAAGTTATTGTCTATGTGATCTGTCTTTCCACTCATCGATATGTATTGCTCTCAAAAAAAAACTGAAATCTATTTAAATCCATCGTTATACGACAATATTCCATACCAGTTCCTTCCTGGATCTACATATCCCTTAAGTTTATGGCACCCTTTAAGTAAAGTAAACCTAATACAGCTTTAATTTCAATTATATCTGTATTAGTTGCGTCCCTTTCTCTACCATACGTTAAGTTTTTCAATATATTTGTTCGTTCATTGAACTAGTTCTTGAAGGACTGCGTCGGGAAAATATGATTTTACAGTTCTTCGCGGTTACAATCACACCAGCAGATTGAGGAACAATATTCTTTTTCTTATCCTAGCAAATAAATTTCTATCCAAGCTTATTTCCTATTTCCTTCCGCAACTGAATGTAGTATTGTTTAATAATCCTATCAGTTGCACTTTCCACGCCAGTTCCTATATAAATAACCGAACTCCCATTCTCCAAAAAGATACTTGTTCTCATATCTGCTTTCCTTAACTTTAAGAAAAGATATTCTCAGAATTATCTGCGCTTTATAATCTGGCAACCAGCCTGTTACATTCCTATCATCCGAACTACCCTAATTCCAAAATAATTAATTGTTAAATAAATTTTCGTGTCCTAATTATATTACCAGCGACCAGAACAATAACTATTCGCACATCTCGGAGTTCGTACCTCGAGGAGGTGTAAATAGTTATTTACTTCACCACCGGAGGTTAACTTCCCAAGAAGTGAAATAATTTGGGACTTACTTTCCCAACCTAATTAGTGACCAAGAAGTAATCTCAGGCATATCTTCTCGGAGTACGTACCTCATGTAGTGTGCAAAGATTACTAATAGCATTATTTGGTCAACGGTGGTCTCGACCTCAATTGTTAAATAATTCTATAACATGATGTATAACCTTATCCTCGCTCAGCAAGTATTTACCAAACATTTTCCTCATTTATATCTGTCATATCTGTAAAAAAGGGTAGCTCGTATATTTATTTTAACAATGGCGGTACAACTCAGAAGGGGAAATAAATATACAATGAATTATTCCTACCACCTAACAAATATCCTAAATCACCATCACTCTTCACAATTCTACAACTTACATATTCATCTCCACTTGTCCACTCCCCCTGCCGCATTTCACCCGTTCTCCACCATCCAGTCCACCACCAGAAAACCTGGTCTGAGCCTGATACCATCTCCATCCGACCGTCAGACCACCAGTCACCTGATCGTTAAACGCAATAAAAGTTGCATTTCCATTTATTTTTCATATGTCACTTTAATTCACCTTTTTATTTAAAAATTTTTATTTAGAAATTATCCTGTATCACTAATTCAATCTTCTCTTCATTAAATACGTTAGCGTAACTAAACGAAGTCAAGGGGAAGAGTCCAAATTTTTAGTATCTATGCTTAATTGTTTTTTTTTTTGTAGGTGTAGCGAAATTTAACTATTTTTTAGGCCACTTATTTATTTGGGTAAAGAATACAACAGCCTGCCATGCAGTATCTTTGGCCTACAGTTACTAATGGAAAAGTTTTCTCGTGCGGTCGACATTTTCCAAGCGTAGGTGTGGAAAAGCTTTCCGCGTAATTTCTAAACAGACATGAAATTTTATCTAGCTGCATAAAAAAAATTTAGGCGTTTACCAACCACTAATTTCAATCTGTGAAAATGACATGTTGCGGGTGGGGGTCACCCTCTTCAAACCATCGCTTTTGTATGCCGCACGGCTGTTCGTGTGTATTATCATATTATCTCGGAATATAGCTAAAGGACCAATTGTTACTAATAACAAATTTATAATTGTAGCTCGACATGTTTACAACCTCCGGAAAATTTAGGTACTCATTATCGAAGATTTTCGTAGACAAAACGTTGAGCGTCTCGGTAAAAGGATGCTGCTCACGAAAATTCAGCTTGTTACTAATCACTTTTGAAAAAGGTCCATGAATCCTAGACTAAAAGTTTTAGTTGCAACCCACGTAGGTAAATTTAATTGATTGCCCTTTGTTCGATCTAATTTAAACTTTTAAATGCGCATTTTAGTTAGAAGAGTAATAAAATCATAAGGATCATAAAGCACCGAAAAGGGCAGAATAAATGAATAAGTAACCTTTCAGGTTCGACATACAAAGTGTTACTAATAAAGAAAGATAACCTATATTTACATAAATATTTGAATTTTATTTCTATTCAAAAAGTTAATGTCTTTATACAGAAGACGAACTTAAACATTTTGTGTTTGTTAATTGAAGTTTGCTAAATCACACATTTGATATTGAACGGTGCCTTAGAGGTGAACTTCAGAAGATAATGGTACTTAACGTTAATTGACTAAAGAACATTACGGTCTAAACAGACCGAAAATTATTAATTTTTTTGTAATAAATATTTGTATTTTATGTAATTAAGTAAAATATTTCGCTTCCTTGGTATGACTATTGAAAGAATGAACGTTTTTCATTTTCTCAGTTTTTAACTGGTTCAAATGTGAAATATATGTGACTGATAAATGTAAAATTATAAAGCTGGTCAAAGGTTTGGTAAACAAAGATTTATAGCTCAATTAAAAAAAAATTTAATCTGTGAATGTACAATCTTTATTACTCTAATGATGCTTGCAATTGATGTTAATGTAACACTTAATTACAAATTAATAAACACATTTATTATTCTGATAATACTTACAATTAATGTTAATATAAGAATTGACTACAAATTCATAAATACTTAAAAATATATAACTTTTGATAGAACCAAATGGACATTATTACAAATATGTACAAACCCCATGTGCATTAGCTATAACTGCAACTGTCGTCAGTAGCATATGAGCAGTATACAATGTTTTCAAAGCAATTAAATAAAATAAATTACAGGGGGGTGCCACTTATTTTGCCACCAAACTTTTTTATGGGGATATTTTTAATTTTTTGGCCAAAAATAATCTTGTTGAAAGTCAAAAAAATTATTAGTTTTGGAGTTGTTTGAGGTTTTAACATGTTTTACCTAAAATAAGAAAATAAAAGGAATATCGAGTTAATTTGATTTACTTGAATTAAGTAGGCTTAGACTGCAGATTCGCGATTTGTTTTGTTTGACAGATTCATTTGACACATTGTAGTTGATAGTTTTGGTTTGTTTAACAAGTAATAACGCTTTTAAAAACTTTGAAAATGAATTAATACACTATACCGATATGTTGTTAACATTAGTGGAATGTGATGGAAATGCTAAAGCAGCGAAAAGAGGACATGCGGAAAAATTTCCAAGAAAAAATGTTCCGGATTCAAAAAACATTTTGAATTTAGTGAGGCGGTGCCATGATACTGGAACCTTTAAACCAAAAAAGTAAATTCTGGTAGACCACGAGTGGCAAAAATTCCTCAAACAGAAGAAAGTATTTTAAATGCAGTTGTTGCGGATCCTACGCAAAGTGTAAGAAATGTGGCAAGGGCAAATAACGATAGTGTTTCTAGCGTACATCGTGTATTGAAAGAACAATTATTGGTCCCGTTTCATTACAGGCCAGTACTAGAATTATTGCCTGAAGATCTTTTTTTGAGAAGAGACTTTTGCGAATTATTAGAAGAAAGAATGAGCCAGAACCCTGTTTTTTTTACAAAACACGCTTTTCACCGATGAATTCACTTTTACTAGACAAGGTAAGTTTAATAGTCATAATAATCACAATAGTCACAATCCAAAGGGTAAACGTGTAACCCATTATCAACATAATTTTAAGTTGAATGTATGGGTTGCATACCATATTTTCTATGGAAACTTAAATGGTGATGTTTACTATGAATTTTTGGATAATCCTTTATTTCCGCTATTAGAAGATTTGCCTCTTGATCTACCAACAAATATGGTTTTTATTCATGATGGTGCTCCACCTCATTTCAGTAAACAAGCTAGGTGCTGATTCTCCTATCCACTGGTCACCAAAGTCTGCTGACCTAGATCCCTTGGATTTTGATATGTGGAGTTTGGTTAAAGAAAAAGTATATACAAGCGAAATAAATTCCATCGAAGAACTTCAAGCGAGAGTTGAAAATATAAAATGTTAATTCAAGAACCACGGCCACTCCAAAGGATTATGTTTTCACGTTACGATTATGTATTCGTGAAAATGGTGGGCATCTCGAACATTTAAAGTAAAATCCCGTACCTACTTATTCAATCCTTTTTTCTGTTTGTTTGTTTTTTTAATTGTTTCCTTTGTCTGTCCTGTATTAATGTGATACAATTAAAAAAGTTCTAAATAATTTACAATATTTTTACCTCATAGTTGTTTCTAAAACAATCACTATCCCCTGAGGTAATTCGTTCTCGCGCATGATAATTATTAACTGTTTTATTCTAAAATAATTTATTAATCATGTCAGCATTACTTGCTAACACCTCAAATAAACCAGTAATTTTTTTGACTTTCAGCAAAAGTATCTTTTTTGTGGCAAATTGTTTAAAGTCCAAAAAATTTCCCCATAAAAAAAGTTTGGGGGCAAAATAGGTGGCACCCCCCCCTTTAGAGACGCTCCTATACCAACTACAAAAAAAATATGTCAACACTATCTTTTATGACCCAATCAAAGGCATTTGTAGTCTAAATTTCATTTAGGTACCTTAAACCGTTTCAGAGATAATAAAAAAAAAGGATTTTTGGGGCCACAATTACAGGGCCTTATCTTCTTAAGGAGGCATTTTCGGACACATGTTTATTAACCAAACGAACGTTATATTTAAATATTTTATTTACCCTAGAAATTATCGGAACGTTTTTTGAAACACCCTGTATACGAATTCTGCATGGCATAAAGGAACGTATTACTCTCACATAAACGCGTATAAAAGGGGTGACTAAAATGATAAATTTTAGGTGTCGGCAATATAATTGAAGATATTTAGGGGCATTCCACATAAAATAAATAGTAAAGAAAAGCAAGAAAAAGGCGCATATTTCATTTATTCTAACACACACAGATACGCAAGCACGCACTCACCTACGCACGAACACACATTCTTGCGCATTTATTTATACTTTATTCATTTCAAAAAGAGCAGGACAAAAATCCTGATCTATATCGATGGCTCAATACCACAAACTATGCATCACGAGAAGGTTAAGAGCTTCAAAGTAAGTATCTTACTCAAACCCATTGCAACGCAAGTATACGAAAATAAGCGATTATTTGGTGTTGAACAATACACGATCTCTCAAGCTGCAAAGTAGAAAATTAAAATAAATAATGTAACCCACTTTTTTAGGATTACTATCAGTGTCGTTTATAATAATTATGTTCATAATGAAAATAGACAACACTGCAAAAGCGACTACAATAATCTATGTCAGACAGACGTTTAAACCTTGATCTCCGATAAACGTTGATAGGTATATAGACCGTAACTTGAAAAAAAAACCTCCAAAACCGTCCGCGTCTGTAATAATGTTGTTTAAGAAACTATACAAAAAAAAGGTATGTAAAATTAAATTATCTTTAAAAAAGGTATTTACACATTTTCCTATAAAGTTGATCATTATTGAGATACTGAAACTATTAAAACAAACAGTTAAATTCCACATTAGGAAATTCTTTCCCGGATCAATTATCGAGAGCATAATTAATTTAGTATTTAGAAGATCTATATACCGGTATATTTATATTGTTGAGATAAGCAGCTGTTTTACAAATATATAATAAAGACCAAAGCCTGCGACAAATACACCCCCTCTTTGTTGCTGAATTTCTCCCAAAAACTAATCAGCCTCAGGAGATGAAATCTGGTTTAAAATATTCCAGCACGTGCGTTTTATTATTATGGTACACTAACATGTTTCCACACACACACTCACACACACACGCACATACGCACGCACGTACGCACACGCAATTACACTCACACACACACACACACACACACACACACACACACACACACACACACACACACACACAGACACTCACACACTAACACACACAGTCACACTCACACATACACACACTCACATTCATACTCACATCCATATCCACATCCAAGATCACTCCCACACTCACAATCACACTCACACTCACACTCACACACATACATACTCACGCACGCACACACGGACACACAATAACACACAAGGATTGGCAAACACGCAGACTTGAAAACAATCAGATACGCAGACACGCAGAGGTACAAACACGTAGACACCCAAATATACAAACACACTGACAGACAGACAAACATAAATACAGCCAGACAAACATACATATAGCCAGATAGACAGACAGATAAACAGACAGGCGGATGGCCGGACGGATAGATAGACCGACCAACAGACACACAGACAGCTGGCAAGCAGAAGGGCACAGAGATAGACTGGCGGGCGGACGGGCAGATAGACAAATACAGACGGATCGATGGGCTGACGGACACAAGCATTTTACAACTTTTCACCAAGTTTCACCAAGATCGGTGTGACTGAGTATGTGTCTGCGTCTGTGTCCGTCTCCGTGTCCGTGTCCGTGTCCGTGTCCGTGTCCGTGTCCGTGTCCGTGTCCGTGTCCGTGTCCGTGTCCGTGTCCGTGTCCGTGTCCGTGTCCGTGTCCGTGTCCGTGTCCGTGTCCGTGTCCGTGTCCGTGTCCGTGTCCGTGTCCGTGTCCGTGTCCGTGTACGTGTCCGTGTCCGTGACCGTGCCCGCGTCGGCGTCCGCGTCCTTGTCCGTGTCCGTGTCCGTGTCCTTGTCCGTGGCCGTGTCCGTGCACGTGTACGGGTTCGTGTCCGTGTCCGTGCCAGTGTCCGTGTCCGTGTCCGTGTCCGTGTCCGTGTCCGTGTCCGTGTCCGTGTCCGTGTCCGTGTCCGTGTCCGTGTCCGTGTCCGTGTCCGTGTCCGTGTCCTTGTGTCCGTGTGTCCGTGTGTCCGTGTGTCCGTGTGTCCGTGTGTGTCTGTGTCCGTGTGTGCCTGTGTTCCTGTGTGTCAGTGTGTCTATGTGTCTGTGTGTCTTTGTGTCTTTGTGTCTGTGTGTCTGTGTGTCTGTGTGTCTGTGCGTCTGTGTGTCTGTGTGTCTGTGTGTCTGTGTGCCTGTGTGTCTGTGTGTCTGTATGCCTGTGTCCGTGTGTCTGTATGCCTGTGTCTGTGTGTCTGTGTGTCTGTGTGTCTGTGTGTCTATGTGTCTGTGTGTCTGTGTGTCTGTGTGTCTGTGTGTCTGTGTGTCTGTGTGTCTGTGTGTCTGTGTGTCTGTGTGTCTGTGTGTCTGTGTGTCTGTGTGTCGTGTGTTCTGTGTGTCTGTGTGTCTGTGTGTCTGTGTGTCTGTGTGTCTGTGTGTCTGTGTGTCTGTGTGTCTGTGTGTCTGTGTGTCTGTGTGTCTGTGTGTCTGTGTGTCTGTGTGTCTGTGTGTCTGTGTGTCTGTGTGTCTGTGTGTCTGTGTGTCTGTGTGTCTGTGTGTCTGTGTGTCTGTGTGTCTGTGTGTCTGTGTGTCTGTGTGTCTGTGTGTCTGTGTGTCTGTGTGTCTGTCTGTCTGCCTGTCTGCCTGTCTGTCTGTCAGTCCGTCCGTCCGTCCGTCCGTCCTTCCGTCCATCCGTCCGTCCGCCCGTCGGTCCGTCTGTCTGTCGGTCGGTCCGTCGGTCCGTCGGTCCGTCCGTCCGTCCGTCCGTCAGCCCGCCCGTCCGCCACACCGCCCGCCCGTCCCGTCGTCCGCCAGTACGTCCACCCGTCCGCCGTCTGTCTGTTTGTTTGGATCTATGTTAATATCTACGATAACTCCAGAACGAAAACACCCACACTTAGAGTTTTACTTAGAGAGGTGGGTTTATTAGAGGCAGCTTTTTTTTATCAAATATTTCTAAACAGATGTACATTTCAAAGATATAAAAATATCTATATAGAAACCCTAAACTGATCGATTAATTATGTCCTATGCAATGTTTTGATATGACACGTAATTTAGCGGAAACAAATTTATTATCTGAATAGTGATTAATTTTATAAGAAAAAGTGTAGACGTATTCTTTAAAGAAAATTTAATTTTAGATCAATTTTCTTTATAAAGTATTTTAATGTAAAGCGAAATAAATGTAGAAATTAAATAAATATGATTGAAAATGCTGAAGCTGTATTATCAATATTTTTATAGAAGTGGGCGGCTTTGGAATTTTTTTACGTTAACATGTATTAACATCTATTAACGTTCCTTTGACGTAGATTATTGGTTTTGGTGTTACAGTGTTGCCTATTTTCGTAATGAACTTCTTATAAAAAGGGTTGCATAATTATCCTAAAAAAAATGTTATTAAAATGATTTCAATACTATAAATTTCCATTTTGTAGGTTGGAAGGTCGTGTGGTGTTCCACACCATATAGTTTTATGTACAGTTGTATTCACTGAAAATCGGTACAAGTCTTATGACTAGATTTTGCCATATTTGCGTAAATCAGGCTTTTCTTATCGACGCCAATAGACAAAACAAAAACATATAAAATGTGATAAATGATTTTAATGTATTAGAATATTTCTAAAACGCAAATTTTTAAACTCAACGTAACTAATAACAGTAATAATAACAGAAAACTATAATTAATATTTTATTATAATGTAATATATGATTTATAATAAAATTATATAAATTTAATATTTGGTCATATGACCATTTTTTTCGACTACTTGAACCAATCTGTCTGAAATTGAGTTAATTAACTTCACTATAACATTTGGATTAAGCTCTTCCCAGAACTCGTGAATAACTTCCATTATTTCATTAGTATTGTTTGACCTACAATTTCTTTTATATATTTCGTTTACAATTAGGCCCCAAACATTCTCTATGGGATTAATATCGGGATTGTAAGCGGGCCATGGCAGGACTTCAATATTATTACGATGAAACCATTCCCTCACAGCATTGGCGGTATGGACCGGGCAGTTATCATGCTGAAAGCCGAATGAGTTATTTGGATATATTTGTCGAATAGATGGGAGCATTATATTTTCCAGAACAGGCACATAATGTTCGGCGTTAAACCTACCCTCCAGTCGCCAGCAGACACCAAGTCCATAAGCGCTTATCCAACCCCATACATTTACTGAAAATCGTCCAGGTCTGAAAGCAAGATCGCTAATGTAGCGTTCTTCGAATCGTGTATTGTCTGGTCGGTAGACATGAATTTGTCGATTACATGTTGACTGAAAAACGTTTTCATCAGTGAATACTACCGTGTTCCAAAACTGATGGTCGCGGTAGTTATAATTTAGGGCGCAAAGTAAACGAGACTGTTTCCGTTCCTCTGTGAGCATCATGCTACCGGTAAGTTGAGACCCAGGAAATCCTGTTTCAATGACAGCATTTCTTGCAATTTCAACAGGATTTGCCCTTAAATATCCCAGAAATACATCATCTTGTTCAAGGACGGAAATGCGTGCCGGACCAGTACCAACTTTTCTTTTCAAAGGCCTCTCTTGAATCCAACGTTGCTTAATTCTTGAAATAGTGTTTTTGCTCCTTCCGATAAAATCTGCTAATGCACGTATTGACCACCCATCTTCTATTCTGGCTATTATTTTAATTTTATTATTTATTTATTTTATTTATTATTTTATTTAAATGACGGGTCATTTTGAAAATTTTGACAACCATACATTATTTTTAAGTCAAATTCAATCAAAACCGATTTACACTATAACAATTTTAGTGTGCCAATTTTCTATGAATACAATTGTACATTTCATTTATATACAATTTTTAAAGATTTATTAGAACTTTTTGCATTTATAGTTTTCTTAAGTATAAATGTTTATTGAAAAGAAAAGTTTGAATCTTTCCGGATTTGAGTTTTTATTTTACAGTTCATTGCCAACTAAATTAAAATAAATTTTCTTCAAACGTTATTTATAATTATATATATATATATATATATATATATATATATATATATATATATATATATATTACTTATTGTTATGGTTGTATAGTTATTAATATAGAAAAATAGTTATTTATGTGTCGTGATTGTTAATCAATAATGTTTCACTTTGCAGGAGAAATAAACTTCAAAATCTGCTTAAGGCAACTTGAGTTATGTCTACAGATACTGTACACAAGGGTGGTGTTTTAGTTACCTTTAAGGTCGTTAATATTGTCTTCCATCTGTACATATATTTGCCGATGTTCAACTTATTACCGTTCACTCTAGTACCATAGGCTAGAAAGACATATTGTTTAACTTCTTTCATAATTGGTATTACGTCACTAATGAAAGGACGAAAATGGCGCGTGTATCTCCACAAGCCTTCCTTACTAGTTTCCCCTTCTTTCTACTGATAGTCCTGTTCTGATAACCGTTGTAACGTGTTCCAAATGGTAGTTGAACATAACCCGGTATACATTACAGATAGAATAAAAAATATTGTCTAGATCAGCTTATCTTTAAGGATCACAAACACAGTGGTACACTGAATGGGTGGTAGTGTGACCTCATAAATAAATTAAATACGCAATAATAAAGGAAAACACACTGCTATTCAAACCAATAGTTTCATTTATTATCAAAGTATGATGCGCGTAGTGATTGACTAGATTATGTATTCATATCATCAAAACACCAAAAAAGAGAAAGTAAATCTTTCATTAAATATTTGGCCTGAACACAAATTCTTATACTATTATTAAGTCATCCTACATTATTATACGTGTAAATTAACAGCCAAAAAAATTTGGAATAAGTGCAAACAGAAGAAAAATTCAGCGTCTTCAGCAGTAAACTATGAATCCCAATTATTTTTAGAGCGTTGACGGCGCCGTTATTAAATAATTTATTACCTACCTTAAAATAAAAAAAAAACCTTCCGAAAAGATATTTACAAAAGTAGAATAGGTAGATTTTAGCCCCCCCCCCCTTCTCAGTCCTTTTAATTATGACCCCTAAAAAATGCCCCACCACTGGTTGTAATTTCCTCATTAACTAATTTTGATCTTGATTTTATATGAAAGAATTTTTGTACAACCTAAGATTGTTATTGGAGGGCAGTGGCGTGCTTCTGGCTTCTGATTGTTCTGTTTTGGCGGTCATTTTGTGGGTGTGGATTATCGGCCATCTTGTCGACCATTTTAGGGGCGCGGATTGTCGTTTGTTGGCCATTTTTGGTTTGGTGGAAAATTTGAAATAGTATTCTAGTAAGGGGCCACCATCCTATCTCATAAGACAACTACAGGCCTCCTGAACTTGCTCTTCGCCCAGAAATTATGACCTTTAAAACATGTTCCGCCACTGGTTTGACTTTGTTCATCAGCGAACTTGCCTAGAGTTTATGGTAAAGAATTTTTGTACAGCATCAGGTTGTGATTGGAGGGCAGTGGTGCGCCCCTGGTTTCTGATTGGTCTGATTTGTCGTCAGGTCAATCTCAATCAAATATATAAACAGATTTTTAATTACAACCCAATTTTAAGTCTTAAAGTAATATAAAAATAAGTTCAAGATAAAGTACTTAACGGTTTTCCCCAATCATTGATATAAAGTAATTATTTTCTGGATTTTCCCAGTTATGTAACCACAATAACACCCTTTCACTATCCAAATACCTCTGACGTGCTTGGAAAACTCCACTAATTGGTTAATTACATAAAAGGCAAACAGACGTTGACAATACAATTAGGATATTTAACTTCCTTTTACAAACACTTGTTGAAAATTTCTTTGATTTAAGGTACAGCTTGCAAAAAACAAACTCTCAATTCAAAAATTTCTGGCTTAAGTTAAGTTACAACTTGCAAAAACCAACTTTCATTTCAAAAATACTGGCTGGTTTAACTTATACCACCTTATAGTCATGCCTTTCTCGTTAAAGAGTTTATGTGGATTCTACCATCAGAGTACTATTGTTGGGTTGTGGTGTAGACTGACGTTTAAATTTTGATTATCATGTTAACCTAGTTACATCTTTATTTTTACTTAGAAGCTTACAAAATAATAGGTCCCCTGAAGTAATTAGAACACATCACTTTACGTTAATTCAAAGTACTCTGATTTATGGTATATTGGTATGGGGTTGTAGTCCACATCCTGGTCTTGAATATAGGACAGATCGTCGCAACTCGTTTATTGATTTAGAGATCTTGACTTTTCCATGCATCTGTACATTTGACGCTCTTGTTATGATAAACGTAATATATCTCTGATTGTTTATCAATCTAATAATGTACATCAACATGACACAAGGTACAAAGATAATCTGAGAGTTAAATTTATGAAATTGATGAAATTTATAAATAATAAACGACATATCGACAAAAAATTTAAATAATATGTACTATGAAGATACTGACGTACCAATCTATTGAGCTAGCGCAATGGAGCACATTTACGAATTATCGCTTTTAAACGCGTTATGGGGCATTGGAAAACTTCAGAACTATTAGAATACGATAAATGTTATTATTTAATAATAAGGCTGTCATATTTTTCATAAGTGCTGTGAAAATTAAGTTTTGAGCGTTACAGAATTTAAATTACTGAAAGATGCAACATCGAACTTTGTTTTTCCTTATGTACTACATTTTGAATTTTTGCATTTTCATAGTTTTTTTTTCTGAATACAATAATGTATCACAAATAATACGTCTGTCTTACAATTACTCCAAAATTTTCAATTTTCCAATTATGTGTGTGCGTGTGTCGGTGTGTGCGTGTGTGCGTGTGTGCGTGTGTGCGTGTGTGCGTGTGTGCGGTATGCGTGTGTGCGTGAGTGAGTGATTATGATTTTGTTTGTGACTCTGCATCACACAGAACCCTATTTTCAGAGCAATTAAAAAAAATATGGCAAACTTATAGTATTATAACATGTGTGTGTGCGTGCGTGCGTGCGTGCGTGCGTGCGTGCGTGCGTGCGTGCGTGCGTGCGTGCGTGCGTGCGTGTGTGTGTGTGTGTGTGTGTGGGTGCGTGTGGGTGCGTGTGGGTGCGTGTGTGTGCGTGTGTGCGTGTGTGCGTGTGTGCGTGTGTGCGTGTGTGCGTGATCACGTAAGTGCGTGAGTGGATGAGTACGTGAATGTGCAAGCGCTTTTGTGCGTGTGTGCATGCGTGCGTGTGTGCGTGCGTGCGTGTGTGCGTGTGTGCGTGTGTGCGTGTGTGTGTGTGCGTGTGTGCGTGTGTGCGTGTGTGCGTGTGTGCGTGTGTGCGTGTGTGTGTGTGTGTGTGTGTGCGTGTGTCGTGTGTGCGTGTGTGCGTGTGTGCGTGTGTGCGTGTTGGGTGTGGCTGTGTGCGTGTGTGCGTGTGTGTGTGCGTGTGGTGTTGCGTGTGTGCGTGTGTGCGTTGTGTGTGCGTGTGTGCGTGTGTGCGTGTGCTGTGTGTGTCGTGTGTGCTGTGTGTGTGTGCTGTGTGTGCGTGTGTGCGTGTGTGCGTGTGTGTGTGGTGCAGGTGCGTGTGTGCGTGTGTGATATGTTCTGTTTGTGACCTGCACACAGTAACTACGTAGCAATTACAAAAATATGGCAAACTTATAGTATTTAACATGTGTGTGTGTGTGTGTGTGTGTGTGTGTGTGTGTGTGGTGTGTGGTGTGTGGTGTGTGGTGTGCGTGGTGCGTGTGTGCGTGTGTTGCTGTGTGTGCGTGTGTGCGTGTGTGCGTGTGTGGTGTGTGTGCGTGTCGTGTGTGCGTGCGTCGCTGTGTGTGCGTGTGTGTGTGTGTGTGTGTGTGTGTCGTGTGTGGTGCGTGTGCGTGCGTGTGTGCGTGTGGGTGCTGTGTGTGTCGTGTGTGCGTGTGTGCGTGGTGCGTGTGTGCGTGTGTGCTGTGTGCGTGTGTGTGCGTGTGTGCGTGTGTGGTGTGTGCGTGTGTGTGCGTGGTGGTGGTCGTGTGTGAGCGTTTGTGCGTGTGTGCTGGTGCGTGTGTCTGGTGCGTGTTTGTGCGTGTGTGGTGTGCGGTGCGTGTGGTGCTGTGTGCGTGTGTGGTGCGTGCGTGCGTGTGTGCGTGTGTTCGTGTGTGTGTGTGTGTGTGGTGTGTGGTGTGGGTGCGTGTGTGCGTGTGTGCGTGTGTGCGTGTGTGTGCGTGTGTGCGTGTGTGCGTGTGTGCGTGATGTGCGTGTGTGGTGTGCGTGTGTGGTGCGTTGTGCGTGTGTGCGTGTGGTGCGTGTGTGCGTGTGTGTGCGTGTGTGCGTGTGTGCGTGTGTGCTGTGTGTGCGTGTGTGGTGTGTGTGTGTTCGTGTGTGTGTGTCGTGTGTGCGTGTGTGTGTGTGTGCATGTGTGCGTGTGTGCGGTGTGCATGTGTGCGTGTGTGCGTGTGTGCGTGCGTGAGTGTGTGCGTGTGTGCTGTGGTGTGTGCGTGTGTTGTGCGTGTGTGCGTGTGTGCGTTGTGTGTGTGTGTGCTGTGTGCGTGTGTGGGTGTGTGTGCGTGTGTGCGTGTGTGCGTGCGTGATGTGCGTGTGCGTGAGCGTCGTGTGTGCGTGTGGTGCGTGTGTGTTGTTGCTGTTGTGTGCCTGAACCAAGAACAGAGCAATTAAAAAAATATGGCAAACTTATAGTATTATAACATGTGTGTGTGTGTGTGTGTGTGTGTGTGTGTGTGTGTGTGTGTGCGTGAGCGTATGTGCGTGTGTGCGTGTTTGCGTGTGTGTGCGTGTGTGCGTGTGTGGGTGTGCGCGTGTGTGCGAGTGTGCGTGTGTGCGTGTGTGGGTGTGTGTGCGTGTGCGTGTGTGCGTACGTGTGTGCATGTGTGCGTATGTGCGTGTGTTGCTTGGGTGCGTGTGTCGCTGAATCCGTCAGTGCGTGAGTGCGTAGGTGCGATATGCTCCTGCGCGTGTGCGCGTGTGTGCGTGTGAGTGTGTACGTGTGTGCGTGTTTGCGTGAGTGAGTGAATGAGTGATTATGATTTTTTTTGTGACTATGCAACCCAGAGAACTCAATTTTCAGAGCATTAAAAAAAGATGACGAACTTATAGTATTATAACATAAAACAATGTATGCGAAAAACGTAGACATACCTAAACGGTAATATACCTAATGCATACGGCTTATTAAAAATTCGTTTAACGTACTTTTATTGAAGACATTTCCATATTGCTGTCAAGCAATTAAATTGATGACATCATATTCCTTTAGATTATTTCATTGTAGCATTTATTTCTATGCTATTTTTAGTCTATTTTTCATTTTTGTATATTTGTATGTTTTTTATTTTATTGTAGGTGCTTATTGTACAATTTGGGGTGGTGATTATTTCGTGTGTGGCCAGTCTCGAAATTTTTTAAGCACGATGATCTTTTATTGTGAAGTAACTTGGGGGTGTATTAGACAATAGTATACTGAGGACAGTTGAGGACAAAACGGAGTAGGGGAAGCCACGCCCACGTGGTCGTGGTCATTTCCCACCCCTATTTTGACGACTACTTTTCTGGTGAGTTTTCAACATCTAGATGGTATTTTTAGCCTCTTGACTGTATTTTCATCCCTAATAAAGGCCTTTTGGCAGTATTAAGAGGCTTTTTGTTACTCCACTCCAGTGTTTATGATGCGGGGCGGTTACGTGACTGGTGTTGGGGTGGTCACGTGACATTTTCATCTCTAATTAACGTCATTTAAGCCTTTTTGGCTGTTCAGTCCCAAGAGGGCAGACAAATGCGCGCACCCAGTATTCTGATTGGTTGCGGCCATTTTGTGGGTGTAAATTGTGTGGCATTTTGTTGGTGTGGCTTGCCGGTCATTTTGTTTTATTGGCCATTTTGATTTGGTTGCCATCTTGTCGGCTGTAGCGGGAAATTTGAAATTGTATTCTAATAAGGGGGTCCTCGTGTTATCTCGTAACACAGGTACTGCACTACGGAGCTTGTTCTCAGGCCTTAGCCCCTGGTATAGGACGTTGGAACTTGTTCTCGTGTCTTCGCCCGCGCTTCAGCTATAATTCTACGGCGGTCGCCATTTTATTCTTTTAATTAAGCCATAATTAAGTTCCGCCGCCATTTTATTTTTAATTGAGTCATTTCGCATTTCGGTTTTAATTATGTGACATAATTAAATTTTGTAGGCTAACTTGTGTTGTCAGCCAGTAAGTGGGGCGCACATGCTATCTCATAAGGCCTGTATAGGATGCCGGAACTGGTTCCCTGGCCTTCGTCCCTAGCCCGGTCTTCGTTGCCATGACAGGAAATTTGAAGTAAAGTGTATTTTTATCACTGTATGCAATACTCGACAATAGTTTACACGCTAATTTGAGCGATACTGTTGTCAGTCCTATAGGTACCTTACGAAATGAAATAGTCTTTAGTTTCAAATCACATGTGTATTATCAAAATTGCGAATTAAAGTTAGCTGTATTTATTTAACCTCAGGACATTTGTCCATTTTCAAAAATGAAATAGCGCGTTCAAGCTTGTTTATAAATCTAGAGCCCCTTTTGGCAGAGATATTTCCAATAAGACAATCCTTGTATCTAAAATAATATAGTGATTGCATTTCTAGGTTGGTTATATTTGTTATTGTATAGGTGTTTTTACTAGTTTAACTGTAAAACGTATTTTTATCACTGTATGTAAAACGCGGCACTAGTATTACATGCTAATTTCATGTTCGTATATTACCAGCAATGTCAAAAGCTTTCTAAAGTATTTTTGAGCTGTGGTTGGCTTTAACGTGCCGTAAGTTAAGTCAAACCAGTATTTTTGAACTGGAAGCTGGTCTTCGCAAGCTGTAAATTATAATTTGATTGATTGAGATTGATTTGAAGATAATCGGCTGTTTTTCCACGCCAGTGCCCTCACCTCACCACTGGAGAGTACCAGCTCTGAGCGGTCGCTCATAG
The DNA here is from genome assembly GCA_036346205.1 of Vesta saturnalis. Classification (NCBI taxonomy): domain Eukaryota; kingdom Metazoa; phylum Arthropoda; class Insecta; order Coleoptera; family Lampyridae; genus Vesta; species Vesta saturnalis. The sequence goes on along the minus strand of JARFJB010002209.1, from coordinate 4,624,461 downwards.
AAGCTAGGTATATACAGTGGGAGAATCGTTACGTGAAGGTTACGAAGAATCGTTAGCTCAGTTTCTTGTTTGATTTGATCGAAATTGATTGATTTCACTGATTTGGCTAATTGCTTTGATTGATTGATTTGATGTTTGATTTGATCTAGAGTGATTTATTCGATATATTTCGTTTGATTTTTTTGGGCGATTAATTGATTTCATTAATTTCTGTCTTTTGACAAGAGGGCGAAGTTCCTGCGTCCCATACCTGTCTTGCAAATTAGCGTTAGGGCCGCTTATTAGAATACAATTTCAAATTTACCGCCAAGGGGCGAAGACCTGACCACGGACGACGACTCTAGAAGAAGTTCTGGAGTTCTGCAACTGTCTTATGAGTTAGTAGGAGGACGCCTTACTATAATACAATTTCAATCTTCCTGCCCAAACAAACATGGCCTCCAAGATGCCACCAAAACAAGTTAGCCTGCCACACTGAATTATGACTCATAATTAACAGTAAATTGACTGCGGAATTTTGGGGGGGGAAGAACCGAGAGAAAATTCTGGTGTCCTATTCCTGTCCTATGAGATAGCATGAGGGCCAACTTATTAGAATACAATTTTAATTTTTCCGCCAAAACAAAATGGTCGAGGGCTTTGATTATGACTAATAACATCAAAATTTGGAATGAAGGTCAACTTGTTTACCTTTACGTAATATATATAATTAGTGGGTTTTCCCGTGACACTATAGGTGTAATTGGATAGTGAATTAGTGGTTTGTTATTGTTTTATCAAAATTGGAAATGAAGCGCACCGTGTTTGCCTTTACATAATTAGGTGATTAATGGGTTTATCCCTGACGCTATAGATGTAATTGAATAGTGAAATGTGAACGGATCTTGATAATGTAATTAAGGTGTCGACCTTGTTCACATGACTTGCTTTTCCTATTTAAAACCTGCCTGCGTAAAAACCCAACAGAATTTGATTAGGCCTGCGCTAGGTAGAGCCACGGTCAATCTCTATTACAGAAAACATTAATTAGTTTTAAAAATACACCGGTAGATGGCGTCACAAACAATCAGGGGCCTGGCAAGGGCGAAGACCCCACAATGGGTGAAAACCATAGAATAAGTTCAGGAGGCCTGTACCTATCTTATGAGATAGTAGGGCCCCCTTATTGGAATACAGTTTCAGATTTCCAGCGAATTACAGAAATGTCCGACAGAAACCGATACTATTTCAAATTTCCCGTCAAGGGGACCATAACAGAGGGCTAAGACACGCAGGACTAGTTCCGGCGTCCTACACAGGCCTTATGAGACAGCACGAGGGCCCCCACTTACTAGAATACAATTTCGAATTTCCCACCAAAACAAAAATGACTGACAAAACAAGTTAGCCTAATCGGTATTTGTCCCCGAGGACATTTGTCCATTTTCAAAAACTAAACAGTGCATTCAAGCTTGTTTATAAATCTAAGGCCTTTTTGTCAGAGGTGTTTACAAATTTGAGTGATATTATTATTATTATTATGACGGTCTAATGATAATGATAAGTGTTTCTATAGAAGATTAATGACGTTTCATTAAGTTCTTTAGGATCAGCAGGGAAGACAAGAAATTTAATATTCAAGTAGAAAACGGTATTATAAAATTACTTTGTTATGACAGCGAGATTAGATTGTCACTCATAAATAAAGCAAGAGGATTGCGATACATTGTGACTCATAGTTAAAAAACCAAAATATATTGTGCGTAACAGTGGGTTGAATCCCAGATGTGTAAAAGTTAACGTTAGACCCTTATTTCAAATTTCCCACCATAACCATTACAGTGCAGTATCTATTTTTAAAATATACTTCTAGGTGAAGTCATTTCTATTACAGAAAACATTGATTAGTCTATACATAGCTAGATATCGCCACAAACAAATTCAAATTTCCAGCTGCAAGGGGAAACTACAAGGGTATGAAAACTCGATAGTAGGTTTCAAAGACCTATACATGTCTTACAAGTTAGTATTAGGGCCCCTTATTAGAATAAATATTCCAATTTCCCGTCGTAACCAATCAGAATCAACCAGGGGGGCGAAGGCCCTGGATCAAGTTCCGAAGGCCTTTACTTGTCTTTCAAACCAGCATTAGACCCTTATCAGAACACAAATTCAAATTTCTCACAATAAATAATCAGAATGTAGAAAATTAAATACAAGTTCAAGTTTACCGCCAAAGGGGCGACGACAACTGGGGGAAGCCCCAAAAGCAAGTTTCGAAGACCTATACCTGTCTTATAAGTTAGCACTAGGGCCACACTTATTAGAATATAAATTTAAATTTCCCGCCATAACCTGCAAATACTTAAATGCAATTTAAAATGTTCCTCCAGGGGTGGGGGCAAAGGCTCAAAAGCTAGTTGCGAAGCTTTATACCTGTCTTATAAGTTAGAATTAGGCCCCCTTATTAGAATAAAAGTTCAAATTTTTCGCAATAAAAAATCAGAATGTAGAGATTGAAAGACTTAGTAAAGCACTGAAAACAGAAATGTCCGAGAGCAAGTTGAGAAGTCCTACACCTGCTTTACAAGTTAGCATTAGGGCCCCTTATTAGAATACAAGTTCAAATTCCTCGTCATAACCATGGAGAATGTATAGACCAAAATACAAATTAATTTTTTTTTCCACCAAGGGAGTCATGACAAGGGGGCGAAGGGCCGAGAGCAAGTTGCGATGACCTATACCTGTCTTGCAAGTTAGCATTAAGCACCCCTTATTAAAACACAAATTAAAATTTCCCGCCAAGGGTTCACGACAATTTACGAAGGCCTCGAACATATTTCCAACCAAAAGCCAGGGGGCGCAGCCCCCAAAACTAGTTCCTAAGACCAGTCTCATAAGATAGAATTAGGGCCCCCTTATTAGAATACAGATTCAAATTTTCCGCCATAAACCAATGCAGAGAATTAATTCTCCAATCAAAGCACAAAGAATACACTTACAACCAATCAGGTAAAAGGAATGTGTGTGACCGAGTTTTACCCCGGTCTTAATGAAGCCCTATCTAGTCTTAGTGGCAACCCCCCACCCGGTCCAATGTGCGCGCATTTGCCTGCCTTATAGGGGCTGAACTGCCAAAAATGTCATAACTAAGGGGGGAAATACCATCAAGGGCTGAAAATTCCATCAAGGGGTTCAAAGTCGCTTCCGAAAAGAAGCCGAACCCGAGCAAAATGAGCTCTAATTAGGGGTAAACATGCCTTTAGGGGTTCAAAGTATCATAATGGGGTTTAAAATTTAGTCTAGGAGTTGAAAACGACCTCGAAAAGAAACCATGGGGGTGGGAAATGGACACGGCCACCTTGGCGTGAAGTCATCCACTACTGATGATGTTACAGCCTATTCTGCACCCATTCTACTAGTATTTCTTTCACTTTGGTCATTTCTAGTAGGTATAGTATGGCTTGTTAAACAATTGTATCCGCTTATAATTTTAATTTTTCAATTAACCATGTCTTTTGTTCTGAAAAATTCAAAAAATGTTTGTAACATTTATTCTATTATCCGTGATAGTGGCTTACCAATGCCTGGACGGACTGCAGATATAAGAGTACCGTACCTGCAACAAATAAATGTCAATCAATATCATTTCCAAACAAAAATATGATGTACCACGTACATAACTTTCTTTTCTCAGTTCCATGATAATAGCAAAGAGTCGGTATATGCAATTCCTCTAAAATTTTAATGCGCAGAACACTTAGCCTTTCAAAAATAGTAAACATACACGTTTTGCAATTTTTTGACCATAAAAAAGTAATAAACATTTTACACACATAAGCTTGCCAGATCTCCGGTTTTTCTTAGAGTTTCCGATTTTGACACACTGTCTTGTGACCCGCATTACCCTATAAAGTATCCTTTTAAACGCCTAGATGTAATGCAATATACGCGGAAGGTATTATCAGTTATTCCAGTTTAATTTGCGGTGACAAGTTACTTGCAATGTGCAATGTGGAAGAACAAAAGCAGAAGCACTCTTGAAAAGTGTTCTGCTCTATTTTGCAAACAAACGTTTTGTTGGTAATTTTGTTACAGTTCGCTTAATTGATTCCTTGACAATTTTATAAAAAGAACAGATTTTGTGGTAATTATACGTTACAAGAATTATGCTATAAAGTTGATAACGTAACCGGATGGAAGGGAACTAAATTTCGTTCTTGAGTTGCCGTTTGAACAACGCTTTTTTATTTTTCGAGTTTGTGGGATTCACCTTCAGCAATAATTAATCGAAACGGTGTGATACATTGACTCTTCCTTCCATTGTTTAAAAATACTACATTATTTTTGGGTTATCAACGGGTGTGCTACACAATATTGTTTTTTCTTTCTACATTTTTACTCAGCGTTACCTCATTAGCGGCATCCATTTTGTTTTTGACAGTTGCATTAATTTTTCTTTTACATTCTCTGCTCTGCTTTAATTTTAATTACGTAACTGGGCTTATCTTAATAGGAAATATTTTGATAGACATCAGTTGAAGAAGACATTTTAGCCGAAAGGATTTTATTTAGTTGAGAACGTTTAATTACGTTGAATTTATTTTTAACATGTTTTCTAATTTCAAACTGAATTAACATTCCCTTGATTTTATGTGTCGATTTACTGTTTTTTTTTTAATGTGTCACTCTAGTTTGTTAATTCTAATTTAAAATCATTTTAACATTTGTATACTTAAAAAAATGAAACCCTGAGTTTTTCATTAAAATACTTAGCTTTTTGGTCTTTTAAATGTGTATTTTTCTATTCATATTTTATATAAATCTACACGTTTCGATAACATATTATAGTTAACGTCCTCAGTAAATGGTAATATATTTAAGAATTGCTTGTGATGTACGAACAAATTTATGAAACATACAAAAGATGTAAACGCAAACATAAACCTGCCATTAATGTAACAGTTTGATAAACGTATAAAGCCAACTAGGGAACACACTTTTAGTGAAAAATAACTAGATCATTAATAAATTAAATACTGTTAAACTGCCCTAAAGATGATAAATCAGAATACCCTCTAACGGTCGAAGGGTGACAGTGAGAAATGCTACCAAACTAAGAGCAAATTTAACTAAATTTAATCAAATTTGAAATTGATTCACAAATAGAAACTTGACATACAATTAAATAGCTAGTCAAATACAACAAATAAATAATTTTTTGCTAACAATTGAAATTGTCATTGTATAGTGAGAACACAATATAGTACGTTTTATACGATTTTTAATTTTAACTACATACGTTAAGTTTTTTAAACGGGGATTCTCTTCTTGTCTGTGAAAGTTATTAGGATGTTGATATATCAGTAGAGTGAGCCCAGCTTCGAGGCATTTAATACGGACCTTCGAGTGAGAACAGAATAGGACAACTCCTCCGCGCATGCGCCCGGTGTACGTTTTAATTCTTGCCCGTGGAGGATAGTCAATCGCAGACACGTTCAATGTATCTTAACTGTCGGCTTCTCTTCAGGCGCCATGTTCAACCCTTTTGGCAGTACTAAGAGATTCATCTTTAGTCCCGCCCCTACAGGGTAGGCAGCCACAGATACGCTCATCTCTAGCTGGTTGATCGTGAGAACAGATTTTTAATCACAAACCAATTTAAGTCATAGAGTAATATAGAAATAAATTCAAAGACACTTAACGGTTTTACCCAACCATTAATATAAAGTAATTACATTCTAGATTTCCCCAGTTATGTAACCGTAATAGCACCCTTTCCTGTAATTGTGCGTGTGCGTTCGCGTTCGCATTTGCATTTGCATTTGCGTAGACGTTTGTGTTTGCGTAGGCGTTGTGTTTGCGTTTGCGTTCGCGTTCGCGTTTGCGTTTGCGTTTGCGTTTGGTTCGTGTTCGTGTTCGTGTTCGTGTTCGTGTTCGTGTTCGTGTGTTTGTGTTTATGTTTTGTAAAACTAACTTTCATAGAAGCCAATTTAGAATGCCTTAATCGCGTTACAGTGTTGCCAACTTTGGATAATTATAAAATTTCTATTTTTTAATAAAACATCCTGTATATTATGCGGTATTAAAATAGAAAAGTAAGAGATAGATTCGGCTATATACGACAATAAGGTTGGTAGAAACTGTTTTGAATTCGACATTTTAGACTTGCATCTTGTTTTTGTTTTTGTATTACTTCGAATAAGGTTGACCGAAGCTGATTTCAACTCAACATCCTAAACTTGCATCTTGTTCTTGTTGATCGTGAGAACAGATTTTTAATTACAAACCAATTTTAAGACCGAAAGTAATATAGAAATAAATTCAAGATAAAGCACTTAACGATTTTACCCAATCATTAATCTAATCTAATTATATTCTACCTTTCCCCAGTTATGTAACCATAATAGCACCCTTTCCTGTGACTGTGCGTGTTCGTTCGCGTTTGCATTTGCGTTTGCGTAGGCGTTTGTGTTTGCGTAGGCGTTTGTTTGCGTAGGCGTTTGTGTTTGCGTTTGCGTTTGCGTTTGCGTTCGCGTTTGCGTCTGCGTTTGTGTTTGCGTTTGGGTTCGTGTTCGTGTTCGTGTTGGTGTTCGTGCTCGTGTTCGTGTTCGTGCTCGTGCTCGTGTTCGTGTTTGTGTTTATGCTTGTATTTGTGTTTGTGTTTATGTTTTGTAAAACTAACTTTCATAGAAGCCAATTTAGAATGCCTTAATCGCGTTACAGTGTTGCCAACTTTGGGTAATTATAAAATTTCTATTTTTTAATACAACATTCTGTATATTATGCGGTATTAAAATAGAAAAGTAAAAGACAGATTCAGCTATATACGACAATAAGGTTGGTAGAAGCTGTTTTGAATTCGACATTTTAGACTTGCATCTTGTTTTTGTTTTTGTATTACTTCGAATAAGGTTGACCGAAGCTGTTTTCAACTCAACATCTTAAACTTGCATGTTGTTCTTGTTGATCGTGAGAACAGATTTTTAATTACAAACCAATTTTAAGTCCTAAAGTAATATAGAAATAAATTCAAGATAAAGCACTTAACGGTTTTACCCAATCATTAATCTAAAGTAATTACATTCTAGCTTTCTCCAGTTATGTAACCATAATAGCACCCTTTCCTTTGATTGTGCGTGTGCGTTCGCGTTCGCATTTGCGTTTGCGTAGGCGTTCGTGTTTGCGTAGGCGTTTGCGTTTGCGTTTGCGTTTGGGTTCGTGTATTAAAATAGAAAAATAAATGACAGATTCGGCTATATACGACAATAAGGTTGGTACACGCTGTTTTGAATTTGACATTTTAGACTTGCATCTTGTTTTTGTTTTTGTAAAACTTCGAATAAGGTTGACCGAAGCTGATTTCAACTCAACATACTAAACTTGCATCTTGTTCTTGTATTAAATCGAATATGGTTGGTAGAAGCTGATTTCAAATTAACATCCTAGACTTGCACATCGTTTTTGTGTTAAATCGAATAAGGTTGTCAGAAACTGATTTCAAATTAACATACTACACTCGCACATTGTTTTTGTTCTTTGTGTTAAATCGGATAAGGTTAGCCGAAGCAATTATCAAAATTGGAAGTGAAAGTCGACTTATTTGCATTTTATGTAATTACGTAACTTTTTCCAAACATGTTGTTTGAATAATGAATGAATGTTAGTGTTGGTTACATAACTGGGGAATTCCCACGCCGCACAAAAATTGTATTTTCAAGGTCTGTTTGCCTTTAAAGTAATTAGCTAATTACTAGGTTTTTTCAAATAATCCTGAGGCATTTGTATAGTGATACGATATTATTGCGGTTTGATAACTGGAGAAAATCCAGGAAATAATGACATTATATTAATGATTAGGTAAAACCGTTAAGTACTTCATATTTAATTTATTGTTATATTACTTTAGGACTTAAAATTGGTTTGTAATTAAAAATATATTCGCACGATCAACCAGATAGAAGTGTGCGTATCTGCGGCTCCCTACCCTGTAGGGGCAGAACTACCAAAAAAGCTCTTAATACTGCCAAAAGGGCCCTAATTACGCGGTAAACCTAACGATAGTGAATTATTAGTTTTGAATATTAGTGTGTTAATAAATGGTAAACGTCTATTTTAGTTTCCTTCTTTAACTAGGCACTTGGAGAAGTACCATTTATAAAAACTAAAAATGCATATAGTGCTTCTCCTCCATGTCTCCAAATAACAGATGTGCCATCTACATATCTATACCAAACTAAAGGTTCTTTAGGTATATTTTGTAATGTTAGTGTAATGCAAAGATTATCTACAACCGCAATAAGAGGGCTGCCCATTGCTGCACCGTCTAGCTGTTCATAGAGGTTATTATACCACTAAAAGTAAGGCGTTGTAAAACAGTGCTGAAAAAGAATTGTTGTATCCCTTGGAAAAATATGATCAGTACATTCAATAGTTTCTTTTAAAGGGATCTTTGTAAAAAGAGAAACAACATCAAAACTGACCATTATAATGAACCTCTATAATTTTAAAGTGGTGCATCAAGTCAGCAGAATTTTTAATGCAACGGGGTATTTTACCTATAACGGTTGTAATAAAAATGTAAGACGTTTAGCAAAATTGTATGTAGGAGAAGCAATTGCACTAACAATAGGCCGAAGGAACATTAGGTTGATGGATTTTTGGTAAAGCATATAGTTTTGGTGGAAAATATTCAGAGTTAGTTAGTTTGTTTTTAATTTCTTCAGGAATAGATGATAATTTAATACGTTTTTTAGTTTTCAAAAGAAACTTTTTATAGGATCTTTGGTAGTTCATGATGTCTTCCTATTGGATTACTTATGAAAGGGCGCTGTGGATTTCCTGGGTAGGTTAAATTAAACGGATATTTATGATCCGGTGGTATATTGGCTTTGCGACGGAAGAACTAAGTTTGCATATAAATGTATTTCTGCATCATATTTAATAGCGAAGAAAAGAAAGAGAAAAATGCAGTAGGTAAACTTTATCACGAAAGCAAGTCTTCACATTGAATTATTTATGAAATTGCGGTCTGGATTTCCTGCCTATTTCTCCCTTATTTATTTTTAAATAGTGAAAGGAGGAGAAGGCATTCTTATTAGATTTGATCAATAAAACATCTCATCGTATTAGATAAGACACAATGTTGTTATTTATGACCAATGTAAAGAATTTCCGTTTTATGTAGGTAGTATACATTGAAGGTCTGAAGACTAAATTTTTTTTAAATAGGTCACTCGAGCTTCAATCTACGGTACTAACTTTTTATCTTTTGACAGTACTACCACATTCTACATATTTAGGGATTTCCATGGCCTGCTCTAATTCAAAATAGGCTGAAACAGAGTATAAACATACCAATATTTATTTAAACTGTATATCTTATGACGCAAGAGGTTGACGCTTGGGGAGTTTTGACTAGTTGATAATTATCAAATACAGTATCACTATACCAAATTTCAGCTAGTTTTGAAGGATTTTATGTATTTGGTCAATTTTGGTCTAATAGTCCTGAGCTACTAACTTCGACACCAAAAGGTATAAAACTACTACAATGGACAAAACTAACTTAGAGTCTAATCTACAGTTGGCACTTTCTCAACAGAAAAAAAATTCAGCAAACTCATGATGCTACACGTAATAACAAACCATTGATGGATGGACTAAATGATGCTAATGGAGAAACAATCCCGAAAGATAAAATTCATAATAATAATAAAGTTATTAAGATTAACGGTTTCTCCACTCGATCGGAAAACGCACCTAAGTTTTTATTTCTATCTGATAGTCACGGTCGTGGTGCAAATGAGCCCATTATTAAACGGTTTCAAAGTATTAAGTCTGTTTAAGCCAAATGCTACATTTGAATCGGTCATTGAGGATGTTGTAAATATTTGTAAACACTTTACTAAGTACTACTATGCTGCTATAATGGCAGGAACTAATAATGCTGTAAAAGGGTGTAAAATAAACACAAAAGCCCTGAATTATGTGGAAACTAAAACAAACCTTATACTAATAACTACTCCTTACTGCGCTGGTAGAATAATTTTAAACAAGTTTATTTATGATGTTAATAAACAAATATATAATCAAATAGGTTTTGTATCGAACGTAAAGTTTATTGCTACCTACTAACTCAATAACAAAGTAAAGTACTTATACTACAAAAATATTCATTTAAATAAAAAATAAAGGAAGTTACTAACCGTGTTAACAACATTTATAAATTAGAATCATGTAATTAATCTAAACACTTCATATTTTAAAAACAAGTCAGCCGTTACTGATAATTTTATCAAAATAGATTGCAAAACAGTGAACTACACAGCTAAACAGGCATCGGATATAAACAAGGTTTCTACTGTTCCTTTAACACCAAGCCATAGTAAATCTATAGCAAAGAAAGATAAAATAAATCTTGATTTTTTATCCCTGTCGACGATAGGTACAATTATGGAGGTTAGAGGTACATCAAAAATTCATGAACAAGCGCATTTAAGAAATTAGACTAAAAAAAATTGTAACAATAATTTCGGTGTTTGCCACTTTAACATTAATTCCGTCTAATAAAATTGACGAGTAAAAATTATTGCCCCTCGGGGTAGCTGGTAATCCCTAGAGGGCGCGTCGACAGATATGGATGGTAGGAGGGATATGAAATATCTCCCATGGACCAACAGGACCCAGAGTGAGCGGCTGCCAACAGCGTCGGACCTATAGTAGGCGGCTGAGCGAAAGGTCCTCCACTACAAGGTAGTGCCGTTAGGCCTGAAAATCTTAGTACACTTAAAATTGAATTATCTAAACCGTTTTTCAAAAAATCCCAGTACTGAACTACCGGTGAGAGGAACAACCAAACAAAGAGAAATGTTTATGAATATTGGACTGAAATTGCGTACATGCATATGGACGTAATAGCCCTGACAGAAACCTAAAAGAAATGTACAGGAATGGAGGAAATAGGACAGTATATACATATGTGGAGTGGAGTCCCTAAGGTCCAAAGAGGGAAGAGAGGTGTTTCCATAGCTACCAAAAAGAAATATAAAAAGCAAATAAAACCTTGGGAAACCATAAACGAGAGAATTATAAAGATAAACCTTGACAGTTCTAAGTAATGAATGACGGTCGTAGCCATATACGCACCTAATGAACATGACAACTGCAATAATACTGACGAATTCTATGCTACGTTGGACGAAGTACTCTGCAAAATAGTAAATACTAGACAGATTATGCTCTTGGGAGATTTCAACGCTAGAACAAGTCAATATAAGGATAGTAAAATATTGGGAAGGTATGGTGAAGTAACCAAAAACAGCAATGGAGAGAGATTAATAGATATATGCCAGCAACACAATTTAAAGATCAACAATGGATTTTACAAGCATAAGCCGATACACAAGTATACTCATACTATTTATTTTGACGCACTGGGTATATGCAGTCGTGTGTTAACGTATTTTGTGTGTGCTGAATGGTACTTTAATAAAAGGTTAAATGTCGTATAAAAGAGTAATTGAATGTTGTATAAAGATTTTCACGTTGAAAGTATTACGTTTAATTGTAAAGTAAGGTTTGGATAACACCCCTATTGAGACGATATGGTAATTCCTACTGGGCTTTTGCTACTGGTTACTAAAGAATTCGGTTTAAAATTGTTATGAACGTATAAATGAATGAATTTATGATATATTGATGCCATATTAAAGTGTAAGAAAGGAATATGTATATTTTTGAAATATTAGTTTGAAAATATTAATTTACTGCAAAAACCCATATTGGGGATGAAGTATTTAAACATTTACCAATGAAATATAGGGAATTGAAAGGAAAATACTAGTGAGTTTTTCTTTCAAAATTAAAAGTATATACATATTCTTGCAAATAAGTCAATATGTATCCATTAGCTAATTTACTCTTGTTTATTTGTGATAGTAAAAAGTAAAACTTGATATGGGACATTTGAATTATCAAAAAGTATCGATTGTTAAGTCTTTAGATTTTTCAGAAACGAACTAATGTTGTGGTGTTTTAAAAATTAATATACTGGCTTACTTATTATTATTCCTCTAAATTGGGTAATATTTATTTCAGAGTTTTCTGACAGTTATATATATATATATATATATATATATATATATATATATATATATATATATATATATATATATCAATCATATATATATATATATATATATATACGAGGGCTACTTAGAAAGTATCCAGACAAGGTTTATTGCTTTGATTTTTCGAATATACAGGGTGTGATCAACAAGTTTAGGACGATCCGTATACTTCAAAATTTTATTAGGCTTTGGATAAATTTATTTTTAAGGGTAATTGAACTTGAGTTGTGTACGAGATTGATGTATTGTACCCATTGCACTATCTATTTGGTTTATAATTTTAATGCTTAAAGTCAGTTCTGTATAATAATTTAAATATTGTACTATAATAAAATGAATTAATATACATAATTTGTTATCAGTTAAACTGTATTTTTATTGGCAAAACAAATCTGGCCAATATAGTAAATTTTTAAACATTGATATATTTATTATTCCATATAAAATCAATACCAAAAAATATGCAAATCTTGTCTCACAATATGTTTTCAATCCTAACTGTACAGTGCATCCCATTTTGGTTCAGACAGCCAGATATCTCGGTTGTTGTTGAAGATGGAACCTTGCGGTTTCCGCGGTCCTGTGTCACTTTTTTATGAAACTCAAGATGGCCTGAATGGATTTTGCCTAACTTCTTTCGTTTATAAATTACACGGTGTTTTTGAAAATCCACTTTTTGGATCCCCTCCATATCTAAGAAGTTTCTCAGCGATAATGTCAAATTGAAAACTTGTCCCATAGAGAAGTTTACGTAGAATCCAGGGGCGTACTCAATTTTTTTTTCGGGGTATCGTTATGGATATAAGACTCAAACTTATGATTTTTTCAATGGAACACCCTGTATTTTATTATCTCATTAAATTACTTATTTTTTTTCCTTCGAAATGATATATAATATAGATATGAAGTTTTCAAAAATGCTCCAAAATTACTATAACATTGAATTTTAATAGAGTGCCATGAGTTTCATAGTACTACAGGGATTATTATTTGTGATTTTTTTATAGTAGGTCATGGATGCTACAAACACTGTTGTTGACTTTTGGAGCATTGTTTTATCAAGTGACTGTGGAGAAATCAACACATCTGCTGTCATGATGATAAATTTTAATGCGTTTTATTGTGTTTGGTGATTTTGTTAATTTGTGAAATTTTATAATGGCTGAAAGATTTTTTTCAGAACAACGAAAAGTATATCATACAATGTTTCATCAATGCCATGAAAATGTTGACGAAGCATTAGAATTATATTTAAACAGATAAACTAGTAATTTACAATAAGACATTATAATGACATATTGTTTTTAAAACGTTAGATATCCAGAGAGGCGTCAACCTAATCGAGCAACGATAGTTCAACTAAACAATAATCTACTAAATTATGGTGCGTATTCTAAACCCCGATCTAAGACGTGTAACAAGGAAAATAATGAAGTGGATGAAATAAATGTCTTAGCCAGCGTCCGTGTCTCTCCTCAGACTTCTTGCACGAAGTTAGAAAATGACACTGGCGTTCCCCGATCACGGGTACAAAGGGTTTAAAAAAAACATAAATTGAAACCCTACAAAGTGAATATTGTCAAGCATTTATACCCTGGTGATGCAGGGAGGCGTGTGAATTTCTGTAATTGGTTTTTGAACCAAACTCGAAGGGATGATAATTTTGCGAGTAAAGTGATATGGTCAGACGAAGCCCATATAAGCAGTGCCGGTTTATTTAACACGCAAAATACTAGGCACTGGTATGATGGAAACCGACACCTAGTCTTTGAGCAACAACAACAGGGTCGATTTGGTTTTAACGTAGCCTGTTTCTTATTGGGGACATCAATAAAATACCGCATTTTTGAAGGGGCTCTCAACGCCAACAGGTACTTGGCAATTTTAGAAGAAATAATACCAGAATTCCTGGAGAATGTTCCCCTCGCCTACCTTAATGCCATTTACTTCCAACAAGACGGTGCCCCTGCCCACAATTCGAGGTTGATTGTGCCGTTTTTAGAAGAAACTTTCAGGACCATTATTAGGTGGCCTGCAAGGTCACCTGATTTATCAGTGTTGGACTTTTTTTGTGGAGTTTTTTAAAAAATATAATATACGGTAAGAGGCACAATAATATTGAAGAACTTCGTGCAACAACAGAGGCAGTTTTCCAGAATTTACAAAATCGTCCTTTCATAATTTTAAATGCATTAAAACGTATTAAGAAATTGTGTCAATTGTGTGTTAGTGAAATTGGACATCAATTTGAACAATTCAATGAATAAGTTACCGAATAATTTCGAAATGAAATAGTATGAGTAAATATTTAATCAGTTACTTATTCTACATTATGAACTTTTTATTACTATTCATTTGTTGCTATTAGTTACCTACGTTTTGTGTTTTGTTAGTGAATTAGTGTTAGTATTATTCTTGTTCTTTTCATGGAAAGATCACAAGTAGTATTTCTTCAATTTGAACTTTTTTTTGTATGAAAAATCAATAGCCTACTATTAAAAATCAATGTTTTAGTGATTTTGGAGCATTTTTGAAGAATTTGTGTTTATATAATATATATCATTTTGAAGGAAAAAAAAGAATTTAATGAGGTGATAAAATACAGGGTGTTCCATTGAAAAAATTATAAGTTTCAGTCGTATCTCCATAACCATACCCCAAAAAAAAAAATTGAGTGCGCCACTGAATTCTACATAAAATTCTCTATGGGATAAGTTTTCAATTTGACATTATCGCTGAGAAACTTCGTAGATATGGGGGGTCCAAATGGTGTGAATTTTTAAAAACGCCCTGTAACTTATGAACGAAAGAAGTTAGGAAAAATCCGTTCAGGACATCTTGAGTTTCACAAAAAAGTGGCACAGGACTGCGAAAACCGCAAGGTTCTATCTTCAACAACAACCGACATACTTGGCTGTCTTAACCAAAATGGGATACACTGTACACCTTGGTACAATATAGCAAATTCATATTGGAATACTACATCGGATCAATATTCCCGAATACTCATTTTAATTAATGGGCCCAACGTTGTATTTTTGTAGCTGCTTAAATATGAGTAACATATTTCATCAATATTAAAATATTATACTGGTTCAATATAGCAAATTGTTATCGTTATCAAACTGAGGTAAATTGAACTATTATCCACTTTTATTATTGTAATTGGTTCAATATGGATAATATATGTATAGCCAATATTAAATAACTTTATTGGGCTATTATAGCAAAATGTTAACATCATAAAATTGGACCAACATTACCACCCAGTACTTGTAGAATAACATACAACTTTATTCCTATATGTTATCAATATATATGTTGATATATGGATACGATAAGCCTCTGTTTAATTGTTGTTATTAACGATACCAGAGTTTACAGAAACCTGTCTAGATGCCATTAAGAAAGCCTCATAATTATGCGGATTAGGTGAAAGGCTTCTTTTATTCACGATACAATTGTGTATACGTACATTTTTTGCCTATTTTTTTTTGTTGCCTATGTGTAGTTTAAACTGCACTGCAACTACCTTATTGCTACCTATTAATTTTTTTTTTGTTTTATTTATGTGCATCTACATTATTATTTTTCTTTTCACTTTACTGTCAATTCAACTGTCGGCATGAATGTTTGTATAACGGCCACATGTTTGTTGTCACAATTTTAATTCTGATTTATTTATGACACAATTGTGAGTGTGATCTTACTGTTTATATGTAATTAGCCTGCTTTTTCTGTGGCGTAACGTTATAATTTTGTACGCACTTTAATCTGATTTAATGGTATTTTATTATATCTGCACATTGAACTCTTTCTTTTATAGTTCTTCGATTTATTAATGTACTTGTAGGATTGCTTATTGATGAATAAACTAGGTTTTCTTGGTGATCCTTTCCCAGTGTACAAATTAACCGGTTGAACCGTCATTGCGCAAAGCTAGTTAATTGCAATTTAAGTAATTTTATTGTTACCTGTCCCTATCTTAACCTCATTAATTCCTATCTCATTCAATTAATACAGCGTAGCCTATCATTAGGCGGTTAATTTTCTTTATCAGTTTTGAGTTTGTGAGTAATTCTGCATCAGACTTGTGAATAATTCTAAGGTTTTAATTATTGCGAGGAAGTCAATGTGATGCACGACAAGAATTTAAGTAAAGTAGCGTTATTATCAGTAAAGTCAAGACTCATCAATTAGCTATTTTTTTATTTACGTATAACTCGTTAGTTTGCTAATACAGAGTGGACCAAAAGTCTGGAAATTTGGGATAAACCTATTTTGTAATACGGACATTCCAGATTTGACATTTGCGCTGTTGCCAAATTAGCCGTTTCTCTGATATTATTAGTCACTTTGGTTTTTTTTAAACATCACCCTGTATATGCAGTCATTATTGGAATTTCCTCTTCAATACGAGTTCAACCATATGTAACCCTTATGATTAGCCTAGGTCTTAAATATAGAATGCAGTGATTTTAACATTTGTTCACCAATTACATTATTAAACAAAACTAACAGTAGTTTGATGTGTTTTGAAAAGTTCTGTAAAGTAAATTGTTTATCTAAAATGTTGTTAATGAAAAAGAACGACTTGCTATTCTAATAATGAGAGGGTACGGCGACAGAAAAACATCTTATAGTGAAGTAGCGAACTTGTTCAACAATACTTTCCCAAACCGTTCTGCTATGCATAAGGCGACGGTACAAAAAAACCGTGAAGCGGTTTTGAGGACTCTGGAGGATTAAAAGATAGATACCGGTCAGGTAGACCAAAAACAGTTATACATGACACCAAAACTTTAGAGTTTCGTTGAAGATCCACATAAATCCTCACGCAGAGTTGCAAAATTGCATGATATAGGTCATTCTTCAGTCTCACGTGTATTACATAGGAATAAATTTCAGCCATACAAAGTTCATTTATTGCAAGAATTAAGTGAAGATGACTTCTACTGTAGATTAGAGTTTACTGAGGTAATGATGGATAAAATTGAAAATCACGGAAATTTCCTTAACAACTTGGGTTTTTCCGACGAAGCAACCTTCAATCGACATAATTTAAGGTACTGGAGTGACGTAAATCCACACTGGATGCGTAAAAACCATACTCAAAGACCACAAAAATTAAGTGTATGGTCAGATATAGCGGGTACTCAGTTAATTGTACCTACATTGAGAAACTTGTTTGAAGCCAATTTTAATCAGATATGGTTTCAGCAAGATGGAGCTCCAGTTCATTTTGGTGTAAATGTTCTATGTTATTTAAATAAGATATTTCCCGGACGATGAATTGGTAGACGAAGTACTATTGAATGGTCTCTACGTTCACATGATTTGAATCCTAACGATTATTTTTATTGGGGATACTTGAAATATTCAGTTTACAAAACTAAACCAGCAAGTCTTGCAAACCTAAGGCAACGAATTGTTGATGAACATCGATTAATTTCTAGACAATCATGGAGAAATGTGGTAGACGCATTCTACCACCGATTAGGGACTATCAACTCACAGATGAAGCACATTTTGAACACTTGATTAAGTAATCATTATGTTAAAAATGTTGTAGTCTTTCAATTATTACGTTTTAATGTAGTCGAAAATAGTTTGTATTCCAAAATTTATTGAGACAATTAGGCGTTGCCAGTTTTCTGTTTGATGGATTTAAGCTAGACTACATAAAATCATAAGTGTTACATATGGTTGAACTCGTATTGAAGAGGAGATCCCAATAATGACTGCATATACAGAGTTATGTATTTAAAAAACCGAAGTTACTAATAATATCAGAGAAACGGCAAATCTGTCATCATTGCAAAAGTCAAATCTGGCATCTCCGTATCCCAAAATAGGCTTATCCCAAATTTTGTACAATTTGGACTAACAATTTACGAGATAATTGTGCATTTCCAGACTTTTGGTCCACTCTGTATAAAGAAGGAGAGCTAATTACTAAAATGACATAGAATTTTATGTATAGCAACTTTTAAAAATTTAGTCTTCTGTATTGTATATACAGGGGTTATCGAAAGTATTTTTACGCATGCGGTGATGACACTCAAATATTTCCGGTATACGGACTCTCTCTCTCTCTCTCTTTCTCTCTGCAATGGATTTTTCAGCTGCAAGTGATTTATGACGATTTGTATATCCCAAATTTAGTTTTTAATACACTTATTTGCAACTAGCAGGCATTTGGCTTTCAAAAATAAAATCAAAATTTTATTGAAAATTGTAATAAATAATTATCTTAAAAGTACAATGTTTGCATGTCTAAAAGTACATTAAGATTAATTTTGTTTACATAACATTAATGTTATTAATTGACATTATAACCTTAAAAAAGTTGAAAAATAAAACCAATGTTCCCATTAGCAATGACAAAGAAAACCGACAATTAGAACTTAAAAGTTTTAAAATATCAACACGGAAGGAAAACTTTACAAGAGTTAAACTTAAAGGAAAAAAATCCAATCTAAATTTAATCCACGAAAACTTTTTTTTTGTTTTTCTTATTACAAAACAATGCAAATTAAGAAATTATGTTCTCTTTCCAAATAATATTAATAATAACTGAAATTTTTGTGGTTCTCTAGTATAACGGGTTGAACCATTATTGCGCAGATGCTTGTTAATCCTAATTTGAGTAATTTTATTGTTTACCTGTCCCCATCTTATGGCAACACTTAACCTCATCCATTCCTATCTCTTTCAATTAATGCTACGTAGCCTATCACTAGACGGCTAATTTGCTTTATCAGATTTGAGTTTGCGAGTAATTCAATATTAGACTTAAAGTCAAAGAATTGAGTATTTATTATCCCAAGAAGTCAATCAGCACATGTTCGATGATTTTTCAGCAACGATAACAAAAACTGTTGTAGCAAGAAATCCTAAAGCCGTTCCTTGAATATAATGTTTCGTCGAAAATTAGAAAATGGCGGAAAACAGTTACCAAAATTTTTAACATACCCTTCTTCGAAACAAAAATTATTTTGTATCCCATGTCGTCTTTTTGGTGGAACTTCAAAAATAGCAACAGTAGGTATGAATGACTGGAGAAAATCTTCAAGAAGTATCTCGCGAACACTTCAAATGTCAAATTTTACTATTACGTAGAAAAAATAGTGGTGGTACGGACAGAATAGACTCATTACTTTGTGAACAAATTAAATAGTCAAACTGGGTATTGGAAAAATGTGTTGCAAAGGGTAGTTGCTGTAGTACAAAGTTGTCATCTTTTAGGGGAAGCGTAGAAAGGTTTGGGGCTCTGAAAAATGGAAATTACATGATGTGTTTAGAACTTATCTCAGAGATCGACCCCTTTTTAGCAAAACACATATCAGAATGTGGACAACCTGGCAGTGGCAAAACGTCTTGTTTATCGTCAAAAATCTGTAATGAATTTATTGAATTGATGTCACGAGAAGTTCTAAATTACATAATTCGAGAAATTCAAAATATTACAGCATTATTGTCTACTCTACACCTGACATTTCACACATCGACCAATTATCCATCATTATACGATATGTTCAGATACAAGGAAAACCTGTGGAGCGCTTCATTGGATTTATGCCGAACGTGGGTCATAAATCAAAACAAATAGAAAATAGAAAGTTTCCAAGAAATTTACAATAATGATTTGTAAAATTCTTTTTCAACGGAATTTTTGCACTTTTGTGAATTTTTAAAATAAAAGACTTCAGAAAAAAAGAAAATATCCGACTTATTGTATTTAATTCGATCCCCAAATCTACAAACAATGTTTCCCAATAGAGAAATTGTGTTACGAATTTTTGTATCAATGGGAGTTACTGTACGTTCAGCTGGACGATCATTTTTTACTTTAAAGCAGCTTAAAACTTATTTACGGTCAAGTATGGAAGAAATCGGTTAAATTCATTGACGATTTTGACTATAGAAAGTGATTTAACTGAAAGTTTAAATGATGATAAACTGATTACAGACTTTGCTGCAAAACAATCACGTCGAAAACAGTTATGAAATTCTAATTTTTATTATTTTAAAATGTGCACTGTAGGCTTGCTAATATAAAGAAGGAGAGCTAATTACTAAACTGACTTAGAATTTTATGTATAGCAGCTTTTAGAAATTTAGTCTTTATTATTTCATTTATGGTGGTTATCCGAGGTATTTTTACTCTTGCGGTATGACGCTAAAGTATTTCCGGTGTACGGACTTTCTCTTGCAATAAATTTTTTAGTTGCTAGTGATTTATGGCGATTTTTATATCCCAAATTTAGTTTTTAATACACTTATTTGCAACTAACAGGCATTTGGATTTCAATAATAAAAACAAAATTTTATTGAAAATTGTAATAAATAATTATCTTAAAAATACAATGCTTGCATGCTAAAAGTACGTTAAGATTACTTTTGTTTACATAACATTTATGTTATTAATTGACATTATAACCCTAAAAAAGTTGAAAAATAGAATCAATGTTCCCATTCACAATATCAAAGAAAACCGCAAATTAGAACTTAAAAATTTTAAAATATCAAAACGAAAGGAAAACTTTACAAGAGTTAAATTTAAAGGAAAAAATCCAATCTAAATTAAATCCAGGAAAACCTTTTCTTTTCTGTTTATTATTTTTCTTATTACAAAATAATGCAATACAGAAATTACATTCTCATTCCAAATAATATTTGTAACTTATAATTTAAATTTTTGTGGTTTTCCAGTATAAATCAAAAGTAGTAGAATTAGTTAACTATCGAACCATTATAGTTATCCCTTAAATCACTGTTATTGTAAACGAAACTACAAAAATGTTTATGTCAAGGCAATAATAAAATAGTTGACTTCTTGTTCAATCTCAACATTTTTAACAGTAGAATATACTATTGTGACCTCTTTAATGCGGTACTGTATGTAGAGGTTATAAAAAATGTTCCTTACTATTTATAATAATATTTAATGAGAGCGTTATCATGATAATTTTTACTAATTGAATATAATTTACTCTTGTCATCTTTTACTAGACTAAGATTGCTCACCTAATAACCTGGTGTGTAAGTTAAAAATATCTAATTATAGGTTTATTATGAATATTCCCACAAAAGAAAAAATATTAATCGTTAACCAACATTGACATATACGATTTATTGCGTTGATACAGTGATAACAATACAAAGTCAGTTTCTCTATTTCATTTTAAAAGCGGCTTATCAGTCTTGCATGGAGTATATAAACAGTTCACAAGCTGCATTCGATGTTATTAGACGATATACTACTTCAAGTTAAATCATTACCGTTAAAATTTTTGAATAATGGAAAATATTTTGTATGGACCTAAACCGTTTTATCCCATTGCTGCAGGGACAGCTGGAGAGCAAATGTATAAAGCTCTTTCCACATATGCTGAAATTTCAGGGTGTATAGCATTGGTAAGTAATACAATATTAATTTTATTTTTATTTAAAATTCACCACCTTAGACAAATGCGCACACAAAAGAAAATGTTACTTACAAGAATGTTTTAAAATCAACTTGTTGCTTGGCCGAATGTTTTAAAAAATATGGGCTTGGTATTAACAGCCAAATAGCTGTGTGTAGTGAAAATAGTTTGGAATTTTTTCTTCCTGTGATTTCAGCTTTGTATATAGGAACAGTAGTGGCAGCTGTCAGTGATACATACACAGAAAGTTAAGTGTATGCGATAACTCTTAATAAATCTAAAATCCTCTATTATTCTAGGTGAGCTGTTTCACAGTCTTAATATAGTGAAACCACGCATAATTTTTTGTTCCAAGCGCACTCTGAAAAAGATCTTAAAAGTAAAACCCAAATTAAAGTGTATCGAAACTATTATTATATT
>JARFJB010002209.1:4362500-4597500 GCA_036346205.1 Vesta saturnalis | reverse complement strand
GGCCTTCACCTAAACATTTATTACACATGACACAACCATGCCTCACACAAGGTAATATAAGTAAACCAGAAGTGCCTGCAACCGCATATAATGCGTTACGCGTTCCTGTTCGTACTTTACATATTTAATCGCCTCAAACGTAAATAAAAAGCGATCGCAATTAGTCATAATTTCGCGCCACGTAGGTTTTGGTCTAACAATACTTTTCTACCGAAGTCTTGTAAGAGAACCATTCCCGTCTTTAGTAACGAGATAGTTATCGGCTCCTAATAATAAACGTATTAGTTATCCTTTCCTTTTAATACGGGAATTAATAGTGTAAATTCTAAACGTTAGTTTATTCCGTTCGGAATAATTGAAATAGTTATTTAATGCCGGCACAGTAGTGTTAATATCTTGTGTAAAAATAAGCTTAGTTGTTGTCCAACTAAACAATTACAATAAGACTCGTGTAAGTAAAGAAATTCGTACGTATTAAACGCGTAATCGAATTAATGCAGAAAACATTTTCCTGTCGTTCTTTAGTTAACATTCAATATTAAATTTATTATTTCCTAATAATTAGAGTAAAAACTTCCGTAATTAACCAAGCCGAAGCCGGTACGCCTGTAGTAAACAGTAACAATTACATTTTTATATCATACAAATATAAAACTTCATTTAATAACCACTCAGCCCCTCAACTTAAATAATACTGTTAAAATTACAAAACGGCTCCCGTTTACAGGGCAGGCCTAAGAATTCTAAGAAAACTGCCTATCTCTTATTAAATTGTGGTGGTAGAACCCATGCTTAGACTATGAGTTGTGCACTCCAGTAGAGACCAACAATCTGGAATGACATTTGTTAAATAGAAAAAAAGTCACCACAGCATAAACACTACGTTAATTAGTTACCCCATATTAATTAGAATACAAAATATTTTTTGTAATAACCTGCATCACACTTTAAAGTGTATAATAAAATTATAATGAATAAAAATATTCGTGCGTGAACAATGATTATTGACTATATCCAAGGAACGCGAAAATTCTTTACATTTCTTCTCTTTAAAGTACATTAGCCTACTTTGGAAAAACTTAAACCTAAATCCAGACGTAAAGTATCACCCAAAAATCTGTTGAAAAATATATAAAGACAATAAATAATACTGACATAAAATAAGCAGACAGTGAATTGTTATAAAGCAAAAGTGAAAATCCCCTTCTCACAAGAAATACAATAATTTTGCTTTCTTGGCGGTTCGGTGGTTGTAATAAAAAACTCAGATAATTAATCTTTCTCAACTCTCTATTCGACAACGGAATTTTATTTAAAAAGAAATGTAAAAGCTGGAAAGCGTTAAGATAATACCCAAATTTAACACCACCCAAAGACGTGTTATTTAGTTTGCTGAATGTTAAAATATTCTTTGTAGTGTTGCTATTATGATAAAAGACTTTGGAAACAGTTTGTTCACTTTAGACTTTTACAGACATAAAAATCACTTTGTTATGACATTGTATATGTATATAGAATAGGTCGTTATAAAAACATCATTTATTTGAATTGGCATTTGCTTTCTGCGCTTAGAAAAGTTTGAAAACGCGATTGAAACTTTCTTTTAGACATACTTCCTAATTACTTTTAAAAATTCTTTGAAAAAATTAAGTTTAAACTTCTTTTTGTAACAAGAGCTGTAATAAAAAAGAGCACAAATAAATTTTAAGTTCCTGTTAAATATGATAGAACTTATTTTAATCATATCTTAAAAAAGTTTTTTTTTGTGTAAAATAACAGTTCCGAAAATAACAAATACTAACAAGTAATAGTTATTTATTAAACAAGACGATAAATGGGCATTTTAACATCGAGTGAAAGACGTTCAACAGTGACGTTAGCCACAGGTGAATTTACCTTTCACGAGATATTAACTTCCCTTTATCTTCGGAATTTGGGGAAAGAAATTCTGATAACGAAATCGGCCCTAAAAGAATGTTTAAAAATGTTTCCATAGGTTTCCGCTAGGTGTCGCGATCTATCACTTACAAAGTATAATTGCATTTTTTACAAAGTATTCCCTAATTTAGGATGGTAAAAAATATCAAATTCAGAAACTACTTTCCTTATTCTACAACTTTTGTTATAAGTCATTTTTCTGTATCACCTATTCTGAAGTGGTCGGGGAAGTGTTCTTTTGTTGACATGAAGAGGCTGTAACTTCCATATGCCTGAGTCGATTTTCACAAACGTAGACTCCATGCGAAGATTCCAGAAACAAATAATAACAACACTTTTTATTTTTTAATAGGCAACTAGAGGGCGGTGTGTAGCACCTATCTCTATTTATGATTTTTTCAGAGAAATGTCAAATAATATGACTTATTGACCTGTCAAAACCGCGAACTATTTATCTCTTGTAATTCCAAATAAATTATCATTTTTTTAGGAGCGTTGATAATTGTTGGCTAAAATTGTTTTGAGAATAAAATAACAAGTAAACACGCATCACAAAAATATTTATTAACATAAATAATGAAACAAAACTAAGGGAGCTACTCATAATATCAATTTACAAAACGCATCTACTACCTAATTAATCTAAATAGGTACTCAAAATGCTTGCCATGAACAATTTCACACAGTAAAAATGTAATCCCAAATATCTTATAAGGTCTTTAATAGTTTTATGTGATGTAAAATTTTTGGTAGATCAGGTAGATTTTCCAAAAGTGATCAAGTTATCTTTGGAAATGACACTAAGTTTTATTATTGTTTACTTTTAAGTTTTGTTGCTGTCAAATTGATTTTGAATGTTCACTCTTTTATAATGCCGTATTTTTCAAACGAAGAGGCACATGATATGCTTAGTGTATATTTTGAAGGTCTACAAAATGAAGTAATTGTAGAAAGGGAAAGTATTGAAAAGATTGTCACAAAGATTGCGAGAAACCGGCAATGTTCAACCTGTCGCATCAAAAAATAGGGTACAATGAAGAAAATGTTACTTACATATTGGCGTATGTTAAAGCTGGTCCCCATTTAAGTATTCGGGAAAATGCAAGAGATCTAGGATTGAATTATTCTTTAGTGCAAAGAATATTAAAGGATTATAAGTGCATCCACATCGTGTTATTTTACACCAGGAGTTACAATAAAGAGATTTTGATCGACGACTGAACCATTTCAACTGGTTAAAGGAAATTTTGAACGATGATCCAGAGTTCATATTTTAAAAAAATTATGGACGGATAAGGCAACGTTTTCCAGCAATGGTAAAGTCAATTTGCACAATTGCCACTACTGGTCAGAAACCAACCCTCACTGGCAAAGGGAAGTCAATTACCAAAATCGTTAGAGTCTAAACGTTTGGTGTGCTATTTTTAATTAATTTAATTAATTCATTCATTCATTCATTCATTTAATGAATTAATGGAAAGATTACCCGACCTTTTTTTCTTTAACGGAACATTAACTGGAAAAAGGTACTTAGATTCTTTAACAACTATTCAAACCAAATTAGACACGTGGTACCAACAAGATGGTTACCCAGCGCATTTTGCAGTAGATGTCCGGGTTTATTTAGATACTGTATCTTCAAATAAGTGGATTGACGTGGGAGTATTTTTCCATGGCCGGAAATGTCACCAGGCATTACGCTTTTAGATTTTTACTTATGGGGAAGAATCAAAGATTTAGTTTTTAAAACACATTCAACTATACGTGAGCATATGATGGTAAGCATTTTGAGTATTTAAAATAATTATGTAGTAGGTGCGGTTTGTAAATTTATGTTATGAGTAGCTCCCTTACTTTTGTTTCATTATTTATGTTAATAAATATTTTTATCGTGCGTTTTTACTTGTTATTTTATTTTCAAAATAATTTTAGCCAACATTCATCAAAAAATGGCAATATATTTGGAATGACAAGAGATATCAGTTCGCGGTTTCGACAGGTCAATAAGTCATCTTATTTGCCTTTTTGTAAGCTGGTTAGGGTTATAACGTTTTATTTTAAATTTCTTAGAAAAAATCATAAATAGGGCTAGGTGTTACATACCGCCCTCTAGTTGCCTATTAAAAAATTTAAAGTGTAGTTGTTATTTCTTTCTGGAATATACCTTTAATTCTCTTTGCATGGAGTCTACGTTCGTGAAAATCGATTCAGGCATATAGAAGTTAGTCTTTTTATGTCAACGAAAGAACACTTCCCCCGCCGCTTCAGAATAGGTGATAGAAAAAAATGACTTCAACAAAAATTGTAGAATAAGGGCAGTAGTTTTTAAAATTAATTTTTTACCAACCTAAATTAGGGAATATTTTGTAAAAAATGCAATTATATTTTGTAAGTGATAGATTGCGCCACCTAACGGACTTTTGGACTTTGGACTTTGGACTTTGGACTTGGGACTTTGGACTTTTTGACTTTGAACTTTGGACTTTGGACTTTTGGACTTAGGACTTTTGGACTTTGGACTTTGGACTTTGGACTTTGGACTTTGGACTTTGGACTTTGGACTTTCGACTTTCGACTTTCGACTTTGGACTTTGGACTTTGGACTTTTGACTTTGGACTTTGGACTTTTTGACTTTAGACTTTGGACTTTGGATTTTTAATCATTCTTTTAGCGCCGATTTTGTTACAAGAATTTTCTAGGACATACGGTTTCCGAGATGCGGTCGGTCACCACCCTTAATGAATCACCCAGTATATAATTAAGTATTTAGAATTGTCAAACTCTTCGCAAACGTCAAAATCTAACGCTAAAGTGTCCATGACAATTTGGATTACGTAAAAAGTTCACTTTATCCACACTGTGATTAAATGGTTACCTTAAGAACATATTTTATTGTATAAAATTGTATTTTAACCACAAGCACAATATAAACTGCTGAAATACCAAATGTAAACGGTTATCTTTCCAAACTCATATTCTTTAACCTTACTAATAACACAACAGCGCTAATGTTTCAAATACAATATAATTCCTAAATTTATTTCATATAATTATTTATGCAGCATGTGTTCTTATCGAGAGAAAATACATAAATGAAATAAGTAGTAGTGGTAACAAATCAAAAAAATCTAATTTGTGTTTTTTATTACAAAAATGCAAAAATGTAATAATGTTCTATGAGGTCATAAGGTGATTATTTACAGTTATATGTTTGGTATAATTTGATTTGTCTGTGTATTTATACTTGTATCTAATGTGCTGTTTGTATGTAATATCGAAGTTCCTAAGTGTTTGTCCGATATCAACAGAGTTACATAATGTGCAGTTCAATTTATTAAATACCAGACTTAAAAATGTCGTTAGTTGAATCTTGGGCATTAAACAAACGTTTACAATCGTTATTAGTTTTGAAAGCTATTTTGTATTTCTTGTTCTTTTGTAATATGTGAGCTCCTTTTTTTGATATTTTCCAAAATATGAAAAGGATATGTATTTATTTTCTATTGGTTCTGTTTTAATGGGGTAAATGTTCATATTCTTGAGTTTTAACTGAAGTGTATACTTGAAATGTAACCATTTGCTTGTGCAATTTGTTTTATAATTGATATTTTTTTATTGAAATTTGTTTGGTTTAATGATAATGATATTTCATTAAGTACTAAAGCCATCAATCAGCAACTGCTCACGTTCCTTGAAACTAACAAACTCCTTAGTGACCACCAATATGGGTTTAGGCAAAGTCGTTCAACAGGTGATCTTCTTTCATATGTGACCCAAGCTTGGAACAATACAGTAGAGCAGCTCGGTGAAACATTTGTGGTCGCTTTAGATATCTTAAAGGCATTTGACCAAGTTTGGCATAAGTGTTTACTTGCCAAACTCACCTCGTTTGGGTTAAATGATACGCTCATCAACTGGGTTTCTAGTTTGCTTGATAAAAGACGAATACGTGTCGTAGTTGATGGCTTTTTTCAAAAGAAGTAAGCATTAACGCGGGCGTACCACAGGGATCCGTTATAGCGCCTACACTTTTTCTGCTGTACATAAATGACCTTATTTCTTCAACAACTAACCCCCTCCATTGCTTTGCTGCCAATAACACTCTTCACTGTAGTTTATTTCAGTCTACTCATAGTGATAATCCACCTTCTATGTCAAATGAAGAAATTAAAGCTGAAATGGCAAATTCAATCAACAAAGACATTCAACGTATTCTCGAATGGAGAAGCAATAATCTAGTTAAATTTAATGCTAACAAAACTCAGTGTTGCCTTGTATCCGCAAAAAAAGATCAATCATTTCCTGTTGTAAGTATGAATGGCTCAGTTCTTAAGCTTTCAAACTCTATTACTCTGTTGGGTATGACTGTATCTTCAAATCTCTCATGGGTTGATCATCTTCTGTCAGCTACCAAAACAGCTGCTCGTAAAATAGGCTTTTTGTACAGATATAAGCAGTACTTTACCTCTCGACAACTCCTTCTGCTGTATAAGGCCCAAATTCGGCCTCATCTGGTATATAATTCTCACCTCTGGGTTAGTGCTCCCCAATACACTCTCAATATCGTTGATCGTATTCAAAAGAGATTAGGTTTATAAATGACCCGTCCTTAACTTCTCACATACAGTCCCTTGAGCATCGAAGGATGGTTTCAGTTCTTTCTTTTTATTATCGTTATTACAACGGCTGTTGTGCTGCTGAATTATATTCTTTGATACCATATCGGGCTACCTTTGCGAGAAATACTCGTTTCGCTCATTCACATCATCAGTATGCAGTACAAATCTCCACTTGTCACACTAAACGGGCGCAATCCACATTTTTCTACACGGCTTCTAAACTCTGGAATGATCTCCCTAGTTCCTGGTTTCCTCTCACTTATGATATGAGAAAATTTAAGGTAGCTGTTCATAGGCATCTATTGGCAATTCATTATCCCTCTATCCATCCTCCTAAGTGTTCCTGAGTGCTTTAGCACGATAGGCCCAATTTAGCCTGTTCAGGTCCACAATCATAAAACAAAAAAAACTAAAGATGAGTATGCAGCTAACTTATCTGTCTTATAGTGACATAAATCGTTTAAGATTGTAATGTCTGTATGTGTATTTTTTCTGAATATGGAAAACTCAAACTTGTGTTTATATTTAAAATTACTAACTCTATTTGGTTCTTTATCTATTGCTCTCACATCCGATTTCCATACCGACTTCAATGGTCTAAAAACCGTCACATCCAGCGGCTGCATTATACAGGTTGTATTACGAGAAATTAATATGATCCCATTTTGGTCACAGAATTTAGTTACTTCTTGTTTCAGGTGCGAGCAGTGTCCATCTGAGAAAAATATATCAGGTCGACTTATTTGTTCAAATGTTATGTAAGACAAAGACAAGTAACCCCGCATGGGGTAGTTGGTAGGTGGATTAGTCCGCTAACTATCACTTCCGGTCCCAATCCCGGATAGAGGAGGTGGGTATTCAGATGAGGGTAGCAGTCTGCTGTAAAAACAATCATCAGTCAAAAATCCAACGAACAGTCTCGTAAAAGGACGGATTTAGAGGTGACAGACACGGCACGAAAAAGGACAATGAATATCAAAGCAGCAAAGAAAAAACAAAACTTGCTGGAATACAATATCATGGCAAACAAAGGACTAAGGCATACTCCTGGAAATGAAATACCATAAGATTGACATGTGCACAATTTCAGAGACCAAAATAAAAGGCATAGTACCCTAACAGTACTCGGATTCACATTAATATACAGTGAAGTGGAGAAACAAAAAAGAGCAATAGCCGGAGTAGCGATATTGATAGCAGAAAAATACGAAGATAATACTGATAACATTCACTACGTCAACGAACGCATTCTTAGGATAACATTGCAAACAAGCCCAGAAAAAATTCACATCCTCGGTGTATATGCCCCGAAAAAAAGAATAAACGAACCCTTTTCATGAGACAATGCAAACGGAAATCAACAAAAAACCATAGGATGAAAAGACTAATTATGGGTGACCTACACGCGAGAATAGGCAAGGAAGTGATAGACGGTATCAAAAATAAGTATAACGAAGACCATATTAACGAAAGCGGTGAGACCGTAATTGATTTCTGAACAAGCAACAACATGAGAATAAATAATACTTCAACCCACAAGCTTCAACACAACATAACCTGGTAGAATACCTGAGGACATGTTCGACAATATATTATGTGATATCAAATAGAGCTTTAGCATCCAATACAAGTATTAGACGTTTGTAGCTTAACATCTGAAGAAATAGGATCGATCATACGTTGGTACTGTGAAAATTGAGACTTAAAATACAACATAAAAAGAAACAGCCACCAAATATCAAAAAAAGATTAAACGTCGAATCAGTAAACGATAAAACAACCAAAGACTTGTACAAACAGAGACTTGCAAAAATGACCAGAGACATCCCGATTAAAGACTCAGATGGTGTTGAAAAAGGCTGGGGAAAAAGTATAGGAAATGTACGTAAATCGGGCTAGGAGGCTTTGGGGTAAAGAGAAGTCAACACAAGCTCTAAGCCGTGTGCCAAGCACTGGTATACTCCTGAGGTCAAATAAACGAAGGTATGGAATATGATCATAAAAAGGAAACATGAAATAAACTAATATACACAAGTCCAAAATATTTCTTGGCAGGAATGGGAGGAACACTTCAAAACACTATTCACCCGAAAATGTATTTGAATATCACTAATACATAAAGGAAATCAGTCCCCACATGGTGAAAGAAACAGTAGCCAAATTAAAAACGAGAAAAGCCCGACAATATTCCCAACGAATTGATGAAATCCGGAGGGGGCGCACTACACGAAGAACTAACAAAACCCTTTAACCAAATAATTAAAGATCAGAAGAAGAAGAAGATCAGAGATTGTAAGAAAAGTATAACAATACCTACATTCAAGAAGGGTGACAAGAAAAACACCGAAAACGAAATTATTTACCAAAATCATGGAAGGTACTGTTACACGGACGCGCACTCCGAATAAAACAAAACACAACACTACCTTTAGTTTTGAACACCAAGAAACACTAAGAAGTCTAATAATTGTTATATCACTAGGTTGTTCAATCAATATAGTACAAATACCCTATTGTAAACACAAGACAAAAGTAGTTGTGTATTGAAAACACTCAATCACAAGTACAGGCGAATAAATAAGTGTTACATGAATGTAGAAACAAGCCCTAACTAATAATGAATAAATAAATGTACAACAATAATATAAAACAAGCCCTAACTAATAATAACGAATATAATACAAATCCCTACGCTAATAATAATGAATACAATGTAAGTCCTACTTAAACTAAAGAACAATATAATGCAAGAAAAATAATACCAACCCTAACCTACGTACTAATATAAATCGTCCGTGCGAACTAAACTAAACAATGTTTATAGCACCACTACAAATACGATACTCGTCGTCGGGTCGCACCAGGTCTCAACCTGCCTACTCCTGGTGGTGGCGAATCGGATGGCCTTTGGGGTAGTAACCTAGGTTACTACACCCGAAGGAAATGTGCGGGTGATGATACGGATGGCCTTTGGGGTAGCAACCGAAATTACTACACCCGAAGGAAGTGTTGTGCGGATGGTGATACGGATGGCCTTTTGGGGTAGCAAACTAAATTACTACACCCGAAGGAAGTGATGAGAGCTGAAGCCAAACCGCCAGTCTCAGCGGCCCGCTAGGTAGAATGGAGACTACTACAACTAAAGCTCGTTTGGGTCGAAGCGCAATGTTCGACTGACGCTGTAGGATTTTGCTGCTGCTTATAAAGGATTTGAACAATGGAATCCCCGCCGAGTAAGCCCGTCACGTTAAGCCACGCCTATAGGGCGTAACGTAACAGTACAATAACTGACTATAGTAGCATATCAGAAGGATAGCAAGGTTTCCGCAAAAACAGATCGATAGTAGATGACATATTCATTTTAAGACACATGTGTGTTTCAGAGACTTACTAAAGCTATCGATAAAGTTAGACTAGATGATATTTTGCAAATAATGCGAATTAAAGGCATCCCAAACAATTTAATATAGTTAAACAGCAAACTCCAACACCACAACACCTATCTGAGTAAGCGGCAACCTAAGCAAGGACGTACCGATAGCGTTGGTCATACAACAAAGGGGCTTTCTGAATCCATTACTGTTTAACTTAGTAATGGATCAAATAATTGAATACGTCGAACGAGTGCCATCAGGGTACAGAATAAGTACCTGGGAAATAAGAATAGTGTGTTATGCTGATGCTGTCATCATAGTATTAAAGACTTCTATACGCATTCCACACCATAAGTAAGTAGTTCAACATGAAAATATCCATCGAGAAAAACTAAATCAATTGTAGTAAGCAAGGACCCCTTTAGATGTAAACTAGTAGTAGCCCATAAACTACAAAAACAACTCATGATGAAGAGAAGTAAGAAACCAAGTAAACAAGGTGAATAGAATTTCAGGAAGCTTAGCGGATATAATATGGAATAACAAATATATGAGCAAGGACGCAAAAACAAAAATCTACAGGACCTGTATTCGACCAATAATGACAAACGTAACAGAGACGAGAGCTGACAACAGTAAAACAAAATCAATTGTAAAGAACTGCCGAAGTGAAAATGCTAAGAATAATATCGGGATACACACTGAGATATCACTTACGTAATTCGACAATACGTAAGGAGCATGGATTGCAGGATATATTAAGACGAAAGCGCAGAAAAGTCTGGAATGGGCACGTGGGAAGAATAGTATAAAATAGGTTAGCGATAGTCGCACACGACGGAACCCCGGAAGCCAGAAGACCAATGAGTAGACAATCTAAAAGATTGAGAGAGTCCTGGATGTCAATATCAAACACAATGGACGATTAACTCGGAAAAACAGACTGCAGGCCTACAACAAGAGGAAGAAGAAGAACACAAAGACAAGTTTGAAACGAACATAAAAAACACTTTGGAATTTATCCAGCCATTTGCTGATCTTCCTAGCCCCCAATCTTCAGGTACAGACTCAACTATAGCGTTTGGGTTTTTTGTAGGGGAAAATTATGATCGGGAATCTTACCTTACCGTCTGCTAAAAATGTCGCGAATACGGTAGTTTATTTCTCTGACGTAACCCTTTCGTAAAAATCTTCTGGGAGTTTAGATGATCCTAAAACATTACCACTTTTAGGGAAAATTTGAAACCCCGCTTCTTCACCGCTGAATATACGCCTAAGTGCGTTTAAAATCTCTTCCAATTTTTATTGTTTTAAATAATCGTGGATCTCTTCAAACCGCTTAGCAATACGATCCCGTGTTACCACAGTTTGTACTTTTGAAACAGTTTCTAAATATATATTTTTTATATTGGGATGTCACTTTAAAAAATCGTTGAACCACGCTCACCCTAGTGTAGAATTTTTAGGTATTTGGGGTTTCTTCTACTAATTGTAAGATATTTCTTGACTGATACAATTAAATTTGACAAATATCCAATTGACAAATACTTGTTGTTCGGTTGTGCGGTTCACGCACATTACTTATTTTAACCTCATTGACTTTCTACACTATCAGCAACATCTGCTACCATCCAAGTTGTTCAACCAAAAAAACTAAAGTGTTGTAACAAACAAAATTTTGAAACAACTAACCTGAGGATTCAGGAGAAGACAATCTGAACAGGCTCGAGGTCGCGCTTAAAGAGGATT
The DNA here is from genome assembly GCA_036346205.1 of Vesta saturnalis. NCBI lineage: Eukaryota > Metazoa > Arthropoda > Insecta > Coleoptera > Lampyridae > Vesta > Vesta saturnalis. Next base: position 4,585,819 of record JARFJB010002209.1, on the reverse strand, counting down.
TATATTACCGAATCAAACCATTGTAAAAGCACAACATTTTGTTTCCCCCCGTAAAAGAAAATCAGCTGCAACACTCTTTCACTGTAAATAGTTTGTAAATAGACATTTTTTTCCAATTTTAATAATTGAACAGACTTATAAATAGTGCTACCTGTTTACTTGAACAGTAAAGTGTGTAAATATCTCGTGTGTAAAAGTTACCCGTCATATGCACATCAACTATATAACGTCCTGACTAATTAAGATAAACGTATTGCTATCGAAACTAAGACTGGGAATTTGCCGTATTGGTTTTCCGATCGAGGGCATTCTACTAGTATCCTGGAGCCGATCCCGTTGCTTTTGTTGCTGCCGGCGGAGAAGGTAACTCAATACGGTACGTTACTGTGAATGCTTTATCATAACTATGTTTGTAAACTTGGTGAAATTATTGGTTGATGAGCGAATAAACGCAGTCGTTTTTTTTTTGTATTATTTTTGCAGTAATTGTTGCTCTCATGTTAATCTCAGTAAAAGGTTCACGAACTGCTTTTATTTTCGATATCTTTGGTATTCTGTTTTTTGTTATTTAACTAAATGTACTGCAAATTTATGTATATGAACATTTCGTATGGTAAAATTAATTTTTAGTGACCAATTGGTTATTGTTATGAAATTATTCATAGTTAAATAATTCTATTTCCGTAGTTTAAAATCAAAGGCCACTTGGTAAGCTTACAAGGTTGACCATATTATGTTCCGTTTTCTAGTATTTGATATTTTAAATCAAAGCGAAACCATTGTAAATAAATCTATGTATTTGTGTGCTTTTTGAGATATATTTAGATATAATAGACGAACAATTAACAGAATTTTATGGTGTTAATTTGTGATCTCCTCCCGACCAGCGAAAGCAATAATTTACGGAAGTGGTGATTTTATTATTTAAACTAAAGAATTAATTGAGAGCTTAATTTTGATTTCATTTCTTTACTGATTCATTTTAAAAGTAACCAGTGGTAATCTCCTGCAATTGAAGCATTCAGGATCATACAGTTTTTTTTTTTTTGAGTTTTATTAAATATTAAGTGTCGTTTAACATAACCGACTAGAGGAATTTTAAATGACGTTTACCTAGATATCTTATTATTTTAGTTTAGAGTTCAATTAATTACAGAGCTTTGGAGTTGAGTAGTATTTAAATTTGAGTTAATAAGATTTAAGCGAAATGTTTAACGTTAATTATTTTTTTTATTATTGTGTTTGAATTATTTTGTTCACAAGCGTTAGGGGTAACGTAACGAAATTTAAAGTTAAGGAAGTCATTGAAACCCAACAGCTGATTTGCGCCCACGCTATTTTAGTATTTGAGCGTGTGGGTATTTTGAAGATTTGAGCTAGAGCTAAAGTTTCGAGCATCTCCGTCGCGCACCTGAAGGTAGCCAACGTAAGGTAAGTGAGATCTTTTGACTGTTGAAGGTGACTTATCTACGTGTGTCCAGGTGTATTCTTACCGATTTCGTCTTAATAACAGTTTGGCGCCCTTTTACTTGACTTTATTTTAATTACGACGCACCCTTATCTGCGACTTTCGACAATACAACTAACCACCTTCAGTACTTTAAAATTCAAAAACACGTCCACGCCCTCTGTCCCACCGAGCTAGTCCGGTGCACTCTAATTATCTGTTACCTGCCGTTTTGGTTTCATTTTCGACCGTAAGAAAACAGGCAACATTGTAAAACAAAGAGTAATCTGTCAGAATGACGTTTAAAACTTCATGACAGATGGAGATTCATAGACATAAATACATGCTAACCTAAAAAAAAGTTCAAAGCCGCCCGCTTCTATAAAAAACATCGATAATACTGCTTTAGCATTTTCTATCATATTTATTAAATTTTTACATTAATTACGCTTTATATTAAAAAACTTTGTTAACTTATGTAAATTTAAATTTTCCTCAAAAAATACATCTACACCTTTTTTTTATAAACTTAATCGTTATTCAAATTATCAAACGATTTGAATTATCACATAAATTCTACATTAGGCATTTCTTTGCCGCTTAATTACTCGCCATATCAAAAAAATTCAAAGGACATAATTGATCGATATGTTTAAGGTCCGTATCCAGGTATTTTTATATCTTTTAAATATGCAGCTGTTTTAGAAATATTTGATAAAAACCAAACACTACTCATAATAACCCCCTCTCCGCCGCTGGATTTCTCCAAAAATCTAATCAGCTTTAAGCCAAATGAAAACAAGCTTAAATACAAAATTTTAAGTACATAGGTATTTTCGTTCTGGAGTTATTATGGGTACTAACATATATCCATACACACACGCACGCACGCATGCACGCACGCACGCGTACCCACCCACACACGCACACACGCACACGCACACCCACACGCACACGCATATGCACACCTACACGCACGCGAATAAGAACACGCGCACGTACACGCATACGCACACGCACACGAACACGCAGACCCATACGCACACCCACACGCACACGCATACGCACACGCACACGCACACGCACACACGTACACACGCACACACGCACACATACACGCACACACGCACACACGCACACAAGCACACAAGCACACACGCACACACGCACAGACGCACACACGCACACACTCACAGACGCACATACGCACACACTCACACATGCACACATTCACACACGCATACACGCACGCGCACGCACGTACATGCACACACATACACGCACACGCACACGCACACGCACACGCACACGCACACGCACACGTACACGTACACGTACACGTACACGTACACGTACACGTACACGTACACGTACACGTACACGTACACGTACACGTACACGTACACGTACACGTACACGTACACGTACACGTACACGTACACGTACACGTACACGTACACGTCCACGACAGTACACGTACACGACACGTACACGTACACACACGTACACGACACACACACACACACACACACACACACACACACACAGACACACACACACACACGGGCACGTGCACTCACGCACAAAGACAAGCAAATGCAGACGTACACACACAACACACACAGACACTCCCAAACACGCACGTACGCGCACGCACGCCCAAGCCCACGCATACGCATACGCACTTGCACTCGCGCACACATATGCACGCGGTATGCGCACGCCCGCACACGCGCAGGCACTCACACACACACACACAACACCACACACGCACGTACGCGCACCACGCACGCAGAGCACCACGCATAGATTAAAAGAACTTGTTTTTACCAACACACACAACAAGGGCATACTTGATCGCAAGAATACGAAATGCAATACAAAGCAGAAATTGAAACTTCCGTCTTATCCACCCGCCAGAGACTACAGAGTTGTATTGAAAACGATGGACGACAGTTTGAACATCATATTCTTAGAGTTGTTTGTTGTAATTTTATTAAATTGTTGATTTTTAGATTGGTTAAATTGTTTTCAGATTTGTTTGCTAATATATATTGTTTGATAAAAATTATCTAACAGCGAAATTTACCAACACCTACCCTTTTTTGTTTACTTTTAGTGTGGCGGTCATCTGAAAATAATAAGAGGCAATTTTTTTTACGTTCACAATAAAATTATTTTTAATTATTTTTAAATGTAGGTACGCCAAACGAAAGGTTAACAAAGATTACCTTCTAGATAACGCGCTCTAGCGGGGACAGTAGCATTAGTATGACAACATTTTTAAATCATAGAAAAAAATCATTTTGTCACGTTATTTATAAAAATAAATATAGACTATGCTATATTTTTGAAAAGCTCTTGGCAAGGGGAAAAAGGTTTTAAAAAAATATATAGGATGTCCCATAAAAAAAAGTAGGTTATGTCAATATCTCAAAAACTGTGACCTCTAAAGAAAATCTGATTACGCCACTGGATGCTACGTAAAAAAATCTACAAATATCAGTTTTTACTTTTTTAATATATCTGACAATAACAGAGTTACAGGGGATGACTGAAAATGCAATTTATCCAACATCACCCTGTAGCACAAAAACTAAGGTGGCTATGGCAAATCTGATTAGTGCATCTTTGGTTTCATTAAAAAGTAGCACGGTGTCGCGATAACCGCAAGGTTCTAACCTAAAAAATAAGCGAGATACCCCGTAAAACATACGAAATTGGGACAACCTGTACTATAATCAGATCTAAAGATATAGCCGACGGCCGTTCATATTTGCTCACCCTGTACACGTAGGTTAGAAGGTAAAAATATTAAACTATTTGGGTGTTTGAATAATATTTTAGAAATATAAAACAATTAGAACCCACCATAAGTATAAGTAACCAAAAAAAAGTTAAATAGACCTTTAGTGTCGTCTTTATCGTCCACACTAAAGTTACTTTTATCTACAAAAAACAGTATTAAAGGACAGTAACAGTACGTGCTTAAATATATTTAATTTAACCTAAATGGAATGCTTTCTCATTAATATCTTTAGTATTAAGCTTTCTTATAGCGTTGTAAACAACCCTAACTGTCGTCATAGGTTCCTTCTATGGTTTTATGATACCATGCATTTTCGACGGAACAATACTGATATGCGAAACTTTATGTAATACTTGAGGGAATCTAAAATAGCAAGAGACTATCAACGCTTGTCAGTTATTCATTTAGTAATTCACGTCTTTAAGGAATGCTCTTGTTAAGCGTCTACCACTTTATTCACTTGATTAACGTTTATGTCACGTGATAATTATAATAAGGTATATACGAAACTGGTATTTAAAATTAAATTATTAAATTTAATATTAATACATTTAGTCAGTAAGCTCAACAAATGTTCATAAAGAATTACGTCAAACCATAATTTAACGCTAAAAACAAATCTCAACCAATTGCATAAATTTCTAGAAATATTTTGGTCAAACAGGGAGTCACCCTAATCCCGGCAATAAGGAACATACAAGAACTTATCTCGCCTAAATTTTTCTACCTCGTTATCCCATATACCGAAAGACGCTTTAAGTAGCCCTTGCCTTATTATCTGAAACCTGAAAAAAATTGACAGGTTGTTGTTCGCAGCAGAAATTACATAAGCCAGAAACCTGTCATTAACACATGTAACTGCATTTAATCGGCTCTGTAACTGGGGCATATAAATCTGCAGTAATGTTGTACAATCATCAAGCTTACATGATACAATATAAATTACATTTAAAATTTAATTAAACATAAACTTTACAATGTAGACGAATGGAAGGGTTAGTAAAAGACTACTCTGAATGGAAAATTATTTCACTGAAACTGAAACCTTACTATAATTTAATTTTCGTTTGGCAAATTTAAAAACTACAATTTATTAAGGAAGACATACACAAGCTTTGGGTTTTAAGATCCATTAAACTTTCCTAATGAATCTATTTAAACTGCTTCAGATCATTAACTAGCGTCTGTATTATACAATGAAGTTTGTGGTTTGAGGTTGAAAATGTTAATCATTAACTAAAGTATGGTAGACATTGAGAATAACATTCAAATAGAAAAGTGTAGATTACGTTACATGTAGTTTTTTGAGAATCTCAACTGTGTAATAGTGATGATTTGTTAGCGAATTTTTCAAAACATGTTTTTTTGTATTAACTTTATCACACGTTAACCTAGAAAGACCAATATAAAATTTTACTAAACCTTCGCGTTCTTTGTAAGAAAATCTCAAAGCTTGTCCAACTTGATGTTTCCTATTACGTCGCTTCTACAAAAGAAAAAGATAATTCCACCCACCTTGACTATGTACCGGGTGAATCAACGATAGAGTAAGTAAAATGGTGCTTTATGGGCAATCTTTGCGAATAAAATGTATTTATCATATTATATGCCTAGTAACTGTGCGTATTTAAAAATTCTTCATGACCATACAGAGTGTTTCAAAAAGCAGGGCAAGACAAAGTTAGTATTTTTTAATCGATCCCCCTGTATATCATTCGATTTTTGGATTCTGCGTGCAATTATAAAACTTTATTTACATAGTTATTATACGTTTTTGTTATGAACGAATAAGTTCAAAGGTAAATATGTAATTAAAAATTATTATTAATTAATAATAATTTTTATTTACATAGGTCTCAAGCATGTAAAATTTATGGTTTTTGTTGTGTTTTGTTAGGAAAACTTTCATATTTGAACCAAGGAAAGACCGAGCTTAAGCTTATGTTGAAATATAGAAGAATATAGAAAAAACAAACTCAAAAACAGGAGAGATAGGTATAGGACACACTTATGAAGAATTGTGTGATTTTTTAATCTCTTTAACACAGCGTAACAATATACAGGGTGTTTTATTTAAGAAAAGTAATATTTTTGAATTTCAAGTTTTGCACGTTTGAACATATGTTTTGAACACCCTGCAGTAGGTATTTTTAATATTTATTTTTCAGAATATGGGCTAACGATTGGTCTTTCCTTGGTCCAAACATAAAAGTTTTCCTAATAAAACACAAGCTGGTACATAATAATAAAGTTATACCTGTAAATGCAATTTTTTCAAAAACCGTAAATTTTACATGCATGAAACCTATATAAGTAAAGTTTTATAGTTGCACGTAGAATCCAAAAATTTAATGATATACAAGGTGTTCTATTAAAAAACATAATAAATTCGTCTTGCGCTGCTTTTTTGGAACGCTCTGTATACTGAAGAATAATTTTAAAGTGCACACACTTACTATCCATATAATATGATAAATACATTTTATTCGCAAGCTTTACTTTACTCTACTATTGATTCACCCTGTACTAAAGCATTCCGTAAAAAAATTAAAAAAATTGAAGCGTAAGGCCGTAAAGTGCATGCACATGTTTTCTTCCCTACTATGTCGTTTTCGAATCACTTGAAAATAGTCATTTGGTGTCCTGACCATGTGCCAAAGAATATTGTAAAAACAACAGATGTAAACGTAAGCTCATGCAGTAAGAGCACAATATCGAAAGAGTGTCTGGCTGTGCACAATTGTAGTGAAATACTAATGTTAATTAAGTTAGAATTAGAAACATGTGAATCTTCCTCGCGTCAATGAATTAACAGCGTAAATGTAAGATAGCATGAAGTACATATTGAAAGAGGAAACTGATATTTTAAAATTCAATGTAACGTAAGGGAGAAAAGAGCTTTAGCTCCACGTATACAGCACGTCCTAGAAGTAACGTCTAAATCCCGGCGGTTTTTGGGAAAACCGCCGTCAGTTTTTATTTTTAATGCGTTTTGTATGATGCTAAGTTTATGTACACAGGGCGGTCCAAAATTAGGTTAATATGTGCAATACAAGTAATAATGTAGCAGGAAACATTATTTTTTCCGATGAAGCTGCTTTTTGTTTAAATACTAATCTGAACAGACAAAATTGTCGATATCAGACAACAGAACATATTCATTGAATGATAGAGGTTCACAGCCAGTACCCTGAAAAAATAAATATGTGGTGTGGGATAGTGCGGGACAGATTAATATGTCCATTTTTTTGGAACAGCCTCTATCTGGACAAGTATATTTTGAATTTCCCCAACTTGAATTATTTCCAGCACTAGTGGGTTTATTTCCGAGTCCTGTGGAATCAGACTCACCTGCTGAAGAACTAATCTTCCAGCACGACAGCATTAGGGCATGCGTGTCAATCCTACTACTAGAATAAGGATATGCTTGCTTATACAAAGCGAGAAAAATAAATAAGTTGGACATGACAATAATTTTATGCTCTTTCGTTTTACTTCAATGTGTGTTTGTGCCATCGTGTAGCGTCTACGGTACTCCATTTGTCTGAAAAACACTCACAGTAACACCTCCAAACTGTCCACGTCTTATCAAGATTCTTCTTTAATTCGAAAAATTATTAGTTTTAAAAAAGTTAGAGGCATACATGTTTTTGTCAAAAACATTTGTTAAAATGCTCCCCGGTACGCCACTAGACTTAATAATTTTAATCTAGTTAAGGATAAATTAGTCCTTTCTTCCATAGATAACACTACCAAATTTAACAAAGTCGGCTGAATAATTAATAAAATGTTTTTTTTAAGTTGAACACCCTTCATGCTTACGGTTATATAAACTTTTTGTCTTAATATCACTTAATGGGCCACCTCTTGAAGTATAATACCTAATAATATATACATTAATAACGTTTGGGTTGGAATGCTTCAAAGAAAAAAATGTCTAATCATTCACCGCGAAAATCCTCGGACGAATCTTACTTTTTGCATACGCATATTTTGTGACATTTTTTCAAAAACATTACCCCCACTCCTTTGCGCAATTACGTCATCGGCATTTTTTTTAATGGAATTTTTTTTTAATTCTTATTCTTCTTTAAATTCTCTGTACTACAATGTGCAGTTTATGGTTTATTATAGTAAATTTTACTCTTAAGATAGCCCCACAAAAAATAATCCAGAGGCGTAAGATCAGGCGACGGAACGGGCCATTCACTTGATCCTCGCCTCCTAATCCAGCGTTCAGGAAAATTTCATCCAAATAACCCCGAACTTGAAGATTATAGTGGGGGTGGGGAAAGATCTAATATACAGCTGAACCAAAGCAGGAACGCGCTGTTCTCTGAGGAGTTCCAAATATTTTTCAACTTTTTTGGATGCTGTGTATGCGTCTCTATCCTCTAGGGAGGCTTTTGGGAAGCCTAATATCGACAGTTTTGTTTATTAACCGCCTCGTTGATAAAAACGTCGCCTCATCAGAAAAATGATTTGGTTTTCAAAATCACCACTCTCATCATATCGTTACAGAACTGGATCTTGAGATCAGGATCATCGTTTAATTCATGAACGAAAGTCACTTTACACGGATGCCATTTATGTTTTTTAAGCACTTCACAAGAGAAGGTTGACTGATCTGGTTATCAACAGCCAAGGCTCGTGTAGTGCTGTGCGAATTTTCCTGAACTTGTAACAACATACCTAACAGTACTTCTTCAGACATGTTTTGACGACCTCTATAATCAGTTCAACGAAGCAAATTTTTTTTCAATTTTGCTTATCGTGGAGCGGCCAATGGGATTCCGATCTGGATATTTCATGTTAAACAAATAACACTTCCTTGTTGCGCTATACCCTCTCAGAATTAAGATTTCAATCCTTTGTTTTTCATTTAAATAACGAACCACTTCTAGATATTATTATATCGTCAAAATTGGACAGTTGGGTAAAAGCGTACCAGCAGAGTAACACGAAAATGTTTTTCAGCAAACTGTCAGTTCTTGACAGTTTACTTGACAGGACTCCGCAGCTATCGCGATTTCTTTATTTTCAGTTACAAACGGTAATAGACTCCAAAACTTATAATAGTGATACAACAAACAACACATTGCCGGAGATAAGATTTGAAGAAAAATAAGAATTCCCGAAAAAAATATAGGTTGCCATTTAAAAAAAAAATTCTATGGCATCATTGCGCAATAGGGTAGGGTTAATTTTTTTCAAAAAATATAACAAAAGATGCGCATTCAAAAAATAAGGTTGACGTGTCCGAGTATTTTCACAATGGATGATCAGACATTTTATTATTTGAAGCGTTCCAACTCCAACGTTTGCGCTGTATATTAACGTGTTTAGTAGGTATCCATAGTAATAAAACTAAATTTACGACAACTACGCCACTCGACAACGCGATTCTATATGCCCACACTTTCATTCAAAAGTATGGGCCTAATTATATTGTTGGTAAAGTTTATAATAGCTTGCCTCGTACTATAAAAGATTTCGATAATAATCAATTTGCATCTAAAATTAATTTATTAGGAGTGAGAAAAGTAGAAATCGAAACTGTTAGAACACATCAAACATAACCTGCCATGACGAATCTGATTAAGGTATCAAGTTTTGACAGTTGAAATAGAGAAGTGCAATGCACGGTAAACAAACTAATGGAGCACAGAAACAACAAGAATACTTAAAAACCAGGTGTCTCGTAGGTAGCGGAAAACTAAATTACCTTCCAACCTACATATACATGTGTAGGTATAGAAGGTTCTGCAATCTACTTTTTTTTATTATCGCTAAATCGACTTATTAACTCATTTTACAACCTTTGGCCAAGTTTCGTCAAGATCGGCCACCATGCCTGGGTGTGTGTGTGTGTGTGTGTGTGTGTGTGTGTGTGTGTGTGTGTGTGTGTGTGTGTGTGTGTGTGTGTGTGTGTGTGTGTGTGTGTGTGTGTGTGTGTGTGTGTGTGTGTGTGTGTGTGTGTGTGTGTGTGTGTTTTTGTGTGTGTGTGTTTGTGTGTGTGTGTGTGTGTGTGTGTGTGTGTGTGTGTGTGTAGTGTGTGTGTGTGTGTTGTTGCTATGTGTGGTGTGGTGCGTGTGCGTGTGCGTGTCGTGTCCGTGTGCGTGTGTGTGTGTGTGTGTGTGTGTGTGTGTGTGTGTGTGTGTGCGTGTGCGTGTGCGTGTGCGTGTGCGTGTGCGTGTGCGTGTGCGTGTGCGTGTGCGTGTGGATGTGCGTGTGCGTGCGCATGCGCGCGTGCGTTTGTCTGTGTGGATGTATGTTAGTATCCACGATAACTCCAGAACAAAATGACCTACGTACTTAAAATTGTGTTTAAGCTTGTTTTAGGGACAGTTTTTGGGTTTTTAACGTGCTAAAATCGATTTCGGATCTTTTCGTATCGACTTTATACTTTGCTTTATTTATTATTCGAAAAATTACCTTTATGTGGAAAACTTATGTTTGTCGATTTACTATTTACTCGTCAATTGTTTCATTAATGTAACTTACTTGGCATATACTGTTTTACCTTTATAAATTACTTAAACGTCCTGTATAGATTTTATTGCTTTTAGTTTACTCAAAAGTTCATACTAGCGCTATCTAGGTAATTACAGATATCTGTTACTTTGCTGAATTCCCGCTAGATGGTATCATTAATTTACATTTTATTGGAAGTTGTGTAGTTAACATTTTAACAATAGTTTTGGTAACAATGAGTATGGTAACAAGATTTGATTGAATAGTGTGTTGAGTTCGCCATTTTGGGTGAAATTGAGCTTTCTTACGAAAAATCTTTTTTCCTATTTTAAATTGAAGTCATCTTCGGATATACTAGAGATAATTTCATAGTTTATGTATCTCTACATGTTGTTGACGTACTAAATAACGCCATTGGGCGGATATATATAAGAAGTTTGGTTTCACCAAAGTGTAAGCCACATGTTTCCTTTCAATCCAATTATAATTTTAAACTTCTTTTAGTAGGTGGACTCTTCGCACTAAATATCACTAAAAAGGAAAAAAAAACAAAACAAAACTTCTTGGAGCTCGACTTACATCATAGAGGTAAAATCTATTGTCAGAGTATTTCTTCTCCACTTATTCGTGGTATCTTTTTTTAACTTCTTCTTTCTTTTGGTCTTCCTTGTTTGCTTTTCGTTACACATTTCAACAAGATGTTCGAAATGGATAGCCAGAGATAGAAGTTATTTACTTATCGGACCAGGTCAGGTTATTCTAATTATACTGTGCTTCCCTTATAACAATGCAAAAGTGGGTACGATAGACGTTTATAATCAAAAACATTGCCGATTTTTCGTATACAACGTACTGCTACAACCTAAAAGTGTGTTTTAATAAACGATACCTCCACAGTCAACAGTAAAAAGTTGCCTTATTAAAATTTTCGTTGTTTACACCTATTTTGAACTGAGATAAAGGTTATAGTGTGTATTACACTCGAGTATCCCTCACGATCCAAGAATTACTAAAATGTCTGTGATTGTAACGATCGTAACGTTAATTGTTTTTCTTTGGTTTGATTAAAATAGCCTAATTTCTGCTTACTTTTCTATGATTTTTAGAACCACGCCCAAGAAGGTATATTAATGTTGCCATCCATTTTATTATTGTCGCGAGTTACGAGTCTTATCTGTTATTTGTACAGAAGCTGTTAATCTAGTTATTATCATATACCGGTTGTCCTTGTATTCTTGTCATTTTACTGAAGTATTTATTTAATAATTACTAGCTGGAAAACATAGTTCTTTTAAATTACTTTTTTAGATTTAAGTATGTGTTTTGAATAATTGCACATAACTATATTACTATCGGTTATTTACAAGGGGTTTGTGTACATTAAATTTTTCGTCTGTGAAATAACGGCAAGTCAGTGAATCAAAAAGAGTTTAAGTCAAAGTATAACCAAGGTTAACGCTTGAAAGTACTTTCAAAGAAATGAGTGCAGTTTTAAAGGTCTTTAACCTTTAAACTTTTTGTTTGCTCAAAAGGAATTTTCAACGTATAGATATAAAATTAACTTGTCTGTGTACTTGATTCGGTGTAATATATAAATTATTAATAGTTATTTATGTTGGTGACAGCCGTTTGGTCATATCTGTTTAATATAAGGTTACCAATTTGGTAAATAGTCGATTTATTTTATTGCCAGTTGTTCCTGTTTCAAGCTTTATGGGGCCCTCGCTCATAAAATCATAAGTTTCAAATCTTATTAAAGCTTGTGGCGCTCAAACTTTGCTTATTATATTACGTGACTACTAACAACTTCTAAATCCTTATAAGTCTCTACCTAAACCATATCTAATAATTATCTACGTTCCAAAACAACCACAGCTGTCCAAGTGATCAACGGTCATTATGACCGTATTGACTGAGATTAAGTAGCCGAGTTCACTCATTCATTTATATTTATGTTACAGAAATGGTTAGACACGTGACAGTTCTGTTATAAAATATTTTTAAAACAGCTGCATATTTAACAAAATATACAAAACTACCTAGATATATACCTTAAATATATCAGATTAACCAATATATGATCTATGACAATTTTTTGATATGGCACGTAATTTAGCGGCAAGAAAATTCCTAAATGTAGAATTTAAAGAACTGCAAATTTTAAAGAAAAATTTACTACAATCCTAAATGTAAGAATACTTTATACATATGAGTAATATTTACATTAAACTTATTTTAAATAAATTATAATAAAGCGAATAAATTAACTATAACGGATTTGTGATTAACAGTTGAAACTGTATTGAAAACATTTCGATGAACATCCTTTTATGGAAATTGTTTTCCGGTTAACATGTATTTATTGTCAAATCAAACGTATGTCCATATTGCAAATAATGGTTACACAGTAGACTATCGTTTCGTCTGTTTTAATTGAATACCGATGTTGGGCAATACGTTATTAAAAATTCATAGTTTCTCCAAATAAGATTTAGGACAATTATTACAATTGATCTTATATATTAAATTTGATTAACTCTACTCTATAAGTTTTAAATTCTTGAGTTAATAGTTAATCGTATTAAATTTTGAAAGAAATATTGTATTCATTACGTGCTTTGTCTAGAATGATATTTAATTTTAGTGGTGAAATTTGGGATGTATGGAAGTTCAAGTTTTTTGTGTAGTGTTTTGTGTTTTTGCCTTTACGTTTGTGTTTATTGCGTAACCATTTAACGTTTGTTTACATATTTTTCTATAAATGTGCTGGATAATTATTTTTGTTAAGGCATTCTTGACTTTATTGAGATTTTCCATTCTAAACTGTGGATGTGAAAGAGATAGGCTCTGTCAACTAGAGCATTTATGACACTGATTTTGAATTTACATAATTTAATGAATGAAAATTAAGATATCGTTCAGACCACAATGGCTTTGGTACCAGTTGGTGATAATTTTATCCCATTATTGATTAATGTAATGTCAAATAGTTTAACTTTTGATTGTTTTCAATTTCAAAGGTGAATTGGATTCTTTGGATGAAAATCATTGAAATGTTTAACAAGCAGGTCAGTGTATTCAGGATTAATTAACAAAAATACAATCATCAACATATCTTTTAGAAATTTATTTTATCACTCCAAAATTGGTTATCTAAAATATTGTTCTAAATGTTCCATGACCAGGTTGGCTATTACTGATGATAAGGGCTTCCATAGCAGTACCATACGTTTGTTTATAAACTGTATTTTGTATTGAAAACGTGGAATTAAGTATAAGTTCAGCTGCTTTAATGAAATTTGTTTCGGATAATTGTGTAAGTTTGTGATTTCATCCCATCTATCTTTAATACATTGAATTGCCAAGTCCGTAGAACATTTGTAAACAATGATTTGACATCGAGGCTAATCAATTTGTAATTTTTGGAACAAAATGATTTTTAATGAACATGAAACGTCCATGAGTCTTTTGCATGGAAAGGTGATTTACCAATAATTTTATTTAAGATATTAGTTAATTTAGATAACTTATATGTTGGTGATTGGACATTAACTATTGGTCATAATGGTATGTCATTTTTATGTAATTTTGGTAACCATATATTTTTGGTGGTAATGCGTTATTTGTCTTAAGTTTCTTACAAGTTTGTTCATCAATTTGTCCTTCATTTTTAAATTGTTGAATGATTTCATTAACCTTTTTCTCCAATTTATTAGTGAGATCTTGGTTCAATTTTGAATAAGTATTTGTATCATTGAGCAAATTTGACATTTTCTTTTCATATGAAGAAGTACTTAAGACTACAGTTTTATTAGTTTTGTCTGCTTTAGTGATAATAATATTGGGGTTGTTTTTAATGAATTTTTTGGTTTCTGTAATATATTTGTTAATGGAAATGTCTGTTGATTGTTTTTTATTTTTATTTGAGTTAATATGTTTAGTAATAATTTGTGTGGTTTGATTACGAATTTCGTTTTTATTTGTTATTAATTTGTTAACAGTTCATGAAAAAATAAAAACGTATGTTATATAAATTATTAATAGTTATTTATGTTAGTGTGTGACAGCCGTTTGGTCATATCTATTTAATATAAGGTTACCCGGGTAAATGTCGTTTATTTCTTATTGCTTCCGTTGTTCCCGTTTCAAGCTTTATGGGGCCCTCGCTCATAAAATCATAAGTTTCTCTTATTAAAGCTTGTGGCGCTCAAACTTTGCTTATTATATTAGTTACGTGTCCTACTGCAACTTCTTCCTTATGTCTCTCTAACCTAAACCAATCTAATAATTATCTACGTTCCAAAACAACCACGCTGTCCAAGTGTTCAACGGTCATTTGACCGTTTGACTGAGTTACTAGCCGAGTTCACTCATTCATTTATATTTATGTTACGTGACAGGTTAGACACGTGACAGTTTTTATAAAATATTTTTAAAACAGCTGCATATTTCAAATATATAAAAATACCTAGATATATACCTTAAATATATCGATTAATTATGATCTATGCAATTTTTTGATATGACACGTAATTTAGCGGCAAGAAAATTCCTAATGTAGAATTGAAGTGTTAGAATTTTTTCATTAATTTTATAAGAAAAAGTGTAGACGTATTTTTTAAAGAAAATTTAATTTTACATAAATTTCCTTTTTATAAAGTTTTTAATATAAAGCGAAATAAATATAAAAATTAAACAAATATGATCGAAAATGCTGAAACTGTTATTGACATTTTTACAGAAGCGGACGGTTTTGGAATTTTTTACGTTAACATGTATTTATGTCTAAGAATCTCTATCTGACATGAAGTTTTAAACGTGTTTCTGACATAAATTCATGTTTTTGTTTTTACAACGTTGCCTCTTTTCGTTATGAACGTATAAAAAAGAGGTTGCATAGTTATCCTCAAAAAAATTAAAATTAAAATTAATTCATTTCTTTTATTTAAGTTGCATCTAGATGTCTATTAACCTCTGACTGACATGAAGTTTTAAACGTCTGTTTGACATAGATTATTGCTTTAGCGTTTACAATGTTGCCTATTTAAGTAATGGAGTTCTTATGAAAGAGATTGCATAATTATCCTAAAAAAATGTTATTAAAATTATTTCTTTCTTTTACTTCCATTTTGTAGGTTGGAAGGTAGTGTGGTTCTCCATAGCAGATATTTTTAGTATCATAGTAATTGCCTATTTGTATTTATAACTTGATAGAGATATGAAATAAATTATTATGGGGGATGCATATTGCAGCAAAACTTCACAAAAGGTTTTGTTAAGTACCACAAGTGTCTTTAAATAATGATACTATAAATATATCGAACGATACAAACAATTCTGGATATTATTGTAGAAGTTATATTTTATCATATTATTGCCCTAATCTCGACTACTTGAATCATAACAAAAATAGTTTCTGAATTAAATTAAAGGATTATGTCGACGAAATTATCGTTTTATAGTCGTAATCCCAAGTTCTTATCCGTATTATAATAATAAAAAATAGTTTCCTGTCTAAATAAATAGATTAAGGATTATTGTGATAAAGTGTCAGTTTGATGAATTTAGTAGTTGATTGACTGAATTCTAATTTTAAGAAAAATGATACGTATAACTACGATATAACTGTAGCACTTTGTACAAACAGTATAAACAAAACTAATAATTAAAACGACGAAAAAGGTTTTATTACAAAGTGAATTAAAATTTTAA
Source organism: Vesta saturnalis (assembly GCA_036346205.1). Taxonomy (NCBI): domain Eukaryota; kingdom Metazoa; phylum Arthropoda; class Insecta; order Coleoptera; family Lampyridae; genus Vesta; species Vesta saturnalis. The sequence continues at coordinate 4,569,377 of JARFJB010002209.1, read as the reverse complement.
AATTGCGATATAAGATCGGTAAGCTCCGTATAACAGAATTTTCGACATTCGCTAAACAAGAACGCAAAAGTTTTGTTTTTCCATAAATTCGTTGACACTTATAATAGACGGTCATTCAAAAACACGTAACGCTTGTTTTATGTACCGGGTGGCCAACTAAGAACGGTCGTCGGCCATATCTCAGGAATGGATTATAGCACAGGTTCGGGAAAAAAAATTTTATAACAAAAGTGCCCTCGAGAAATACCTGGAAATTATTTTCAGAATTGTAAGTCCACCGCTAGAGGGCGTATTTGACAGTTAAAATTTTAAAAAGAAAATGTTTTCAAAATTTACTCAATTAAGGGGCATATTAAATCTTTTAACATAAGGGGCGGGAGAGTGGGAACCTTGTTACGAAAAAACGCCTTTAATTCAGGTTCAGCTTGACCGATTTTAATAAACTTGATGTTGTTTGAAAGAGCTTCTGTTAAACAATAGAAAATTTGTAAATTTGAAGCAATCTGATGAATAACATAAATGCTAGAGGCGCTGTTTAATATTTTTTAATATTGTGTTTTCTCTTTACAATTTTAAATGGAAGCATACAAATTTAAGTAGGTCTTTAAAAAGTAGACTAAATTAGTAATAAAACAGTGAAAACTGCAAGTCGATATCTTTTTCCTATCCTGAGATATCGTAAGAAACAGGTAAATGGCGGGAATTGTTCTTCCAACGTCTAGTAGGCTAGCTCGCGTTAACGTAAATTATTAAATTTAACCTGGATGAAAAGATATTACATTGCTCTGCAGTAATTTAAACTGTTATCATACTAATGTTATGTTTGCCGTTAGATTACCTAAATGTAATGCTGTCGCTACTAACAATAAGAACAAATTATAAAATAATAATGTGATAAATCTAACAATTAAAACCTTAAATAAGTAACTACGTAATTAGTGTCGCCCTAGATGTTCGAAATGTCGTCCATCATTTTCAATGCATGAAATCAATCGCTGACGGGTGGAGAGTACAGCAGTTTCAATTTCTGCCCTTGAAATACTTCGTATTCTTTCAATCATGTCAGCTCTTCTTATGGGTCTATCGGCATAAACGAAATATTTTATTCGCCCCCACAAATAAAAATCTAAACAAGTTAGGTCTGGAGACCTTGGTGGCCAAATAAATAGACTTCCACGTCCTATCCACTTTTCAGGGTATGATTGATCTAAGAAATTCCGAACATCTCTAGAATAATGTGCCGGGCATCCATCATGTTGCAAGAACATGTTAGGACGAATGACCAAGGGCACGTCTTAAAGAAGTGGCAATTCGTTGCTTTAAAAATCTAAATATCTTTCTCCATTAACAGTCTCATTAAAAAAAAGGCCCAATTATTTACAACGACATAAAAACAACGCAAGAAACGTTTAAAGTGAAGACGCACAAATGTTCAGTGACAATGAGAACACAAACACTCGCCCCTGGCAAGATGTCAGAAATAAGAGAAAAAGGTTCAAGGTCCAAACAGTTCTGAACTTCTAAACTTCGCTATAACTCTTCTTGGTTGTCTAGAACCGCAACGTAATAATAAACTATAAGGGCCGCTAAACCAAATTTTGGACTACAAATAAATACATATCCAGCTATACAACAGACAATACACAGCCTTCTCAAGCAGGAGGTAGCTATGCACAGGCATAGGAATACCAATTACCCAAAATAATAGTAACAATGAAGACCTTGCTAACACAATGTAAAACTTTTTACATGAATTTAAAAATGTATTCAACCAACTGCTAAACCAAAACAGCATCACTTAACCATGATAACTAACGTTACAGACAAGTTAACCAAATAAATGGCTTTTCAATATGAATAGCTGCCTGTAATGCAAACGGGCTATCAAACCACGTTCCAGAAATCACCTTATACTTAAACTACAACAAAATTGATATCCTCCTAATCTCTGAAAAACATTCAAGCGAAAGAACTTTTACCAGAATTCCGTATTACATCTATTACACTCATCACCCAGATGGAACGGTCCACGCAGGCTCAGCCGTCATAATTAGAACAACTATTAATCATAATGTCCTACAATCACTTAAAATACACGAAATTCAAGCTACAACATTAAAACTAGAATCATTTTCTAGACCAGTAACTATTGCAGCCGTATATTCCCCGCCACTACACAATATCACGACGGAAGAATACAACGAATTTTTCAACCTTCTTGGGCCACACTTTATAGCAATTGGAGATTGAAACTCCAAACACACAACATGAGGGTCCAGATTTATCACACCCAAATGTCGCGATCTGTTCCGATCAATACAACTCAATAATCTAACACGGGAGTACCCATGTATTGGCCCACGGACAGGAACAAAATTCCTGACCTACTTGACTTCGCTATAGCTTAAGGCATACCAAATAACTACTTTGAAATAAAGTCGAGTCAAGATCTATGTCATGATCTCAGCGCTACAATATTATCTCTCAGTGCGAACATTTTATACAGAGAAACTATGCACAAAATATACTGATTGGCATCTGTTCCAAAACTTAATAAACGAAGAAATAACACTAGACCATCGTATAAAAGAACAAATCGAAATTGAAGAAGTAGTACAACATCTAACAACTGCAATACAAACAGCAGCAAGGCAAGCCACACCCTCAGTAAACAAAACAAACCAGAGAAACTATAACAGTCCTCTACACATTAGGGAATTGATCACTAAAAAAAGAAGAGCGCGCGGAAAATGGCAAAGGGCAAGAAACCCTCAAGGCAAAACAGATCTCAACAGAACAACACATCAACTTCGCTCTGCTTTAAAGCAAGCTCGCAATGATACCTTGAATCGCTACATCACGAACCTATCCCTAGACCATTCACTATGGAAAACAACAAAAACATTCAAAAGTCCAATAATACAAACCCCACCCATATGAAAACTTGATCATAACTGGGCGCAGACAGACAAAGAATAAGCCAATATATTCGCGGATCATCTCTCAAAGGTGTTTTCCCCAGCTTCAAATAATGATAATCAAAATCAAGATGAAGAAATCGAAGCTTACATCCATGCCCACTGCCAATTATCCGTAAACAAATCAATAATACAAATTCGTACAAAACCCCTGGATATGATCTCATAGTGGGGGAGATTTTGAAACATTTACCAAGAAAGGCAAATTTGCTATTAAAAACTATATTTAATAGCATTCTACGTTTGTGCTATTTCCAGATCCAATGGAAATATGCGCAAATAATCATGATTGTAGAACCAGGAAAACCGCCGACTGAATTCCCATCCTATCGCCCGATAAGCATTTTACTACAAATGTCAAAAATAATTGAAAGACTTCTACTAGACAGAATAAACCAAGTAACGCTTACGGAAAACATAATTCCTGAACAACAATTCGGGTTCCGACAAAAATACTCAACAACACAACAATGCCATCGAATTGTGATTAAAATTAAAGAAAGCCTCGAAGAGAAGAAAATGTTTGCCGCAACCTTTTTCGGTGTGGAACAGGCCTTCGATAAGGTTTGGATTATTATACAAATTAAAAACGCATCTTCCTAGTCCCATAAGCTATTCCTAAAGTTTTACTTTAGCGAAAGACACTTTCAAGTTAAAGTAAATAACATCCTCTGTTACTACCATTTAATAAAAGCTGTAATACTTTACTTAATATTTACTACTGATATTCCTGTCTCAGTAAACACTATATTAGCCACATTTTCTGATGACACAGCGATCCTATCACCCGACACCAATCCTGATAGTACATCTAGAAACCTACAAGATCATCTAAATGAATTACAAGTTTGGCTAAAGAGATCGAAGATCCAGGTCAACACCGAAAAGTCTACTCAGATCACGTTCATCACAAAACGAAGCAATTGCCCACAAGTAAACATAGATGACAACCCATTCCCAATACAAACTACGGTAAAATGTCTTGGTCTACACATACCGAAAGCTCCCGTGGATGGATCACATCAAAGCAAAAAAGACCCAACTAAACTTAAAAATGGCAAAAATATATTGGCTATGAGGCAAAACATCGCAACTACCACTAGCGAAGAAACTAATAATTTACAAAACAATGCTAATACCAGTTTGAATATCCAACTGTGGGACTGCAGAAAACCCTCTAAGACTAAGATGCTTCAAACTTTCCAGTCGAAAACACTTCGCATGATGGCTAAAGCCCAATGGTATTTGTCGAACCAAACCCTACATAACGATTTTCGAATACCTTTCATAAATGAAGTGATTAACCTCCACGCTAGCAAACCCAAACAACTCAACACCAACCACATCAGTCGGCTCATAAGAGAATTACACAAGCAATCTCTCATCAATAAAGTACTTAAAAGACAGTGGCCAGAAAACCCCGTTACATACGAATAATTGGAGAACCGTCAAGGGATGGTACTCAACGCTTAATACGTATAATACGTATAATATTTACTCATTACTCCGTCTGTTATTAGAATAGATTGTAAATTAGCTAATAAACTTTAAAGGGAGTTTAGGAATTTAGCGAATGGGGCGCCATATTTAAAAACTTGTTTAATTTTTATCATTATGTCTTTCTGATAACTTTCAATGTATTTTTGTTTTTCGCGAAAAACTAAATGCAAGGATGAAATTTCTTGACAAAGCGTCGCGAACTTCAACCACGTGTAACTTGAAAACTGCGGGTGAGCATCACTCAAAACTTACTTTACATGCCATTTGGATGTTCCAAACATGATGAAAATTTCACGAATAGAAAACTGGCAAAATTTAATAGACGACGTCAAATATCACAACTTTCATACAAAAAAAGAAAAACAAATAGTATGTTATGATATAGTTGAATTGCAAAGACATATGTAAATTGCAAAGAACATTCAAATCAAACTAAATGAATTAAACAAACATTAAAATTCCAGAATGTTTGTTCATTTATATCAAACAATAAATGTGTGATTTAATCTTTCAGAAAATTCAGTTTTTGATTATTCACCTGTATTTTGAAACCGATCATACTTTCATGAATAAAATCGAATAATTCTAAACTAAATTAAAGCATATTTTTCTTTAACTAACTTTGTACCTTTAGATACTTCAACATCGCCATCTATCAAGCAATAATCCGAACAGTGATATGTGGGTTGATTCTGAGTAATGTCCATTTACACTTACGCAATCTAGCTGGTCAGTAGTAAATCTGCTTCTTGTCTACGATAATTTCGATTCGTTAGTAATATATTGCCGGTCAAACACGCTATGATGGCCGGAGAGAGACAGACCATGTTCGGCCCCGATCGGTAAATATTTCGCACGTCAATGCACACACATGCACAAGCACACGCATACATAGACGCACACAACGCATATGCACACGCACAGGTACACACAGCACGCACACGCACACGCAGCACAAACGCACACGCACGCGCATATTTAATATTATATGTATTTCGCCTCGACTAGCAACTCAGGGATAGGGATCAAGGAAGTTTTGCGATGATATTAAATAAAACTTTCATATTAAATTTTTGTAAGATAACTCAATTACTGTCTTGCGATTAAATTTTAATTCACCTTAAATTGTGTTATTCAAACACCTTGTATTATAAGCAATTGTACAACACATTGCGCACATGCGGATATCTGTTTGTGAGTAATGATGTTAAATATGTGCATTGTATGTTTCATGGCTGAACAACAAAATAAATTACTGTTACTGTAAGTATAATTTGATTTTTAAACTGAAGTAATATTATTATATACTTAATGATTCTCGTTCGTATTCGCTCACTGGTATCTAATTTATTTAAATTCGTACACCTGTAAAACTCGATGATACGCATAATTGAAGAACATAACCTAGATTACTAATATGAGATTCATATAATTTACAGCATTATTAATCTTGCTTCTGCTGTGGCAATCTCCAATTGTTGAAGTCCCGTTCTCCAAATCAGCTGTACTGTGGATTCCACGAAGTATGCTGACACAACAGTGGTTGCTATCGACCATGAGCTTCTTCAGGTAGGTTCCTTATTAATTTTTTTCATAACACTTTTGTTACTATTGTATAATTTCAAATACAATAATTATCTGCATTCAATTTTAATTTATTAGAACTTTTCTAATTTCTATGAAATTAATAAACTCGATTTTCGTCTGTAATTAATTTTGTTTGTATTAAAAATAATTAATAACAATATTTCATAATTCATTAGAAATATCAATTTAACAATTCACTTATTATTAATTACTCTAACCTCACTTTTGATTTAAGTAGTTTAACTTTTTGCGATTATGTTTTGTTTTTACATGAATTAGGTTATGAAGAACTTACCAATCTTAAATTTTTATTACATGTTCTAAACAAAAGTAACATGCTTTCACCTTCAAGGTTAATACGAGATTCCTAAGAAAATTTTCAAATGTAGTATCATTTTTTCTAAAACGCCAATATTGATTGGACCTTATACACCACACAAACAAACCTGAACTTAATTCTGATTGGTTGATTATATTTCTGAAATTTACAATTTATAAATGTTTCAAATATCTTTGTTATACAGGATACATCTTAAAAATATTATAAGCATTAAATTCTACATAAAATTTCCTTTAAAACGACACATTTGCCCTATTTCTCTTTTAAACTACATTGTTATGATAATTATACCATTTATGAATTTTCACATACAGAAATTCACTAATCTCCATAGAAAAACTGAATTCTCTGACTCGAAAAACATAAAGCTACACTAACTTTAACTTGAACACAGTCAACAATGTCAAATACTATTTCAGAATCGAAGTTCAAAATGTCCATAACCTATTTTCTCAACTCATTTAGTTAATTTGCACCAACGATGTTTACGTGGCTACACTTCCTTTTAACACAAGTGTAAGTTACTTTTACACTAATTGTTCAATATTATTCTTCATAATTTCATAAATTATAGGAATCTATCTAACGTTGTCTTTATCATTAACTTTAATCATACAATTTATTCCATCCACATGTTAACTAATACATACTATTTTCTTTTATTTTAGAACTTAAGCAGATTATGTTACCAGAATGGGCTTTACCTTTTCCAAATGGATATAATGAACAATATTAAACAAAATACATAATTTATACCTTCCGAAGGTGATCGGAAGCTATTAATGTAAAATTTCTCTTGTACAACCATGATTAAAATGAAATAATTGTAAAACTTGAATCATTTAGCTCACAATGTGCTGTAAACTACATATGTGCTCAGTTATATGTTGTTATGAACTTTATTTCTTCATAACCATCATATTTAACACTCAAACATATCATATATATATATATATATATATATATATATATATATATATATATATATATACACATATATACACACACACACACAACCACGCACGCACACATACCCATGTACACAGGCAGCACCTCCCCCACACACACAGACTAGGAGCAACGTAATTGTCTATCACAAAGGGGACATTTATTTGAAAATTGGAGGTCAATTATGCATTATGACGTACTGTTTAGTGACAAGTGACAAGTTATCTTTGCGATTTTTTCTCCTTAAACTTGATTCGCTTAGCCACTATGCCCAAAGGATAAAGAAATAGACTACTAAACTATTATGCACAATTGATTTCAAAAATGTGCTACTTGCTTAAATCTAACTCAATTGACTACATACGTCGGATAGTTGCGAGATTGGAGTGCACTCCGTAAAAATGCTATCGAAAGGATAGGATAGACCAAAATAAATGATATAGGGGGACCAGTTCTCCAGCGTCTGGTCACTTGATTTTTACGGCCATATAACTATTTGCGTAAGCGATCGCACTTAAGCTAAAGCACAGAAACACTTCGTTGAACTGTTAAATTCCGATTTTGCTTGCTTATGAATGATGTCTGAATGAACTTTATGTGGAAAGACTAGGTGACCTAATGCTATGGGGATCTATAGCCCGTGGCAACCGGTCCACTCTTCTCTTCACTTAAGCCAGTGTTACCACACATCACTACATTGAAGAAGTTTAAAGTTCAATTCCCCAGCAAGGTAAGATTGGCCGTTTAGGTGTGTTTGAAATATAATGGTTAAATAACTAAGGACTCTCGCTAACCCCTCATTAACATTAGACGATCGTCGACATAAGTACATGTTGCCTGAGAGGCTATATCTCAGGAATAACATAGGTGGCTTATTACCATTTCATTGAAAGTAAATATGTTTTTATTGCTAATGTTTTTGAATAAATTACTTTCAGTAATTTTCACTATTTACTCATTTATTCACATACGTTCACTGAATTATACTTATGCTGGAACGCGCATAGGCGTTCTCTGCCATAGAAAAGCCGCATAGAAAAGCCGCGAGGCGAGAGAGATAGCGCGTAAGGTCATTCCTATCCTTTTCGTAACGCTTTGCGCATGCGGTGTTCGAGAGAGTAGACAGCGTTAAATACGTCACTCAAAACCAAAATGTAACTTTGCAATTATCATTTACTTATTAATTATTGATTTTTCTGTATTGCTGGTTGTTTGTTGCATTTATGCACCGACTTATATAATTGTTGTCATCACGTTTGTTTTACAATTATAATTTTATACATCTTTACAAATTGATTGTAATTATTATACATACCAACAATGTAGAATGTATTATAGGAACACGTGTAACTACGTTTAATGTATAGAATGTACTTTTACATCCTTTATGGTTAATAAAATCCGAAGTTTAACGCATATCATTGATTATTCATTGAAATTATTTTATAATTCATTATTTTGTAAAATGACGGAGTAGGTAAAATCAGTTTGCGGCCCTCTCTTACTGATAGGGCTGGTGGGCGGAGCGCGTTTCAGTGTAGGTATAAGCGCATACGTTAGTACACAAATTCTAAGTACGGCCCTGTATCCCAAAAATTTAAAATATTTATTATGCAAATGTGCTTTTGTAGAGCGACGTTTCGGAAGCGGACTCTGCTTCCGTCATCAGTCCTTGGAAGCACTATTTTCGCACTTGAGTCGAATTCATATGTTATATATAATTTTTCTCAAGCACTTAACTACTCTCAGATTCGAACTTGGTACCTTTCACTTATTAGTCTGACACCTTTACCGCTGAACCACTGAGTAATCCAATTCATATTTTTAGAACTTATATATATATATATATATATATATATATATATATATTATTATTATTATTGGAATCCATATGGGTTCCATTTCTACACTTGCTTGGCTTATTGGATTTCCTGCTAGTGCAATGTATGTGGCTTCTTTGAGTTTTCGACGCAAGGGCGAAACAGAAAGATCAAGAACCGTCGAACATGTATGGAACGAAGACCACCGCGTCCAATGGGATAACATACAGACAGTGGCGAAAGAATTACGAAAATCACTCAGCTACTACTCATGGTACTTGGAAACCAAGAGTCGTCATGGGAAGAAATTCACAAGTAGACCACAGGGCTTTCCAGGTCGTCATCAAACGAAATCCTGTGAAAAAACAAACTAAATACCTTATAAAACCAACAAGAACATATCTTTTAAAACCGGTACCTGGAATGTCAAAACGTTATGGGAAGCAGGAAAAATTCGTAATGAAATTACAGAAATGGAAAGACTGTCGGTGGACCACAATAATGAACCACCACGTGACTACCCTTGAAATGCAGAGGAAAACGTGAAAACGGCGTAGGGATCATACTAAATAAACAGATAGCTATTATGAACTTTGTACCAATATCTGAAAGAATAATCCGTTCAACAAAACCCGACTCCCGTCAGAACCAATATAATACAGGTCTACGTGCCTACTAGTAGCAAGTCGAAAGAAACTATTGAACTATTATGTCGCGATATAATAAGTGTTTTAAAGAAAATCCTCAAAAAGACAATAATTTTGGGAAATTTAAACGCCATGATCGGGAAGCGCAGAAACGGGGACGTAGTGGACCCTTAAGGGTTGGTCGAACGCAATGAACGCGGCAATCGTCTATGTACATTTCCAGTAGAAGAACAACTAGTAATTACCAACGCCTATTTTAAGTTACCCGCGAGGCCACTATATACATGGTAGCCACCACAAGACACACCAGAAGATGTAATCAGAAATCAAATAGATTATATAATGATGAACAAACGATATATAAACGCCACAACATCAATGAAAACATATCCTGGAACCGATATTAAATCGAACCACAACCCCTTATCGGGTCAATAAGGCTGAGGCTAAAAATGTTAAATTAACAAAGCCCAAAAATATATCAGACAAATAAAAGACGAGTAAATACAACAAAAATACGGCAGCGTATCAAGGTAAGAATAAACCATATAACCAATAAGATAGAGACCGACTGAGAAGACTATATTAGGAAAATTGAAGAAATCAACCAAGACATTCTCGAGAAATAAAGGTAAAAGGTAAATGGGGATAACTGATGAAATATTAGAAATGATGGAAAAGAAAAGAAAAGAAAAACATAAAGATAAAGATAAAGACAAATATAAAGAGAACTATAACAAAATTGACAAAGATATAAAGAAAGCCATTAGAGAAGCAAAAACCAAGTTTAAGAGGCAATGTTAAGAAAGAAATGTCAAGAAATAAAGAACCTGGAAAACAAACACGACTCCTTCAATCTCCATAACAAAGTAAAACAAGCGGCAGAACTTTACAGACCCAAGAAAGTAATATACATAACAGATGACAAAGTGAATGTTATCGTCGGTAAACAAGAAAAAAAGATGTTTAGATGAAATACGTCAAAACCACCTCAAAGGCGACTGAAACATTGCAACGCTAACAACAGAATGCAACACTGGGCCACCTATAACACGAGTAAAACATGCCTTAAAAGGAATAAAAGATGCCAAAACAAGAGGGCCAGACAATGTATATGGGTAATTCCTAAAGTTAATAGACGATGAAGGAATAAAATGGCTTACCTCTATATTTAATACTCCCCAAAGGCCAACGCAGGTAAATGTGGAGATCATAGATAATAAGCCGTATGAGCCACATCTTAAAAATATTCTTAAAATAATACACAAAGAATACACAGCCAATTGCGAAACACGTCTTTCACACACAAATCGGATATCGTGACGCGGTAGGCATCAGAGAAGCCCTATTTGCAATTCAGGTTCTAATACAACGATGCAAAAATGTCAACTGTACAGTCCACATATGCCTTATAGACTATAGTAAAGCGTTCGATAAAGTTAACTATGACAAACCAATATCAATACTAAAACTACCGATCTGGATGATAAAGACCTTAGAATTATAAATAACCTATACTATAATAAATCAGCTAATATCAAAATATGAAAAATGAACTAACAGAGGAAGTGGCAATGTAACAAAGTGTGAGACAGGGATGCGTGCTGTCTCGCTTGGTCTTCAATGTTTATGCAGAGGAAATTATAGAAACACCCCTGGAAGATGAAGGTATTTTAATAAATGGTTTACGTCTGCATAACATCAGATACGCAGACGACACGGCCATTTTTGCGGGCAATCTCGATGGTCTACAAACATTAGTTCAATATGAAGCGAATACACGTCAAAAATACGGCCTTGAATTCAATATTACAATAACAAAATACATGATAATATAATAGGTAAAGACCGAATTCATCCTGGACAACTGTTGATAAAACAACAACCAGTAGCAAGAATGAATAAATATACTTACCTGGGTACCAACATTAATGAGCAATAGGACCACTCAAAAGAGATAAAGCAACTTATTGAAATAGCCAGAACATCATTCAGGAAAATGAAAAATGTTCTTAGTAGCCATGACCTACCACTAGCAACCAAGATACGACTATTACGATGTACGTGTTCTCAGTCCTTCTTTATGGAGTTAAATCTTGGCATTAACTGAATCAACAATCAAGAAACTTAAGGCTTTCGAATTGTGGTGCTACAGACGCATATTAAGAAAATCATGGGTAGAGACCAAACAAAGAATGCGAAATCCTTTTTAGCGTAAATCAACGTAAACTCGAATATTTAGGTCACATTACAACAAATCAAGAAAGATACAACATACTGCTGTTAATTTTACAAGGCAGAATATACGGAAGAGTATGTCCGGGGAGAAGATCAAATTCCTTGCTTCAGAATGTGAGACAATAGTTTTCTTTAACTACCGCCGGACATTTTCGTGCTGCAACCAATAAAATAGCCATGCTGATCGCCAACATCCGTACCGGATACACTACAAGAAGAGGAAGTTTATCAAAGTTTCATTTTATCTACGTATCGCTAAAGTAAAGTTTACAGTTATTTGGTTTTTGATTTCGTGCTTTGTACTATTAAATAGTCAAAACTTATTTCATTTGTGTGTATTATTTTTTTAGGCTTATTAATGCAAGCAGAGCAACCGATTTGTTTTGCTTATCATGTTTTGCTACATATGGAGGGTTACCAGATTTCGAGCAAATTGTACGTAAAGTATATGTAAAAAAGGATACCATCTGTGACTTATCAATTGTTTGCTGTGTCTCTTTATTTATCCGCTATCATTCCACTGTCAATTTTTGCTTATTTCTAAAGATAGTTATTTAACGAGATTGAGAAACGATACTGATACATCTCTGTATATGCTATCTGTGATTTTGGTTTGTAGCGACCTTCATCACATACAACATAGATGATATAACTGCTGTCAAGTACAGATACTTTCAGTATGCTTTGCAGCAGGTCTATGCTTTGTTGGAAGTACCGTGGGAGCATTAATTGATGTCCAGGAAAAATTACTTCTCACTGCCTATGAAATCAAACTTTACTTCCAGTTACTTTAACATCATTTCTGAAGTTGGACAAATTAATTGACCTACATAATTTAAAATTGTTTTTAATGTTTATTAGTAAATTAATGTTGTTTTCTTTAATTTGTTGTGCAAGATTACAAACAAATAAAGGCGGTATAATAACGGTAATAATTTATAATGTTTTATTAATTATCTTACAATTTTAGGTTACGTTATAATAATTTTTAATTTAATTTAATTAATATTTAATTTAATATTTACATTATGATGGATTAAAATTTTTTTTATTTGGGAAACTAGCGTTTTAGTTCTAAATTATATGCTCTACAGGACCTCTACTATTTATTTAAGCAAATATCTATTCGTCTTTTCATAGTGTTAAACACATTTTGTGACTGGTCTTGAGTAATCTCTTGAATCAGAGCTGTAATTGCATTTTTTAAATCATCTACAGTATGCAGAGCTCTATTACATACCATATTTTTTAAGTGTGCAAATAAAAAGTAATCAAGTGGCGTTAAGTCGGGCGGTCGTGGGGGCCATAAGCCTCTACTAATAATTCTGTAGTCATAGAACTCTTCTAAATATGAACGTGCTGCAGTATCAGCAATTGCATTATCATGTTGATAATACCCTTATGCTATTTCATTACCGTGAAGTTGATTTATTATTGTATTTAAAAATAATCTGCAACGTTCAGCTGTAACAGCTCCATTAAAAAGTACCGCACCAAATATACGTCTTCTCTACATGGCTACATAAACACCAATTTTTATAGGATGTAGTGGATCTTGTACAAGTTCACCAGGAGTCTCATCAGATCAAACCCTATAATTTTGTAAATTTATGTAACCCGTTAGATAAAACCACGCTTCATCACTAAAAAATGATATATCTAGCATTTTGACATTCCACAAATTGTTATTAAACCGCAGGCACTAGTTCATGGGTGACTCGTAATCATGAGGAAGTAATTCATGCTTTACAGTTACTTTGTATGGACGATAATGTAATTTTTATTTAAGCGATTTTCGACACGTTCCATAAATAAGCATAAAATAATCATTACCATAGTAAAAATAATAATTAAAAGTTTGTACCAGTTTGTTGCGAGAACTGCCGTGAAGATTTTTCTAAGACTACGATCTATGTGCACACGTATATCATCCACAACATTTTCAATTAAAACAGATCTACGTCCTGATTATTTACCCTTGTCAACACTGCCCATAGTTCGAAAATGTTCAATAAGTTTGCGATTATGTCTGTCGTAATCAGATTCCCTACTTCTTCTATACACAAAGCCACTGAAGAAATCCATTCACCATTTTCATTCTGTTGAGCATTTTGAAAATAAGATTCCAAAATAAATTGGTTTTCTTGCAGAGAGTAAGCAATTACCTAATTGGCGAAAATCACGGAGTAGGCGACATCTATAATAAATTTTTGTAAATGCTTGAATAGTGAACGATATATATTTCCGTTTGATAGCGTGTTTACCTGTGGAGTATTCCGTAGTTTTCCAAGTGATTTAGTTAATATTCGCTTATAAAACCATTGCTTTTCTTTTTTTTACGTACGTTTTATGACTTTTATTTCATGTACGCTAATAATTGCCAAAATTTGAATAGCATCAATTTGTCCATTTCTGACTTTTCTAAGTAGGCATAAAATTAGTGTATTAAAATGCAAAATGTCCACACAAATAAGTCTATTAAATCGCGCAGAATTTATTCAGTTCCACAGTGTTCAACTTATTGTGAAAATCTACACAAATTTCCCAATGATTTGACTGTTAGTAAACGGTGGAAGATTATATTGCGAATAGGGAAGTCCATAACTAACTATGTGTATGTGTGTAGTAAATATTTTCGACCAGAAGAGTTTATGCCAGGTAAGTGTATCTGTGTAAATATTTTGTTTGTTTCATTCTTTAACTGTTAAAGTGACTTCGACAACCTTCTAAAGCGTTTAAAAAGAGGCATATTCCAGTTAGGCCACATGATACAGTTCGGAACCCTGTCCCCCGCCGTACCAGGAAACGGTGAAACATTAAACCTGTTATTAATATATACTTTAGCATAACTTGTAGGTTACTGGGTACTGAACAAGATAATGAAGTATTAGAAACAATGACCGAACATGGAAACGGTTGATGATAATATTCCTTCTATGAATAATGTTGACTTTCGAAATTTCACCTAATGTAACATATAATCTAGAATGTTTCTGTACTGATTCGAAAGGTGTGTAAACAGATTATTTATTACAACTACCACTTCTTTTAAATAATAATGATAGATTGCTTCATTTTACTGGTAAGCATGTATATGTAATCATTTATTGAAGATATAAATTAAAAAGTAGATACGATCCAATAGCATGTATCACTGACTGCCCCTTCTGTACTCAGGTGGTTATGAACGTACCCATGAACTCTACCGTTTGATTACTAATTTTTATTAATTTTCAGGTATATCTTCGATGATATTGAATGCTTATGTGAAGTGTGTACAAAACGTTAGTAGTGCCGATACCACTGAAGACTTGCGAACTAATATAGTACTAGTACTATGTAAACTAAAAACAAACATATCTTTTGTATGTTTAGTAGTTCTGTTCAGTATGAACGTTAGCACGTGCAAAAGCACTTTTTACAAATATGTCTCGTATTTATCCACAAGTATCAAACCAGCTATCTATTGACCAACTAAGGAAGAGATTTAAGGACACTAGAATAATTTTAGACAGTTGTAAACATAAGAAAAATTTTAATTATTTTTGCATTATGGAAATGAGGTAGGTAACTTAATTTGCATTTTGGTGTAACTTAAGTGCATATCTTCTTAAGGGTATATAATTCTTAAAGATTTATACTCCCACTACAAATTATTTTTCTGCTCAATACGTTCGCGCAACGCGTCATCCTTTACTTAATTCTTTGCGCAAATCCTTTCGCGCACGACTACCTCGTCTAATTTCAAAGCATCCATTTTTTTTTTCACTTCCTGATTACTGTTGTGTGTGCAGGAAGCATTTTTTTGGGTTTTCCCCTAAATTTAGTGAAAGTGTCATTAATTTGATGGTAGGATATCTTT
Source organism: Vesta saturnalis (assembly GCA_036346205.1). NCBI lineage: Eukaryota > Metazoa > Arthropoda > Insecta > Coleoptera > Lampyridae > Vesta > Vesta saturnalis. The sequence goes on along the minus strand of JARFJB010002209.1, from coordinate 4,553,457 downwards.
TAACTCGTAATACTAAAAATTAAAACATTTGCTTTGTTCAGGCACTTTTTACTTTTTACTTTTATTTTACTTTCCTTTCTTTTATTTTTACTTTGATTACATTTTAAATACGCATTTAATTTTACTGTTGCGTACGCTTTCATTTTATGATTGCAATTTTTATTGGAAAATTTCAAGATAATGCATTAAACGGATTATTCCATTTCATGAAGATAAATTTATAAGAAATAAAATTCCAGTTTGGGTGTGGCTTACAATGTAAAGCATTATTTCAAGATATTGCGCAATATTTATGCAAAGATGACATCACCTTAGTTGAAATTTCCGTAATCATTTAGATACCATAGGTTATTAAAAAAATTGTGTACAAAATTTTACAAACAGGTATTTATGTAATAAATTTTTAGTATAAGGCTAGAATTTTAAGATATATTTTATTTAACCCTATCATTAACTGTTAATAAATAAATATTTTTTATTTTTTTACATTTTGATAAAATTTTTAGTGTAAAACTCGGTTTAGTTATTCCGAGCATAATTAAAAAATAACTTGGCGTTCGAGATCATTTTTATTAGTGTTACATTGCAATTTTTTATATCGATGTTCAGTGGAAGTAAGCTAGCAGATTTTTTGGTAATCAAGGAAATCAAAAGACTGGCCCTATATTAATTTACCGACTGGCATAAAGGCATTATTTTTGGTGAATGGTTTGTATCTTCTGTTAGTTTAACGATGGAGAACTTTTTACTCTTATTTCTTTATTATATTATTTAAAACACTTTTTTATAATTTATGCGATTACCATTTATACCAGTTCGACCACATTATAAGCTCTAATATCTCAGCTCTTTGCATGAATAGCGATAAAATGGAGTTGCCCGCAGCTGTTAAACATGGTTAAAATAGTACCTATTATTTTTGAATATTAACATAATGTGACAGTTTAATTATAAAATTTAACACTTTTTTAACTTACATTAACAAAAAAACAAAGTTGTTTGAATTTCAACAGTGCCAACGAAAAAATTTTTTAATTGTGAACAAATATAATGGATTAAGGTAATCGAACATATGTTAAAAAAGCTTTAGTATCACATTAGCAACTATTTTACCTTTCTCAAACAATAAATATACAAGTACATACTCTTAGCAGAAACCAACACATGAAAATTATTTTGAACTACTTCAAATCGTGTATCAATGTGTTTCATTTTCTGAATAGTTGGATGGCGAAACTCAGAAACAGAAACGGGTTATACATCTCCAGAACTTCTTTTTCTCTTTTTCCCATTTTTGTTTGAGTTCAGTGCAACTTAGCACTTCTAAATCTTCTTTACTAGAAAGGCACACTGAGTACTTCTTTTAAGATATCTCCGCTTGGTTGGTTTATTTAAAACGTTTTACATTGGAGATGATTTTCACAAATAAGTAACTGTACTCTTGCCGATTAACATAAATCAAGGTTGCTATAATGTGCTTGCAAAACCCTGATAATCCCGCTTTACAACTACATGCACGTTGCCACTTTGTGCAGTCCAACTTTATCGAAATCTCATGGGGCAGTTGGGTCATGGCAGAAGTTTGCAAGCATAAACTTTTTACTACTTGTGCTTGCTCATCCATTGATCCACATAAAATTATATAGCCTGCTTTAAAAACCTCCCCTTCTTTCAATGGTCGTGTACGGACCCCCACATATTTCAAAATATCGCTTATCAATATTTCTATCCGCACCATTTTTACTGAAAGATTGCGATTTATACTTATTTTCCCTTCATTTGGATAACTTACCTAGATTATCAAATAAAATTTGGAATGTTGACAATAGTATATTGAGTATCAAGAACTGTAAGGGACGTTTACCGGTCGACGACCGGAGACCGGTACAACCCTTAATGTTCGTGATGCTCATACTGTTTCTTGCACGATTGTATTAAATGTACCACGATTGAAATTATTTAATTTCTATTAAATAAACGAAAAGTCAAAAGTGGCGTTTTAAATAGAAATGTCCAAATTTTTGTTCTTATTGTTGTGAAATATAGTAGGTATCTATAATTTTACGTTGGTAAGTAAAAGACGTCGGTGAGTAAAATACTTACCAGCGAGTTGGGCCTCGCAACCAGTAAACATATCCTACTGTCTTGAACACAGGTATATAACCAAACAAAATTTGGATAAACACCTTCTTGTTGAAACTAATGATTATCATTATCATATTTTAGTTGAATACTTACTTATAACGTACACCGGGGCAAGTGGAAATCAGGGGCTAGTGAATCCCAGCCTTATTCTGCTAAAATCATTTTCTGTAATGCAACGCCACCTATTGCACACTAACCCACCAACATCCTTCAGACGCGCTGTGGTATATGTAGCCAGCAGCGATTCATTTATAGTTCGAATTCGGCAGTGGCGTGATCGTTAGCGTTTTACATCGCGTAGTGAGCTAGCACGTGTATGTTGTTTATCTCTGCTACGACCAAGGAATTCGTGGAAATATTTGAATCTATTCAAGTAAGTACTTAATAAACAATACTTTTTTGCATTTTCATGCACAATAAAGAAACATGCACGGGTTACACTTGCCCCTAAAAATTACAGGGTGGGGCAAGTGTAACCTATGTTAGGTTCCATTTGCCCCAGTTGAATCCGCGTTAATTAAGTAATTAAGTAGTTGTAATTTTTCGCATGAAAATTTATTTTACCTATTTTAGACATGGTACGGACATATGTTCGGAAGAATCAACCTGTTCAGTACTCCAAGGAAACTCTAAAAACTGACGTTGAAGCTGTGAAAAGTCAAGAATTAACGTTATACAGGGCAGCGAAGACTTACAACATCCCTAAATCCACCCTTTTTAAACATGTTAAAGGTCAAATGGGTATCAAAAGCTCCACCATGAGGGGACCCACTACCAATCCTTATAAGGAAGAACGAAGAATAGCCGAAAGCATAAAGGTCATGGAAAAATGGGGCTTCGGCCTTTCCAAAATAGAAGTGTTGGCACTAATAGCTCGTTACGTTCAAGAAAATAACATTCAAAATTCATTTAAAAATGGAGTACCAGGCGACGACTATTTTACGCGATTTAAAAAAACCTTCAACTTAAGCCAGAAGAAACCACAAATAGTAGAAGTAGCAAGAAAAAGGAGTGTAGATCTATTTATCACTGATGATTATTTTACTCTGCTAAAAAAAGTCGTAAAAGATATTTACAGGAATAACCTATTCAACCACAAAAAATGGCTGGATGGAGGCTGAAACCTTAGGAAATTATTTCAAAAACAATTTTCTGAAAAATATACCCTAACAAAAACCAGTTATTCTGGTAACATAGTCATTCTAAAGCTTCCTCCTCACACCAGCCACATCCTTCAACCCATGGACCTTAGTGTGTTCCGGCCCTTAAAAATGAAATGGGAGGAAGAACTTATAAAATGGCAGAGGAAGAACTATGGGTACAAACTTCCAAAATCTATTTTTGCGGGCAATATTTCCAAAATTTGGAAAAACTTAGATCCAGTAATCATCAAACATGGATTTCAGAAAGCAGGAATATATCCATTTTGTAACGCTGTAATTCCCATAGAGAATTGTGAACCTCAAGCTTATAGACGGTGGTGCAATTTTAAAGAAAATCTGGCAGATAGAGCCGCATTTACTAATATAGTAACTGACGAAGCAATCACAGCTGTAGCGCCTGCAACAGCCACCATGGTGAAAGTAAATCCGCCAACACCAGCAATAGTCAGAGTACACGTAGAAGAAATTCCATCAGCACCATCAACATCACCCGGAGTAAACGTCGAAAAAAATCCAACAGTCCCAACATCCAGAGTAAGTGTGGGTGAGGTATCAACACCTTCAAGCTCTAAGAAAAAAACATTCGAAGAGTTGCTTTTAGAACAAATTAAGCAAACACCAAAAACTTCCACCGGAAGAAAAATAATCTGCGGAGGTGCTGAGGTGATCACTTCAGAAGACGTAAGTGCTAAGCTTGAAGACATCGAAAACCAAAGGCTACAAAAGAAAGTCAAAACAACAAAAAGTATGAAAATAACCGAAGATAATAGCAGTAGAGGACTTCAAGTGTTAAATAAAGATAAGTTAAAGATGTTTCGTAAGGACTAAAGCAAGCAAAGATAAAGCAAAGATAAAAGAGACCATTACATTGAAGTTAAGTTGACCATTGTAGATCTTGCTATTTACGCCATCTATTTGTGAGATTTCGCAATAACAGTTTACATTTAGGTTAAAGGGTTATTCTGTTTATGATGTACTTACTGTTCAAGTTTGTAAACAACGAGTCTTAAAAAGACTAATTAAACTTAACATAGACAAATTGAACGAATAACTATCAAACACCAAACATAGCTTCTGCTAATGTCTCAACGATTAAACTAAATGTCAAAATGTATTAGCTAATTTCATGGTATTTAGTCCAGTTGATATCTCATGGAAATAAATATCATCTGGAGCATAAATTTATTGGCTCTCATTTCGAATCACTGACATGTATTTCTTTAACAAAACGTGCTTCTGTCGTCCCATGAAATCATTAAAACATTAATCATGGATTACAAAGATTTAAGTAACACGTTTAGCTCAAAATAGAATTTTATATTGTCATACCTATTTAATCTACATGAGGTTTTTAGATTAGGATAGTTAATGGTGACTAGTTTCGATCATAAATTATTTTCAAACCTATGGTGTCACAAGATCAATTAATGAATTAACACAGTAATACAAACGAAATTACATACATCTGGAAGAATGCTGAGAAAAAGGGTGTCGATCAGTATAACATTGCCCATGTGCTAAGGTTCTATGGAACGAATGTATAAAGCAGAATAAAGTTCATTACAAAGCACCTACAAAGGTGATTACATATTGAATCCACTTATGCAGTTGTCTTACTAATTAGGTAAAGGTAACGTAGCAAAAGTAAAAGGAGAATAACATTTTTGCAAATAATGACATCCACAGAAAGAAACTTAACTCCTCATGTTAATAGTGGGCTTTATGTTTCATTTATCACATTATTCATAAGTATTGCTAATTTATTAGTATTTTTGAAATTGTTCATATAAAATCAACAAGATACAACCAACCAATTACTATAGGATTCCTTTGACATCGTATGATAACAAGCTTATCAGGGATTAAGATAAAGTTAAACTGTAATTCTGTGACTTAAATTTGGATACTGTTGTCACCACCTAAATGTTGACGTTACTACGCTATTTTGCATACCTGCATTGTAATTTGTACAATGATTTTCGAATTTCCCAATGGTATTTACAGTTAAATACAAATTTTAATGTTATTAAGATTGATAATTCTGGCATCTATTTAAATGGTTTACATTGTTTTCAACATGTTTGTTAACAAGAGTTTCTGTAATATTAGATAATTAAACTGTAATATTTAAAGATTAACAACACGAATAATTTAACAACTTTATACAGGCTTCAAACATAGCTCTCAATGTCTCAACGCGATTAAATCTAAACATGTAAGATTATGTCAAAATTAACAGTATTTCATGGTATTTAGTCCAGTTTTGATATCTCTAGTGGAAAATAATATCATCTGGACATCTATTTATGCTCTCTCCGTATATTCGAATCACTGACATGTATTTGCTTTAACAAAACGTCGCTTCTGTCGTCCCGCACATGAAATCATTAAAACATTAAATCATGGATTACAAAGATTTAAGTAACACGTTTAGCTCAAAAATAGAATTTTTTGTATATTGGGTCATACCTATTTTAATCTACATGAGGTTTTTAGATTAGATAGTTAATAGGTGACTAGTTTCGACATAAGTGTCATTTTCAAACCTATGGTGTCGCAAGTCCAATTAATGAATTAACACGTAGTAATAACAAACGAAATTACATACACCCTGGAAGAATGTGAGAAAAAAGGGTAGTTGCGATACATCAATTAACATCTGCTCCCATGTGCCTAAGGTTCTATGGAAGAATGTATAAAGCAGAATAAAGTTCATTACAAAGCACCTACAAGAGGTGATTACATATTGAATCCAGCTCCTGTCTATCAGCAGTTGTCTTACTAATTAGGTAAAGGTAACGTAGCAAAAGTAAAAAGGAGAATAAGCTTTTTTGGGAAAGTGTAATACATCCACAGAAAGAAACTTAACTCCTCATGTTAATAGTGGGCTTTATGTTTCACATTTTACATACACTTCATTATCTTCATAAGTATTGCTAATTTATTAGTATTTTTTGAAATTGTTCATATAAAATCAACAAGATACAACCAACCAATTACTATAGGCATTCCTTTGACATCGTGAATGATAACACGGCTTATCAGGGATTAAGATAAATGGTGTAGGAACTTAATTCTGTGACTTAAATTTTATTACTGTTGTTCTACCTACCTGAAAATGTTGACGTTACTACGCGTACTTTTATGCATTACCTGCATTGTTGCACGAAAAGTACAAGATTTTGAAGATTATCCACTAAATGGTACGTTATACTACTGTAAAATACAAAATTTCTATAATTGTTCATTTCAGAATTGGATAATTTTGTGACATACTATTTAAAACTCGGTTACGAGTTGTCACAACATGTTGAAGGCAGAGTTTCTGTAAGTATTTGCGATATTTTCTCTGATAATATTTTACAAAGATGTGTTACAGACAACCACTGAAAATTTTGCTATCAATCTTTATAGATGGGCTTTAAAAAATCGTGCGTTTAATGTAAACCGGTCCTTACAATCACGAAGTAAAGTGTTGTGTTTCCCTAATAACATATGTATTAATGTCGGAGATGTTGGAGTTCATCCTTAAGGTACAATTTATCTAAAATAATTACTTTGCATATTTTTATTAAACTGTTTGGCTAAAATAAACAATATGTTTTAAACGTTTGCTTTAATATTTCGATTCCTTTTACATAACACGAAAGTGATATTGGGCCTAAGAAGTGTTCTTGTACTTTTCTTGTAATTATTTAAAGCATTAAACATTAAAATTTAATTAGTAATGTATGTGATGCACAACATAATTTGATGATATTAGATGGTAAAATCCGCAATTAAGAAAAAAACGTGTGATGTGTGACAATTTCAATCCCGCAAACATAACTCGGATATGTTTTTCGTTTTAGACCTACATACAGACAAAAATTGTAAGTTTGGCTATTTCGATAAATCGAAAAACTTTCCAATCTTCGATTATTAGAGTCGATTCAATAAAAAACGAGCAAAGAAAAGTAAAACATAAAATATTTTCATAGGTTTATTAGACTTACATTATCTTTTTTACTTCGTAGTTTTTTAAATATAAACGTTTGTGGCGTTAAAAAAAAGTTTTACCCCTTTCTACATCCGAACCTTTGTCCTCTATTCACCAGACAGCTATGAAAACAACATGTTTAACTTGTTTCATGATTTGTATTAAATCACAACTAAAAGAAAATAATCAAGTTTATTATAAGTTTTGTTATGAACGAATAGGTTGAAAGGTTAATATGTAATTAAAAATTATTATTAATTTCAATTAAATACATAAGTAAAAATATGAAAATGTAAACTTTCACCATTATCACACATAATAAAATACTTATCTTTTTGGGTTTTTTTAATGGTGTATTTTAAATTATACAATCTAAACGTTTTGATAACACTTACAGTTATCTTCGTCAGTAGTAATATTTGTAAGAATTGTTAAAGATGTTGTAAACAATTTTGTCAAAGTTGAAAAATTAAAACATAAAATCAGCCTGCTATCAACATAACAGTTTGAGAAACGTATAAAGCCAACTATAAAATTAAATTTTAGTAAAAAATAACAAGATCATTAAAAACTAAATATTGCTAAACTGCCTTAAAGATGACAAATCAGAACACTCTCTACGGCGAAAGCTAACAATAAAATTTGTCAGCCAAAAAACACATTTAACAAAATTTAATCAAGTTATAATGTAAGTGTAAAGTTGTGAAAAACTTCAATTTGAAAATTATAGAAGCATTCACAAATTTAAAGATCACATCAAATAAAATAATCTAGTTAAATCTAACAAAGAGATATCTGTATCAATAAGTGCAAGTGTTATTAACAATGAAAAGCATAGTGCAGAACGTTTTTTGTAATTTTTAATTTTAATCTTAATTTCAACTACTTATGTTAAATTACAGTGCTGTAGTAATTTAACATATAATTGGTAAGGCATTTGCTTGAAGGTCTAGGAAAAACACAGCAAAAAACCTAGACATACCAAAAGTTAAAATTAAAATCAAAATTAAGACGTATCATTATGCTTTTTTTTTTAATTACAAGATGCCAAAACCTATTTAAACGGATATTTTCTTCTTGTCTGTTAAAATTATTAGGGTGTAAGGGTATATTTCAATAGCTTCACGTTGTAAACGAACACAATAATGAGTTTGTCTTGACAATATTTCCATATTGTCAAATTGAATGTCATGATTTAAATTAGGCATGGTCAGCCACAACAGACCTCTCTGGTTGACCTAATCTACAAAATCTCATATGTTCTTTATGTCTTGTATCAAAGCTACGTTTTGTGGTTCTGATGTATACTTTTCCACATGAACAAGATAACTTATACACTCCGGAAGATGATAAAGAGTTTGACACATCCTTAGGTGATCTTAAATGTTGTTTGATTTTCCTTGTAGGTTTAAAAATAGTCCTAATGCCATATTTAATTAGGATTTTTTCAATTCTATTTGTAACATTAGCCATAAAAGGAAGAAAAGCAGTACCAACTGCCACGTGTCTAACCATCACATGACATAAACAGAATGAGTGCGCTCGACTAATCTCAGGCGTACAGTCGGAAGACCGCAGAGCACTCGGATGCGTGGTTGTTTTGGAGGTATAGCTTAAAATAATCGTAATCTGGTTAGATAGGAACCGAACATGAGTAGGCGCCACAGGCTTTAATAAGGAAGTACTCAACAAGTGTTGAAAGGAGAGTAAACCCTGTAAAGCTTGAAACAGGACTTACCAGAAAAAGAAAGAAATAAGAATGAAAGGAGGAAGTAGAAATGAGTTGACAATGCCCCCGATAAGGTAATTTTTATTGTCGATATCCTAACAAAAGAATAAAATAAAAAAATATATAAATTAACATTCCACCAAAGCCCACGATGGCAAGCAGTGAGCCTCAGCTTGTGCCCACGGCAAGTATAATTTAAATTTCAATTAAAAAAAATAAATAAAAGTAAAATTATTATATGCCCCCTTCCGACCGTTGCAAGATCTTACTGTTCGTATTCAGGATTGGCTAATTTAACACATAATCCCATTGGGATGTTTAGTAAGATAAAAAAAAAATAAAAAGAATTTAATTAATGAACTTGCTTGCCTTACGCTTCATACAGCATATAGTAAATTGGAAAGCTTGTTCGGTCCACAGTAAATAACTATCGTAACAAACAAAGTAATCAAGAAATTTATAAGAAATATACTGGCCCGAACAACCTTGTCCACAAAAAAAGTAATGTACATAACACATAAAGATTACGAGACAAAAATTACAAATTCATAGAAAATTAAATGTTTAACATTTGCAGTAGTTCACGTAATACAGATAATCGTTACACCCGGTATATTGCAATTAAAACAGGAGTTAAATCGTTGGTTGAATGTAGCCACAGAAGCTAGAATTAATTAGCCCAAAATGGAAGGTAAAAATATTTAGGTGTGGTCTATCTATTTTAATGAGTCAATTGAAGTTTTGTGATTGAGTGCAAAATATTCAAAACTGAATTAGTGAATATATATATATATATATATATATATATATATATATATATATATATATATATATATATATATATATATATATATATATATATATGATATTAATTAAAACAGGAGTTAAATCGTTGTTGAATGTACCAGAAGCTAGAATTAATTAAGTCAAAATGAAGCTAAAATGTTTATTGTGGTCTATCTATTTTAATGAGTCAATGAATTTTGTGATTGAATGAAATATTCAATACTGAATTAGTGAAATATATATATATATATATATATTATATATATATATATATGATATATATATATATATATATAATATCATACAGTTTTAGATAAAAGAAATTTTGTGAAAGTGAACTGCTGGAAATACCTTAAATATATAAATTTAATTAAGAGGTAACAATTTTCGATTATTTGATTACAACATTAATAATATCAGTCCATTTATTTTCGTTGTAGAAATTCACTAAGAACCTTCTAGCTGTAATTGATATTTGGAAACACAATCGTGTAACCAGGTGACAAAAAAGGAAAAAAATATCTGACCTTTATTGTTGAAACTATTACTTATCTGATCTTGCAAATATCGGGTACTATTCCAATGATCTAGCAGCCTTCACGTATATGGTCATGGATGCCAGTAAGGCTCTTACGCCTTCCAGCGGTAACCATATATTTTGGATGTAACGTAACAGTAAAATGTGAGCAGAAAATTTAAGAAGTGACGTTAGAAATGTAGGTAGTACGGAGATACTCTTACGTAGGTACTACAGAGATGCTAAAAGAAGGTAGTACGGAGATGCTCTTACAGGTGACAAACGAGCCGATAGTGAACATTCAACGTAATTTCGATTGTGTCTTTATATGTGAAGAATTAGTATTGAACGCTTTTATATACGAAAACCGAAGATGTGGACGAATGAATAATTTCAATTATATCCGCCTTTTAAAACATAGTAATACTTGTACTTAATCAAGTATTACTTTAAGTGAAATTTCCCAAAAATATGCTTCAGCATCCAGAACCAGAAACGAAAAATTCTCAAACTCAACATCCACCATCAAAGGCGTTCTTAAAAGGAAGAAAGAAAAATTGGCCAACACCTTAAAAATCAATTTTACAAACTTGAGAAAATTTTTATTTTAATCATTGTTGCCAAAGTTAAAATTTGTAGAGAATATTCATTTATTATATGTATTTGTATTATTTGACCTTAAAAGATCCCAGGTTTCTATTTAACTGCTTTATATTGAATGATCCGAGATCTCAGAGATGTCGCTGAAGGTATTATGTTGACTTATTTTAACGAAATAAGAGATGTGTACGAAAGTTACATACGTTAATTTAAATGCAATTAGAGATGCGTGAAAATTTGCGAAATAGTGAATTGGCAGCATTCAACCGAAGAGTAAATTGCTATTTTTAGTAAGTACGTAAGTAAGTAACGAACGTTATCAAAAAGAAACCGTTTTCCAATTAAGAACGTAACACAGCATTAAGAACTGGTTTTTCTTTAAGGTTACGCCTAGGAGGTGTAATAACATTATTAATATCTGCAAGTGAATATTTATTTTGTAAGGATATTGTTAAATATTTATATTCGTCCTTCAAAAATTCAGGGTCACAAATTCATTTTGCTCGAGCATTGATTGGGGGTTGTATCTGGATAGCTCAGTTGGTTAAAGCGCTACTCTAGCAAAATAGATGTCGCAGGTTCAAATACTACTCGAAGTAAACTTTTTATTTATGTTATGATAGGTTTTGTTATGAACGAATATGTAATTAAAAATTATTATTAATTTTATTAAATACATAAATAAAAAGTTTACCTCGATTTGAACCTAAGATATGTACAGGGTGATTGAAATTGAACACTTTTGATAGTAAACACCAATTTCTAGAGGAGATAGTAACAAACTAACCCACACGTTAAGAGTTCGATGTTTGTGAAAAAGCGAATGCATAAAACTGCACATCGGTATCTTCAACTGTGTAAGAGATACAGGGTGGTTTTCAGGTTTGTGCATTTTTTGCCCACTCCCGTAACTTGCTTATTTACGAATATTTTTTATTTCTGTAAAAACATTCCTAGGGCTCTTTTTTGAAAGGAATCCAATGGTGTTCTAGGATTTTTGGTAACAAAAACGGTTTTAAACTATGTTGTTAACTTGTATTTTTCCTCATGGACCACCTTTATATTTTTGCATTCGTTTCAAATAAAATTATGATTACAATGATGTACACACTTGATATTTTGGTTCAGCCGTTTTTGACATATTTGTTATTCTTTCATTTATATATTGTGTTGCGTACCTAAAGACAATGAAGACAGCCCATACGTTATGTAAGGTAGGCAAACACACACATACACACCACACGCACGACACACACACACACACACACACACACACACACACACAAATTTATCGCTTCACTTTTTTGCTAGATTAATACGTGGGTAAAAAAATGGGAAGCGGAGACTATCCTAAGTTAGTCCCTATGATAAGTATTTATATAAGCTTGAACGTTGTAATAAAAAGATCGCTATATCCAATACGTACTAGATTTTGTTATATCTTAAATAGTAGCTTATTATACACTTACCTCTTCAAATAACTTTAATGAGAAAAGAAAGAGAAATACTAAAAATTCCAACACTTAATAATAAAACAAGTAACTAGAGAAGATGCTCACACTGGTGACCACTTTCTCGAATACATAAACGACACCTCTTGTGGGCGTAATTCAATATTGCTTATTGACTCGAATGCATCTACCAACTGATCCTCAAGATATTGCCTGGTTTCTGGATGATTTTACTCTTCCGCACATGTAGTAATCGCAAAGGGTGAGGTTTGGGGACCTTTCCGGCCAGTTAACGGGTCCTCTGTTGTAAATCCATGCTCGAAAAAAAGTCTGTTAAGAAAATTAGTTACTGTTCGCGCCGCATGAGAAGGGGGCCCATCATGTTGAAAATAGAATGATTCATCATAATTTATTAAGGGCATATTTTCGAAAAATGGTTCCACCATGTGTTCTACGATTTCATTATACCTCTGATGATTCAAGTTGTCATTAAAGATGTACGGTCGTTAAATCTAAAGTGGCTTGATTGACTATTTCTACGGTAACACGTGAATCTGCCTGAGCCGAGGTGTAACTATTATATCTGTTAAATAGCCCGTTACTGGCAACATGCGCTTCGTCCGTACAGAGAATTTTCATTTACTTGAGTTTTCTATAAAAACCAATGGCAGTAGTCCATCCTAGATTGAAAATCTCTGTCGAAAAGGCGGTGCATCTTTCTTGTTCGATAGGGTTTATATTTATGATTTTTTAAACTTTGTTGAACTGTGGAATAGGGCAAACCTGTTTTTAGTGCTAACTGTCTTATTGAATTGATATTATTATTATTATTATTGAGTTTACCTAGCACACCTACTTTTTCCAATTCCGTATCACGCCTAACATCATAAATTTTCACTCTAGGTTTCAAAAACGCACCATAGGTAATTAGGTTCCTTTTCAGTCTGGGAAATATATCCATATATGGCTGTTGTCGCTCTGGATATCGTTGCAAATAGAGTTCTCCTGAATCATGGCAATTCTCGTTTGATTCAATAAAACATTTTAGGACGTCGAATTTTGCTTCATTTTGATACATTTTTGACAAAAGTAATAATAACCAAAAGCAATCAGTGGAGGGTCAAAAATGCACAAAACTGAAGACCACCCTGTACCTTTTAAACCGTTCAAGATATCGATGTGCGGTTTTGAATTTTTGTGTGATTCAAATACGGAGGTATTATAATATACTACACATTCTACACTGGTCTTGTACATTCATTGTATGAAACAATCTAAAGGATTTGGAAGCATCTGTATATATTTATGTACTAAAATAATAGTGCATAAGTGGCAAAATCTGTACTTCATGTTACTTTACGTTGAAAATTCAGTATAGTTTTAATATTTAGTATTTGATAAATATGTATGTGTTATAAATTTGATCTATAATTAAAACTATCGGTCAATTTTAAATTAACAGCTTTGCATTTTCTTCGCAAGATTAGCTTTTCTCACATCAAAACATAAATTAACACATGTAATTTGGTTTAAGTAGTTTCTCTTAAGATCTGTGGTGTAATTATCCATGCCTAGGTTATTCTTCGCAAAAAGACGCATATATAGAACTAAATCACTGAATGTGCGCGTGCGTGCGTGTGCGAGTGTGTGTGTATGTGTATGTGCGCGCGCGTGAGTGCGAGGGCGTGGCTGCGCGCCTGCATGCTAATGCGGGTGCAAATGCCGTTACGTATGAGGGTCCGGATGTTATGTGTATGTGCGTGTGGAAAAGCGTCTGTGCGCCTATGTGTGTGTGTGTATGTGCGGGTGTGTGAGTGCGGGTGCGTGTGTGTATGTAGGTGTATGCTAGTGTCCATGATAACTTCAGCACGTACATACCTAAAATTTCGTATTTAAACTTGCTTTCATTTCTCCTGGATCTGATTAGATCTTGAGGGAAATCCAGCGGCGAAGAGGTGGGATTATTAGACGCAATTTTTTATTTTTATCAAATATTTCTAAAACACCTCTATATTTCAAGGATTACAGATATAGATTGATTAAATTCTATGCAATGTTTTGATACGACACGTAATTTGGTCGCAAAAAAATTCTTAAAGTAGAATTTAATAATTTGTTGAAATTTTTCAATATGTAAATAACGATCAACTTTTTAATAAAATGTGTAATTTTTTTAAAGATGATTCAATTTTACATAACTTTTCCTAATTTTCTTCATACACATAAGCGATAAAAATTTAAAGATATGATTTAAAACGCTTAAACTGTATTATCGATGTTTTTATAAGAGTTGGAGGGTTTGGAATTTTTTTGTTCATATTAGTATTTGGATGTCTGTTAACCTCTATTTGGAATGAAGGTTTAAACGTTAATGTGATAAATTATTATTACCTTTTACAATGTTGTTAGTTTTTATTATGAACGTATTACGAAAGCGGTTGTATAGTAGTATGGCATACTGTTATAATAAACGACGATAATGCCAATATTTTATAAACCATAAAGATGTTGCTGTCCTTTCCAAAAGTAAGATTTTGGGTATGAATTACTTAAAATAAAACAGTGTTTAAAATACATGTGTGAAATTGCACGAGATGCAAAGGAAGACTTCAATTATTTTATGCAATTAACCACTATATTAAAATTATGAGCAGATAATTTGCGCGTGCGCGTCAAGCTTTCGAAAATTATATCCAAAATATAGCAAACTTGTAAGGTGATTGAACCAGCACGAGCGGTAATTTTCAAGAAACCACGCCCTCTTGTGCAGTGCTGGCTTTACACCGATTGTTACTGCTTCTTTAGTAGATCTTAGTTCTTTCTAGGTTGAACCTGCACGACTGGAAAAGAAGAGGACACTCTTTTGTGCAGTGTTGGCTTCCTAACCTTATTGAAAGCACTAGCAATAGAATCAATGCACATTGTTAATAATCCATTAGTCTTTGTTACCGTTTTATGGATTGCATTAGCACAACCATTAGTTCTTGCAAGAACGGTATCCACTTTTGCAGTCTTCCTATCCTTAATGAAAGGGCTAACGGTGGAATAGTAGCTTTCCGTTTTCTAGGAAACCACCCTTTGTATTAATGCAATCTATAAGCATTATGAAAGCGCTATGCATGTGCACCGGTTCTACTGTTTGTCTTTCCAAGATGGGCAGCAAGCCATCACTGAACCAGTGGGTGTCCTCTTGAAAACAACAAGTCATTCTGGTTCAAACAGTCACTACGAGGCGTTAACCAAACACCTAATATCCGTACAGGTTAAGTTGTTAGAGGTTCTCTTCGCGCAGCACTGCAAAAGAAGGTGCAATTTTCTCGTAAACGACGATTTGTGCTAAAGCAATACATTAAGCACAATGTGGACCAATTCTTTCATTAGTTTAATCAATAAAGATAGGAAACCAGCACTGCGAACAGAGTTTATTACTGCATGTAGTTGTCGTCTTAAGATCCGAGATGCAACTCCCAACTTTCTCGAAAATATACAACTGTAGTATTGTATCAATCAATAAATAATGTTTAGAGAACCAGAACGAACAAGTTAATTATTGCGTATATAACATTTTACGGCCAAAGAACTAATAATTCACAGCCCGAAAGGACATACCTGCAAATTTAGTTGTTACGGGTCAAAATGCCAGTAAGATAGGGGTAATTACCGATAGCTCACAACTGTTAACCAGACATTAGAAAATCACAATGGGATAGCTGTGAAAACAATAACTCAATTTCCAGTGAAGCCTTATGTGAGGTGTGTGAAGATAGCCAGTCCTTTTTTGAATAATGTAACTTGTATATAATTAGGCGCTGAATATGCACCATTTTGCACCATCGAAATTAAATTTTACTCTTCAATAGCAAATAAGTTGTAAAAAAAATTCTACAAACATGGCTAATTTCACGGAGCTTTATGCAGTAATTAGGCGCCAGTTAAGCGTATTTTGCGCTGTTAAACCGAATTGTGCGCACTCGTAGGAAAGTCATTGGTATTCGTGGTTGTAGGGTTAACCCTATCAGTGTAATTTTTACAATAATTTATTTCCTATAGAAACGCAAAGTTTTACCTTTGCGACGTAAAACCGCGCATAATTGGCGCATAAAAAAAAAAAGTTATTTATGCAAAAGGCTATGAAGTTAGCCTTGTCAATGTAATTTGTGCAATTACTTATTTACTACTGGGTGCAAAATTTTATTTTAGCGACACAAAACAGGGCATAATTAGCGCCTAACATAAGAAAACATTAATTTATGCAAAATTTCACGGCTGTGAAAGTGAAAAAACAACAAATAATACTTTTGTCTGAAGCGTAAAAAAACGTCGTCACTGCAAGGGCTATGCAATCACTGTGAATTGGGGCGGAAAAAAAAGTACAGGATAAAAAACTCGTCTGTAAATAGAATGTCCCTTATTAACACGCCTGAAGGACGCTTGCTCAAATTACAAAATACAAGCGCTGTCTACCTGTTTCAAAGTAAATATACCAATGTCGGTAAAAAACTCACAACTAGATTACCTCAGGTCTGCAGATTTCTTTTTTTTTTCAAGTCACAGCTCAGCGCACGGGAAAGTTGCTACCCTCGTTCAACATCCTCTGATCGACTGGAATGTTCAATTCCTTCTTTGTATACTACCCCAGCAGATAACGTAAACTTTCAATCACGACAGGTGAAATGATCAGCAGTTCCTTTAAATTCATTTCTCCGGTATATACTAGCAAAATAACAGCGAACTATTTAATCCTAGCGGAGGTGTCCGTTATTCACATTAAGAATTCATAAATTCAGCTATTTAATTATTATACGTAAGTCTTCTTTATATACAAAGTACTATACCAAATTGTATACACAAGCAACTATTTTTTGTTCTTAAACAGCTGAGTACACTTATAACTAACAACAGCGCGAAATCTTCCAAAAAACAAAATACCCCAACACTGTACATACAAATCTGCCTCAAGGCATAAACAAAATCCGCGGTATTGGGAAGCACTAGTGATGAACACTTTCTCTTTTCGGTGGAAACGAGAACGTTAAAAACAATTATCAAAAAACAAACACAGAAGTTTTTCCGGGCCGGTTCAACTCTAACTACAAATTCCCAGGTAGTGAAAAGGTAACATCCTTACGACATCTTTAGGAAACCACCGGGCAGGCAACTAGTAGGTATTCTCGCACGTACCGCGTTTCTACATCATCACTTAAACTCTAAACTCTCACGTGGAACTCCTAAACGAAACTAACAAAAAAATACTCCTAGCCCACTTCATAACAACTTCAACGTCATATCTAACCACACATCACTAAAATTTTCCATAACAAAATGCAAACTGAACATGTACCACGATAATTTACTCAAGAAATCTACTCGCATGCAATCTGAAACAAGTGATTAACTAGAATTGCGATAATGCTCGATCCTCTGCCAAACACTTCTCAGCAGGAACCAATAACTTACTATCAAAGTAAAAAATTTAGTTACTTCACTTTGAAGGCTTATTTTACAAAATTGGTAAGGCCGATTTGCCTAAAATTTTTGCTATTTAACAATTGATATATTTTTGTTAAAATATGTAAGTTTTAAGTGTTTAATTGGTGTAGTTTTTAAACAGTTAAATTTCATTTACAAGAATGTACTATAAATCGTATCATTTTTTAACACGATCAACTTTGAACCTTCATAAATATTTTATTTTCCAATGCAAATTAATAAAATTCGAAAATTGGGTAGTTCAATTCTTTCTAAACCTATTATCAAGAAGAAATTGTAACAAATCGTTTTCATTTGCTTGTAAATATCCCAAACAAGGAAACATGACCAACCTCACTACGTAAAGTAGGTTAACCTTTTTTTGTCATAACATTAAGGAATTGCGTAAATAACATAAATGTAAACATATTTTCTTAAAACGTACTCGTGATTATACGATTATGCGGTTTTGAAAAATGTGCTGTTATTGGATAAGGATGGCAAATCGAAACTGTTTTTCATCTAAGAGAGGCGGCACACATGTATTATACCGAGTAAATAAAAAATTTATACGCATGTTTGTACCTTCAATTTACGTCAATGTATTATTTGTTAGTGAGCCAAAGTATTATGTTAAGTGAGGACATATAAAGGTTTGAGCCCAGAAGTATTATTGTAATATATATATATATATATATATATATATATATATATATATATATATATGTATATATATATATATATATATATATATATATATATATATATATATATATATATGTTTCTTTGAAACTTGTGTAAATAAACGTACAAATTAATTCAACTTTTTTAATTTCTTGAAAGGAAAACACTATTATCTCCTTTCAATTGACACTTACACTATTTCCTTATAAATGTTTATATATGATTTTATCCCCGTTACGGGTGATTGCAGTCGCTTATATACATACTGCTGAACTGAATTTTCATCAACAAAATCCACACTGACCATTCTAAGGTCCCTTCAAAAACACGCTGGCGACCGCCTTTACTTAAGGTCTAACCGAATGGTTCTCCCCTACGCCCTAATTAAGTTCTCCCTTTTATACCTTCGGCCCACCATATTGTCAAAATACATCTCACGTGTTTCTTTGTCGCACCGAAATCCTGAAAATGGAACAAGGCGCATAAGATGCGAAATAAACGTAGCTATCTTGATTTACTTTGTAAATTAAGCATTAATTGCCGTTATATTCGCTCTGTACCTTATCCAGATATATATATATATATATATATAAAACTTGTGTAAATAAACATACAAATTAATTCAACGTTTCGGGAACGTTCTTTGTTCCCTTTGTCAAGAATTTATTTTGACAATTACAGAAATTGAAATAAGGTAACTATTTTTAACAAGTACAAAATATGAAACAAGGTAACTAATTTAAATTTAATCTGGACGAGTGTGTTTGACTTCGGATAGTTGGTCTACATGATGTAGAAGGTGTAGAAGTGGGAACGTCAGGAATAGTAGCAGCATAAGTGTTTGAAATTTCTGGAAGATTTGGAGTTCTTTGAAATGTCGAATCAACTTGTTTAATGATATTCTTCCATTAAAGAATAGTGAGAGCAGTTTTGTAAGGGTATAAATTGAATAAAGGGCAAGTAGCCCTGCTACAATGTCAGAGGCGAGCCAAGAAGTGGTAGACCGAAAATAGATATCGATGGTTTTCTAAAGGGCATTATACAAATATTACATTTTTATATGGAAACAAGGTTTTCAACCATAGTCGAGCTGCATCAAAGATTAACAGACGAGTGTCCGGATTTTTCACAAATATGTACCACCACATTAAAAAGATGGGTAAAAAAAATAAATTTTGCTTATAGAAACTTAGAGATCATGCTAATCTTGATGAAAGCAACTACAATAACTGCTAAAAGAGCGGAATATTTATATTCGATTAAAAGGTACAGAGAAACTAGATGCAATATTTTTTACTGGCGAAACATGGTGGGGCGCAAACCATTCAAGAAAATTTGGTTGGATGAAATTTGTTACCCCAGAAAACCGCGCTAGTTTTGATCAATACCTAGGGATAATTCAAGAAATAAACCGATTGGGAGGGGAATCAAGCGACCTTCTGATCTAGACTAAGAGTGATTATATTGGATATTGGCAACGAAAACGGCTTTTTACCAGGTTGTATCAAATACTTCGTTGGAAAAACGTGGTTCGTCTGATTACCATGACGAAATGAATACACAGCATTATGAAGAATGGTTACAATATGTGTTGGGAGTGATCCCCGATAAATCGGTGATTGTGCTAGACCAAGCACTGCACCACACAATGATCGATTCACACTTTAGAAATCGAATAACCGCCTGGAGAAAACAAAATGTAATTGAATGGTTGAACGACGTTACCAGAACAATTCAATTAATTTAATGAAATGACGAGGGCTTCACTTTTGGAATTGTCTCGTATGTACACTTATAAAAGACAATATTTGCTTGAAAAAGTGGTCAAAGAATTACGAGGAGCTAAAATGTTATGGCTTCTAGTAGCCCACTGTGAATTTAATCCAATTGAATTGATATAGGCTTATATCAAAAATAGAATTGCAAAGAAATTTTCAGGACATTGAGGAGGATGGCAAAGAAGATAGAGATGATTTTATATAAATTTATATACAGTGTGACAAAGTCCCATATCTCCTTTATTTAAAGAGATACAAAAAAAATTAAATACAAAAGTTGTAAGATATGTTCTGGTGCATATTCCAAAAATATGTTTAATTATACAGGGTAGATCATAAAAGTAATTTTAAATTTTTTTTTAAATAGAAAACCCTATATATTATTACATATTTATATTCTACATACAATTTCAGACACATTTTATGTATAATGTCCTATACCTAAGTCTAACCGTTTTTGACAAATTTCAAATTTTTGTCAGGCCAAAACATAGGTGGAAATCTATTCTAAACGAAGCCTTTATCAGTAAGTTATGGTTGGTTTCCTTGGAAATGGGGACCTACTCTAATGGGCTGTATTGATATTTTTGTAATACATTCATACAGGGTGATCAAAATGGACAATAAAAGTAGATTCAAAAAACCTATAGTCATTTTTTTTTATGGAAACCCCCTATTTTTTTAATTCTATCTTATTTAGCATTAAAAATAAGGGTGACTTTGTATAAGAGTGTATATTCCAAAAAATTGTAGTTTTTGAAATAATGACAATTTTTTTATTGCAAAAGGCTATACGGCTTTCAAGTTTTGTTGTTAGTTGGCCGTGACGGCGAGGCGTGGCATATAAAAATAATAGAGATCATCAGAAACGTCATTATTTATTGTCAGTTTATAATTTGTGTGATGCATTAGTGTATTTTATAGCAAATTGATTTAAAACTTGAATTAAAATTGTAAATAATGAATTTTTCACAAGCCGAGATGGTTGATATGATTTTTGTTTTGGGAGCTAGTGATAAGAATACGCTCTTAGCAAGAAGACTGTATCAACAACGGTTTCCAGAGAGACGGCAACCTGAAAGAAGGGCATTTGAAAAGCTTTTGGAGCGTTTTGAAAGAACTGGCAATGTGTTATATGAAAAAAATACTAGGGAAAACGTGCACAGACTGAGGAAAATCAATTAAATGTACTATTAACAGTTACCGAAAATCCATATATTGGACAACGACCCATTTCTCAGCAGGTTGGTGTTGAACGACGTACGTTACAGCGGATATTGAAGTCTCAAAAAATGCACCCCTATCACATTCAACTACTTCAACAGTTGATTCCTGAAGATTATCAAAGACGACTGGAATTTTGTCAATGGGCTCAAAACAAAATAAACCAACAAAAAAATTTTGTTCATTTGATTTTATTTGCAGATGTGGCCAAATTTCACAGAAACGGAAGTGTAAACAGACACAATTTTCATTACTATTCTACCAAAAATCCACTTTTTGTAAGATGTACTTCTCAAACTAGATGGTCTTTAAATGTTTGGGGAGGTGTTGTCGGTAATCATGTAATTGGACCATATTTTTTTTGATCAACGAGTAACAGGGGAAGTATACTTAGACTTTCTGCAAAACCATCTACCTAATTTGTTGCGTCAAGTGCAACAGGATACGCAACAAGAAATGTGGTTTGTTCATGATGTGGCCCCAGTACATCATACAGGTCCGATACTAACTTTTTTAAATGCTAGATATCCAGAATGTTGGATTGGGAGGGGAGAGCCTGTTGCTTGGCCTGCTAGATCCCCAGATCTTACTAAAATGGACTTTAGCATATGGGGGTACGTCAAAGAGCAGGTTTATAAAATACCGCCTACAACAAAGGAAGACATGAAGATGAGGATTAGAAACTGTTTTCAAAACATTAGTGTTGAAATGTGTAGAAATTTAAGCAGCGAATTTGAGAGACGTATTGCATTGTGTATTCAAGAAAGAGGTGGACATTTCGAACAACTTATTAGGTAGTACGTATGTGACGTGTTTCTAGAACTTTTATCTGTATAATTAGTTACAGGTTTAGTTACATTAGAGGTGTTAAGTTTATGATTAGGATTAGGACATAATTTTTTGAATCAAAAAAATATTGTCTTTACTTTAAGTTCGTTTAATAAAATAATTATTTATATGGGATTCAATAAATTGTAATATGCTCGATTTTTTTTGTTTCGCCGCGCTCCGCCGTCACGGCCAACTAACAACAAAACTTGAAAGCCGTATAGCCTTTTTACGATATAGAAATGTTAAATTGTCATTATTTCAAAAACTACAATTTTTTGGAATATACACTCTTATACAAAATCACCCTTATTTTTAATGCTAAATCAGATAGAATTAAAAAAATAGGTTTTTTTGAATCTACTTTTTATTGTCCATTTTTGATCACCCTGTATGAATGTATTACAAAAACATCAATACATCCCATTACAAACCATAACTAACTGGTAAAGGCTTCGTTTAGAAAAGATTTCCACCTATGTTTTGGCCTGCAAACGTCATTTTTGACAAAAAATTTGAAATTTGTCAAAAACGATTAGACTTAGGTATAGGGCATTATACATAAAATGTGTCTAAAATTGTATGTAGATTCTAAATATGTAATAATATATAGGGTTTTCTATTTAAAAAAAAATTAAAATTACTTCTAAGCTTTTATGATCTACCCTGTATAATTAAAAATATTTTTGGAATATGCACCAGAACACATCTTACAACTTTTGTATTTAATTTTTTTTTTGTATCTCTTTAAATAAAGGAGATATGGGACTTTGTCACACTAATGAGCCACCGTGTATTATGTAATATGAAAAAAAATATTTTTAATATCTAGAAATTTCGCCTTTTATTGCAATTTTAATATTACGTTCCTACTTAAAAATGCATGCATTAATACGTGAAACCATTTTGCCGCACTATATAAATTGAGATTTCTCAGTAGAGGAGACACAAGGTTGCGCGTTGAATTCTCTTCCGTTACCTTTGCGTGCAGTTAGACATTATCCTTGTTCAACGAAATATTTAATTCTATCCCTTGGTTAGCAATTATATAAATTAAGAAAAAGTCGATCTTTCCGAATTTATTGGTTTAATGCACAGCATCCTGTAAAGCTATTACGTATAACGCTTAGCATAAGGGAGTTAGCAAGAGGAGCATTTTTTCTTCATTACACGGTTTTTAAATAAAAGAAAGTGATGGAATCAGCATCATCCTCTAAGCAAAGGTGTACTTTGGCACACACCCAAAAATGAAGGTAATCCATGAATTAGTGTTTTAATTATTAATTCATAAAGATTGGTCTTGCGCTAAGAGTAGTAAAAAATGGTGTTTCCTCGAATATATTTCGCTCTAGTAGGTAAATGTAACAAAAAATATTAAATTACGTTCACGTAAACAGAATAAAATGTCTATTTAATAGTGCGAAATAGAAACGTTTAAAGTCAGGTGACTAAACTTTTTACTTTGATAGTAGCTAAATCTTCAACACATTTTACGACAGTTCATGACAAACAATCCCACCTCTACAACGATTAATTTCAAGTATCAAACGTTTTACAGCGATGATTACAAATTTTGTTCTCATGAACGATTCCACTTCCTTTTATCGAAAATCAAATAAACAAAAATAATATTCACGAAAAGATTATGTACTTTTATACCCTATTTACGACACCTAAATATTAATATCCAAGAAAAAAAAATTCTAAGCCAAATTTAACCGCACGTGACATAGTTTTTTCGTATATACCACTATTATTTCACAATTGTGCTCCTTCCTGATTTATGTATGCATATGCAGTAAATATCACATAATTGATACATTGGAATAAGTTTTGCAATTAGTTTAATAAATGGTAGCACCATTTTGAATACCATTGTCTCCTTAAATGTAAATTACCCTGTCATTCACAATATGATTTATGTTGCACACATATACACAGGCAATAAATATCCATACATATGTATCGAAATATATGTTCAACTATAAATAAGCCAAAGTTGTAGAAACTAATAGATTTAATGAGTTTCTAAAGTCTACTACAATCTCCTTCAAGACCAAAATCATGGGAAATTGTGATAAATTAAACATGTTATAAAACGAGTAAGTAACAATGATAAAGTAAGATACTAAGCTGCAAACAAAATCAAATAAGTAAATATTCTTGAAACTGCGGACTCTTAAGTAATTAAATGCTGTTCAGGTTTAAGGTATCATTGAATATAGAAAGTAAATTTCAATTATGTTATGGAGATCGGAATTTCATTAATGTTTAAATCGATCCATAAATTACTTGGGATTTGTACTCGTCGTTTGCTTCTAAAATCTTTACACAGAAGCTTCAATATCACGATAGAAAATTGCTTTCTTATGTTTCTTATCGCGTGTCGTGGAAAGATTGTTTTTAAATCTATGGGGAAAAGTTCTTCAATGGCGTTGATTGTTTTCCGCTGTATTTTATATCATATCTGTTATATAAATGTTCGAGAAAAAGATGGTAGTGAAAGCATAAATAAATGTTTTTGACATTTTGTAGAATTGATATGGATTTTGGTGAGTAATTAAGCTTACGTTATATATCAATGACGTTAAAGTTAGTTAGATTATAGTTTCATCTGTAAAGTTAGTTTGCATACTCATTTGTAATTCAAAAGGATTTTAGGGAATTGAATACCAATTGGTAAACAATATTCAACATTTATGTTTCATAAAATAAACATAACCTGGGCTAAAATCATTAATCATTAACTTTTAACAACTTAATTACTTATTGCAGAACTAACACTTTATTTATAATTACACCCGTATTGATCATTGTCACTGCAGCTTAATAATGCATAAGTTTAGACATTTCTAATAACAGTATTAATTTTGATGCACGTTTTCATGTCGTTTTTATCACATAATTACAATAATGTTAGTCGCGTGCAAGGTTGTTTTGACGCATCGTGTATATGCAGTATTTTGATAACGTATGGAACGTGTTTTGGATGTAAATGAAGTGAGTTTGCACAACAAAAATTTTTTTTGTATATGCAGAATGTAAGTTGGTGTAAATGATACACCACTGGAATTTAATGAGCATTGCTTATCACATGAAAGAATATTTGAATGTTGCAGAAAGATTTTTTACGTTGAACGCACTAAATTTGGTTGAAAAATAATGTTTTGGGGAATTGTTACTGAGACGGCACTAGTAAAAGACTACCGGTTTGCCCCTGGCATTTTGCTGCTGTGTATTAAAGAATTCAAATAAAAAGAATGGATATAGACACATGAGTGAGTGAGAGTATGATAAATCTATATTGTGTTAATCTACAGTAAGAAATATGTATGCATATTTTTGTTTGTAGAAATTTAGTAACATTGTGCAATAATGAAAAATGGAATGCATGTTCAAGAATAAAGTTATTAGAATGTGATAGAGTTAACTATATTGTGCGGAAATAGAGATAGCCCACATGCGAAACTTTCATCGAACATTGAGTTATGGTCTGGATAAGGTACAGTATAACGGCAATTAATGCTTAATTTACAAAGTAAATCAAGATGGCTACGTTTATTTCGCATCTTATACGTCTTGTTCAGTTTTCAGGATTTCGATGCGACAAAGAAACACGTGAGATGCATTTTGGCAATATGGTATATATATGGGCCGAAGGTATAAAAGGGAGAACTTAATTAGGGCGTACGGGAGAACCGTTCGGTTAGACCTTAAGTAAAGGCGGTCGCGAGCGTGTTTGTGAAGGGACCTTAGAATGGTCAGTGTTGGATTTTGTTGATGAAAATTTAGTTCAGCAGTATGTATATAAGCGACTGCAATAACCCGTAACGGGGATAAAATCATATATAAACATTCAAAAGTAAATAGTGTAAGTGTCAATTGAAAGGAGATAATAGTGTTTTCCCTTCAAGAAATTTAAAAAGTGCAAAAGCAGATTTAAAAATAACACAACAAATATTTTGTTGACAGTGTTCAGTAATAGAGCGTGCGTCGATAATAATAAAAAAATGCCAGAATTAAGTTAGAGATTAGTGGTCATTATTGACATTGATTGTCGTATGTGTACAATCGATAATAAAATTACATCTATAGTACAAAGCAAATAAGAATTCAATTATGCAAGTGGAAGTAAACATTCTTTGTTGTGACGGACATTTACGTGAAGGGTAAATAATAAATCAGATCGCCCAGGTGCATGTGTGTATTGTGCACGAGTGAAGGGCAGACAACTGCGCTCGCGAGTGTTACAGCTGAATGAGTTAGCGATTACGGCTGTCTCGTTTTCTTTTGTGACAAGTGTGGTTGTATAACCGAAGGATTACACTAAACAAAGCATCTCCATACGGACATCTCGGATAAGGGATTAAATACTGTAATTTGGAAGAACTAGTTTTAGATTTTGTTTAAAGGATAAAAACTGTGATTATCTTTAAAGTCATTCTTGCTTGTTGGATTAATAATTTCTTTTTTATGAGTAAAAAGGATAATCAAACTTCATCTGTTTACTGTGTTTAGAATATAAGGTTTGCGAATTTTTAATCTGTAAGAAATAGTTTTCGTGGTGCTTTTCGAAGCAATGTTTGTAGCATATTTATCTTTGCGGATTAGTAAATATATATCCATTAATTAATTTGCTCTCTTTATCTGTGCTGAGATAGAATTTTCTTATTAACCTGTGTAAAATTACCTAATGGGTTACATTGAGTTAATCTTTGAATATTTTGAGTTTAATGATTGATCTGAAACTTAATTATTTTGAACTATTTGACAGTAAAATACAAAACACGAATAACAGAATGTTTTTATTAAGTATAAATTACAGATTTGAAGTATTAAAGTTCAAACCTATTAATGAATGTTTACATACGATTTTTTAAAGAGAAAGTATCCAGAAAAGTACTGATCGTTCTGTATTAAATTTTTCAGGAACCAGCGAATGCTTTGTTGATATAAAAACTATTAAACCGACTTTTTATTTACTAAGTTGGGTAATATTATTTGGTTCAGTACAGTTAGAAATATACATTTATATGTATACAACGTTTTATGACTTGGAATTTTCATATGTATATACAGGGTGTGATCAATAAGTTTACGACGACCCGTGTGTTTAAAAATTTTCGTAAGCTTTTGAATAAATCTGTTTTCAAGTGTGATTGAACTGGAGTTGTGTACGATTGTGCTGAGTAGGCTACTATCCTGTCTGTCATAGTCAGATAGGATTAATTGAACATCTCGCCTAAAACTATTTTAGAAAAATTTAAGCTTGTGGTAGCGCCTAGAGACAATTTTCCTGCACTGAGTTGGAAACTTATGGTAAGTGCAAGGTGTTTGAAACTGTCTTTCAATCATTTTACTCCTTATAATGACCACGCCCATTTTCACTATAGCTGGCTTAGCAACCCGCTTACTTCGGTAATCCTGCACGACTCCTAGTGCGCTTTAGACGTGTAACACACTAAAAAAGTGATTCAAGTGTGGCACACCATTTCAAACACATATGGGGTCCATGTTACGTATATGCACAACCCACCTACTATACGTACCCTATTATGTGTTTTATAAGTCTCCTATGTCCTAAATACCTAAATTTTTGAGAAATATCGTTAAACAGACGCATTAGGCTCTGACGATGTTTACCGTTATCAAATTAACTACCACTTGACGTTCCATTGTGTTACTTAAACAAAATGTATAAATCTTGAACAAAGAATAGATGATAAAAGGACGAAGATTTAATCCATTTGACTACATTTTTATTTCCGAGATTGGTTTAACGATGATTCAGGAATTTTGTTGGATGCAATGTGGACATAATCATGCGCGGGAAAGAATTTCACACGTCGTGTTGGTAGTGTAACGGCAATAAATTGCACCCCAAGTAAGAAGGAAGGTTTTTATCGCCTTACCCAGACAGAATGGACTTTGAGAAGTGAAGAAACTTGTAGGAGATATTTCGTTATTGTACAGTTTACCAACAATTTTTATGAAATTTGTGAGTTTAAAAATTTTATGAACTATAAGTTACAATAATTCGGAGTAACATGGCAAATTAATGTCAAAGCAAGTAACACAATGTGGCATAAGTAACTATGGTAAGCGCATCTTCTTTTATAAGATGTTCATTAAAAATGCATCAAATTCAGAGGAAGCATGTCGTGGTAACCTATCAGTTTCCCTTTGTTGGGACACTCCCATCTCCCCGCCACCGGATGTGTCTCATCGAAACCTATCACTTTTTCTTTGTGGGTACCCTCATCCAGGACCCCCTCCTCGAGATATTGGCACTTAAAGTTTCCATCCCCACCGACGTATGTGTCTCGCCGAGACCTATCAGTTTTTCTTGGTGGGTACCCACTTCCGACACTCCGTTCCCGAGGTGTACGTATTTCAAATCCTGCCCTGTGGGCAGGTTCGTCTGGTTGAGACTCCTCACTTTCGCTTTGTCGGTACCTAACTTCGACGCTCATTTCCCGAGGTATACTCATTTGAAAATGATACGTAGCAAATATTTCTAGTAACCGGAAGGGGATGATGGGGGGTAGGGGGATGATTCAAATGAAATCCACGTTCTCCGGTCAATATTGCTATTAAATGGTATTACATATATTACCGCTTCAACGGCAAAGAGGGGGCATTAAGCTAACGAATGCAACTTCAGCGCATTAGCTACCATATACAGAAAATCCGAAGTCGATATGTGCCCTACGAGCGGTGTTGTCTGGTTCGCTTGCGAGAATTTAAATTGCCCCTCCCCACGTTCATAGTTGCAGAGCTCTACAAGATACAAAATCGAATGCAAAAACCGCATATTCAACATAAAGGGGTAGTTTGAATAACGAAGACGAAGGCGGACAAATGTATCAAACTTAGCGAATTGCGGGCTCAGATTCCATAAGAACAAAAAGTCGACTATGATATCATTGTACACTGTGTACATAAAGTATGGAATAAATTCAATTAAAAATCAGGTGTTTCTTTTTTGGAAAAATGCTCGGACACGTCGATCCTTATTTTTTGTTGCGGTTCTTTTCATGGTAAATGGATGTATACAGGGTGACCCAAAAACACGTCACGACCATCAACTTCATTTGTTCAAATAGAAACACTTCTCTTTAATTTTATTTTTGAATTATGCATCGAATTCTAAGTACATTTTATGTAGCATGTACTATACCTAAACTCAACAGTTATCGAGAAATTTACGTCTGAATATATCAATAACCAAAACGACGATTTATCTGGTAGGTTAGTATATTTATTTCCACAGAAATGGTATTTTAACCCAACATTCCAATAATAATGACATTCGCATGTTTGTCAGTTCTTATTTGACGTAAAGAAAGTTTAAATTCAATTAAAAGTTATGTTAGGTACAATACGTTTATCCGTAACACAAATAATTGAAATTCTTATGATGATCGGATACGGTAATACAGCGCGAACACAACTGGAGGTGTCTGTTTGATTTAATAATAAATATCCGGACAGACCAATAAACCAATCGACAGTTAACAAAATTGAAAGAAAGTTTCGGGATACTAGCTCTGTAGAAGATAGGTTGAAGGCTGGTCGTTCTGAGATCAATGAGGATAAAGAAGTAAATGTTTTACTAGCTGTACAAGAAAATCCACGTAGTAGCATTCGGCAAATTAGTGGTGATTACGATACTCCTACTTTATCTGTACATAAGGTTTTAAAATCAGAAAAATGGCACCCGTATAAAACACATCTTGTACACGACTTAAACGAACATAATCCAGACCCGACGGATGAAATTCTGTCACATTCTAACGGATATGTGCCAGAATTTCACTCGCCACGTTGAAAATCTTATATTTTCAGAAGTCAACATTTACATTACCCGACGAAGTTAATAGACAAAACTGCGGCTATTGGGCAAAATAAATTCCCAGGTGGATGGGAGAACACCATACCCAATATCCCGAAAAAAATAATGTTTGGGCAGGAATTGCCGAAAATCAAATCATTGGACCCTACTTTTATGAACAGACTTTGAACGGTCCAAGATACCTTGAATTTTTACAACATCTAATCCCCAGTTTAAGAGCTTTATTTCCCAGTCCTAATAATCCAATGACGTTCGAAGAAAATGTACGGTTCCAGCAAAATGCTGCACCACCGCATTATGCAGATCAGGTTAGACAATACCTCGATGATGTAGCATTTCCCAACAGATGGATTGGAAGTCATGGATCTGTTGAATGGCCACCAAGGTCTCCGGATCTTAATGCTTTAGACTATTTTTTGTGGGGCCATCTAAAAAATGTTGTGTACAAAACTAGACCTGAAACTATTGACGACTTAAAAATTAGAATCAGAAGAGAACGCGCTAATATGAGCCCAGAAACAATAAATGTGATTCAGCAAGAATTAATCCACAGTTTGGAATAATGCCAGGCACAAGAAGGATTTCAATTTGAACATTTAGTTTAGTAAATACTTATTGCTCTTACTTATTAAACACTATGTTTCGTGAAAATGTATTGATAGTCGCCATAATCATCGTCTTGGTTACTGATACGTTCAAAAATAAATTTTTCGATAACTATTGAGTTTAGGTATAGGACATGCTACATAAAATATACTTAGAATTCGATGAAAGATTCAAGAATAAAATAAAAAATAAGTGTTTCTATTTGAAAAAATGAAGTTAATGGTCGCATCTTGTTTTTGTGTCACCCTGTATACATGCATTTACCTGAAAAGAACCGCAACAAAAAATAAGAATCGATGTGCCTGAGCGTTTTTCCAAAAAAAGAACCACCTGATTTTTAATTGAATTTATTCCTTACTTTATGTACACTGTATATAGAATTTATAGTTATTCCGTATATATAAAGACTACGTTTGCATCCAATAGGATTTGTATCTCGATTCAGTTGGTTGAGCAGTACTCTAACGAAGAAGTTGTGGGTTTGGATCCCATTTGAGGTAATCTTTCTCTTTATGTATTAAAAAAATGTAATTAGATATCACTTACATCTGAACTCCTATTCGTTTGCTGAAACAAGTAACTTTCATAATGTACTATTAATATTGGTAATAACCAATAAAAAATTGACTCTAATCTCATTATATGTAGAATTTACATATTATATACATAAAGACCAAGTTTGCATGGATACTGTCAAAGAAGAAACCTTTGTTTGAATTTGTTGGTCTGTACAAATTAAGCTGCAAATACTGTTCTTCGTCCTGGATATAATCGATGCGATGACATTTTGTCATAAATCCAAATCGTCTTACCTCCATTCTTAAAAACCTTCTTTACGAATGTGAATTAATATACCTAGTCTTATGAACTCGTTTCATCAACATAGATTCGTCAGATAGGAACAAACTTTAAACGTCGATATAAAATTTCAATAATAAGCAAGCTACAGAATTTTTGGTAAGCTGCACTGTTTAACAATGCCCTTACTTTATATCTAGCTGCGTCTACTTAGAAACTAAAAACTTAAAAACTGGTAACCCGAGAATTGCGAATACTTATGATTTTAATATACTTTTTAATACTGTGAATTACTATTCCGCTATACAAGTAAGTTTTAAGATTCGTATGCAGTAAAATGCAGAATTCAGGTTAAACCAATAATTATCTTTTAATTCAGATCCCAAGATAACAGTGAGTCTGTTCTTTTGAATAAGGATTATTTACCGCGGAATCTACCCAACTTTGGAATTCCGAAGGCATATGTAACTTCTGTTGCAATTTTCTGAAAATCTTCAATAATTACAGGATCCAAATAGCTGAGAACTGCTTCTAATTTTCTAGTGAGTATTAATAGCACCCCTCAAATTATCATAATAATGAGATGCATTTATTTTAGTTTAAATAAAGAAGAATAAATTGAAAACTGCTTAACCTGCACATTGTCTATATTGGCAAACTAGGAGTTTATTATGTTTATTTTGAGCTTAATACGAATTTTAAAAGTTCGAATTTTACTACAATAATTTAATGTAACTTGCCGGTGTACCGAGTAATTTTTAAATAATGTAACGGCCTTGTATGAAATGCTTCTTGCATGAATCTGCCAAGTTTTATGCTGATAATAATAAACGTTGTAACTACCGCACCAACACTGGCTTCGTTCCGGCTCTCCTTGCTCGTTTAACAGTTTCAGTAGTTGTTAATCTATCAATACTTCGTTTAGGATGTGCTCTGCCACAATATCCCTCAGGGTGCGCTGGTGACGCCAACACACCATTCTTATAATATTCTCCAAGAATAAATACCGTGCCGTTTCTTCTTGAGTTCTCAGCATTTACGCAACCATTTTCGCAACGTTCATTATAATAGCTTGATGAAGCCGTCAGTTTCTCCTGGTTGCACTGTTTAGGTTGGCAATTGGACTTCTTTTGTTTATCATGACTAACTTGGGCCATTTTCCCACAAATTGACGTTACAAAAAATTTGGATTTTCGGTTGTCCCACGTTGTAATTTTTTTGGGAGTGCCACTTAACATTTTCGAAATAAATGACAATTTGCGAAGGCCAATCAAACATGCTCTTCTTTCCATGAAGTACCCGAAAAGAATTATGTGACGGTACAAGAGGTCTTAGCTTGTCTCTAAATTTGAAGCTTAGGCGCGATAAATTACCAAAGATGGTCGGAGTGTGAATAAAAAGGAATATAGCAGCGACAACACTAAAATTATGGGCATGACAAGTTGCATAAGGGAAATAAATACTCTTGAAGCACTTTCCAAATCTGCAATAAAATATATTGTAGTCCATAGTGTGTGATACAACACTGGTGGCCAGAAATACTTTAATAACATAGCGATGGTAATTATGCACAATTTTGCTCTTAGACCTTTTTGGATATCTTGAATGGTAAAGGAGCTGTGGATCTTAGGTGATACATTTGGTGTGGAAATTATATATATATATATATATATATATATATATATATATATATTTAAATAAGACATTTTTTCTTTGAAACTTGTGTAAATAAACGTACAAATTAATTCAACGTTTCGGGAAAGTCCTTAGTTCCTTTTGTCAAGAATTTATTTTGACAATTACAGAAATTGAAATAAGGTAACTATTTTTTAACAAGTACAGAATATGAAACAAGGTAACTAATTTAAATTTAATCTGGACGAGTGTGTTTGACTTAGGGTACTTGATCTAGTACATGATGTAGAAGGTGTAGAAGTGGGGACGTCGGGAATAGTTGCAGCATAAGTGTTTGAAATTTCTGGAAGATTTGGAGTTGGTTGAAATATTGAATCAACTTGTTTAATGATATTCTTCGAAATTTGTAGCATACTAGAAGTGTCATCTCGTTTATTGAGGGCGTTTGGTCTTCTTTCAATTTCAACTGCTTCTCTAATAATTTTTTATTGTAAGGTATATAGAAGTGCAATTAAACGGATATTGTTGGTGTTAATTTGGTGTCCTGTATCTAAATGATGTGCAGCTAAAGACGATGATGGATTGTGATGTTTAATTGCTAGTTTGTGTTCATCGGCTCTCGCATATAATATTCTATTAGTTTGTCCGATATAAGTTCTTCGACAGTTGTTGCACGGTATCTCATACACTCCTTGGTTTTCATTGGGAATTTTGTCTTTAGGGTTTCTTAAAAGTTGGGACAAAGTTGAATGTGGTTTGAATACCGGTCTAAAGTCGTTTTTGGGAAATGTATTTGCTATTCTGTCTGTAATTCCTTTTATATAAGGTAGAATAACAGGAATCTTGCGTTCATTGTTTGACAAGTTATTATTTCTTGGTCTTCTTACTTCGTTGGTAATTTTCAATATTTCTTGATCTTTGTATCCATTTTGAAGTAACATTTTATTAATAGTCTTCATCTCTTCCATTTTAGAATTTTGGTCAGATAAGTGGTAAGAGCGGTATATCAAGGATTTCATAACGCTACGTAATTGACCAGGATGGTGACGCGAGAGAGAGTTCAAGTATCTATTCGTATGAGTTGGTTTTCGATAAACTTTGTGTGTAAATTTACCATTAGGAAGTGTTATCAGGGTATCCAAAAAAGGGAATGAATTATTTTCTTCAACCTCCATAGTAAATTTGACGGTGTCGTGAATGTTGTTAATATGTCCTAGAAATCGGTTCAAGCTTCCTTTTCCATGGGGCCAAACTACAAATGTGTCGTCAACATAACGAAACCAACATTTAGGTTTTAAATCTGCAGAACTTAAAGCAGTGGTTTCAAAATGTTCCATGTATACATTCGCAAAAGCTGGAGAGAGTGGCGAGCCCATAAGTGCTACTTGAATTTGCTTGTAGAACTGTCATGAGTCGAAGAATTAAATGCACTGATGATAGGGCGTAATGGCCAGTTTTTCTTATGTATTTTTGGGAGTCGGTATATTTTGGGGATTCTTGAACTCTTCTGTCTTGGAATTAGTTTCTGTTTTGTTTCTTTGTCTAATTTTGTAGAATTAATGATAGATTTTGTTATTTTTTCTATGTAGGTGGTAGGATTGTACTGATTTTTCTTATATTCTGAAGAAATTAACAGTTCAGACATCTTGTGGTGATAGTCTTTACAGTTGACAATGACATTAGCGTTTCCTTTGTCAGCGGGTAATATTAATATTTGGACGTCATTTTTGATTTGGTTTAACATTTGGAGGTCTTGTTTGGTGGTATTCTGTTTGGGAAGTTTGCAGTTCCTAAGAATGTGTGCTACGTTGAGCCTAATTTCGTCAGCCACCGTAGATTCTGCATCCTTTAAAGCGTATTCTACGGGAATCCGTTCAGGAGTTATGGCAAAATTAAACCCTTTACCTAAAACATTCAGAATATTATTATTAAATTCTTTGTCACTGAAATTGTGTACTGTCCTTAACGGTTCTACATTATTTGCCTGCGATGTATGAGACAGACGTTCAAATTTTTGTTTTGTCGGTTATTTTTTATCATCAAGGACGTTTCTATAGTATTTTCAATGAGACGATCCACCGTATCGAATATGAAAGGGTGAATTTTGTAAATTTTGGAAGGTGTCATAAAGGGTATGGTTGAGATAGTCAATCGCTTTTCTTAAAAGGGCAAGGCTTGTTTTGAATAAAATCTTATAAGAACCATTAAGGTCTGGTCTTGGTTTACCAATTTAAATCCCCTGGGTATTATTTAATTGTCACGACAACGCTTTAAAAAAGTTAAATTTGTAAGTGTTCTTATTTAAACATTAAAACTTGCGGAAATCTATATATATATATATATATATATATATATATATATATATATATATATATATATATATATATATATATATATATACGTACGTACGTACGTACGTAAAAGTACGTAAAGTACGTAAAATACGTAAAGTACGTAAAGTACGTAAAGTATGTAAAGTATGTAAAGTATGTAAAGTATGTAAAGTATGTAAAGTATGTAAAGTATGTAAAGTATGTAAAGTATGTAAAGTATGTAAAGTATGTAAAGTATGTAAAGTATGTAAAGTATGTAAAGTATGTAAAGTATATTTTTTTAAGAAAAATTTAATTTTACATAACTTTTCTTTATAAAATTCTTAACATAAGGCTAAATAAGATTAAAAATTAAATTAATGTGATTGAAAACGCTTAAACTGTATTATCGGTATTTCTACAGAAGGGGGCGGATTTGGAACTTTTTTAAGTTGATATCTAGATGTCTATTAACCTCTACGTGGAATGAAGTTTTTACCATCTGTTAGACATAGATTACTGTCTTTGCTTTTAGAGTATTTCCTATCTTAAAAAAATAGTTATTAAAATTATTTCATTTTTTTGAAAGTAGTGTGTTCCACACCAAATATTTACATCTTGTTTCGTGTGGATTATCTATTATGTTATGAGATTTACATAACATTGAATAGTGGTCTAGAATTATCACGATTCCAGAATTCGTTTTTTTTTGTATTTTCATTATCAATGTTCATGTGCAATATTTTTTTTACATTTACATTTTAAAGATATTTGTTGTTAGTAAAGAAAACCGATGCAATTTCTGCTGAAACGCTTAAAATTTGTAGGATTATATAGAATATTGAACCCGAAAAAAGATTGGTAACAGGTAATCGTGAAATTTTCGTTTTCATACTTTTTTAATACTGTCATTGGTATTCGCTTTAAGACATAAATGGTTTTATGTTTTTCGAATGTACAATGCTTATGTAGGTAATTTGAAATACGCTATCATATTTAGATATCATACTTGTCATATGTACTTCTCATATAATGAAATAAATATTACATTTATACAAATACGTATTATTTTATCAAACATATTAAATATAAAAAGTTTCCATCAAAATGAAATACAATGATATGTTGGGTTTATTCCATGAAAATTGACCGAATGACATTTAAGGATTTAAAGATTATATTACAAGCGACGTTTCAAATTGTAAGCTAAAAGTTGTATCAATTTTCAATCAAAAGTAGCGTATCATCGATTATGAAAAGCCCATTTTGAAGTACATTTGTCGTTCTTTAATTGCGTATTAGCAGATTGACTTTATTGATATGATACCCCTATCGAACGGGGCTAAAGGGATTAATCCTTTGATATGTTTAATTGCTGGGATTTCATGCAGTCCCATATCGATAATCTCAATGGTAACCTTTTGACACAAAAACCTCTTAAGAGATATTGAATAAAATTGGGAAATAAATTTTAGTTTATAATTACTCTAGTACTAACTAAAATGTGTCAGTTAAATAAATTTTATCTTTGTATCACTGATATTTTAAGATTTTAATTTTTGTAGTGGTAAAAGTAGCAGCTGCTGTTATTCCCGAGGGTTCCATTTATGTTTATTAGAATTTCGTATTCGACTCAGGTACTTTTACCCGTAATTCCACATAAACGAGCGTCGTTCAAATTAACTTTATATATGCCCTTCTAAACCTATACTTTCTCAAACGTTTATTTTACGTTTTCTAATTTAGATCTAAACATTTGAAATCAATGACGATTGTTTTTTTGTCAATCTTATTTATTTACTTTTAACGTAATTCCACAGCCTCACTTTTAGCAAAACAATCTACTTCGACAGCGGATATGAGTTAAAATTGCTGTAGTGGTAATTCACATAATCTATAAAATACATCAATTGAACATTTTAAAGTTTTGACGCTAATATTAGTCGTTTAGTAACATACGAGGGATAAACCATTATTATTGAGAATAAAAGAACCTGTGTAACTTTTTTAAAATTTTATTTTAGATACGTTGAGGGTAGTTGCCTTCTTCTATAATGCTGTTAGCCATTCTTTCCTTCCACTGCTTAAATGCTCCAAGCGAAGCAGCTTTAGGAATACTATTAAAATAACAGCAGCATCGATCTCCTTCTCTTTTTTAGCCTAAAAAACAGCCAAATGTCGTACATTTCCAGATCCCGTGTGTAGGACGAGTGTTCGATTACATTAACCTTGGTTGCCGCCAAATACTACCAAGTTAGCTTTGCATTGTAGGAAAAAGCATTATCGTGATGTAACATAATCCCTTTCTTTGGCACTTTATTGAATACTTCTGCCAAACAGTGTTCGACGTACCATTTAGCTGTGACAGTCTTCTGCTCCTCTAGCTTAATAGCGCTCACTAGACCGGTACTTCTAAAGAACACAGCGTACATTACTTTCTTCATTGCTCGCTGCTTTCTGATTATTGTTCGCGTGGATTCGTCTTTATGGATCCATACGCGGTTCCTTTGTCGAGTTGGCATGTCGAAAAATGGTATGTAAGTTTCATCACCTGTTAGAGTTTCGTAGCAAATTCGTATTTGTTCTGCTTTTTAAAAGTATGTAAGATGGTGGCGTACAAAACGACTTACGAATTTTTTGAGATGAAGGTGGTCGTGTATCATTGTTTTCACAGATGAGGATTTAATCCCCACTTGAACCTCTATTACATCGTAACTAGTTCTGTTATCTGCTTCCATAACCTTCTCCACAGTAGCAATGTTTTTTGCTTTGTCACAGCGGTAATGCGAGAGCCTGTGGCTTTCTGGTGATCAACTGTAGTTCTTCCTCGTTCGAATTCCTTGTACCATCTATAAATTGTTGCCAAGAAAGGGAACTAATTGTCAAATGTTGGTTCCAAACTTTCTTCGCACTCATACGCACTTGAATCTTCCTTGTAGTCATAATAAGACATTATGCAGAAGAGTTCTCGGATTAATCGCATTTTTTCACTAAACATTCGAAAGTTAACATTATCTTTTGTGAGCGTTAGTCCGTAAATTAATTAATTATGCACCGATTAAATATTGATAAGAGTGGAATTAAGTACTGTAAATAATTTCACCATTAATATAAATGCAAGTTTTCTTTTTATTATTCCGAAATTAACATGTAATAAGAAATAATTTAGTTTATATTAATAACGTATCTTGTAAATGGAAAAGTGCGTATAGTAATATCAAGTAAACCAAAGCATACAAATAGAATTTAAAATCCAATCAGTCTAATTAAGAGAGCTTAAATTAGTAAAATAAGTAATAATTAACACATCCTTATAAAATTAATTGATTTATTTCTTGGAAAGTTGCATTGTTAAATAATTTTTTCAATATAAATAATTAAAGTTAAACCTGCAATAATTTCTATGGATTCCAACTGCAATAAAATATTGTAATCTTGGTCCCATTGTGTAAAAGAAACTATTCTAATAATATTACAACCGTTTAACATGTGTGCAATAAGCAATTGACTTCTGTAAATTTAAGTTCTAACTGGACAAAAGTGTTAATAATCATTAATTAAAACATATAGAATGAGTATTTTTTGTTAATAGAAACTAGCCGAATTTTACATCAATCGCTCTGTTATTTCACAAACAATAATTTTAGCGCGATGGAATAAATACTAGTTTGTTGATTGTTTTAATATTAGTTAAAACAGCTTAATACGCTGCCGCCTCTAGTTGAAGAGGTGGAATTTCCAGCCGTCCCCACTTTTAACCTGGCGTACTCTATATAGCTGAGTAACATTACCAAACATATTAAGACTAGACTTCACAGGATCATTTAAGCTAAACATTTTATCTTTCGTTCTCAATGGTTATAGCATTCAGATCGAAAACTGCAATTTTATAAACGATTATGAGGTAAAGCGTAGTTTAGAGATGAATTAATATAATTGAACTTAGTAAATACCTGCTCTATAATCGAGTCTAAAAATTAGTTAAATTTATTTTGACAAGTAGTAAAAGTTACTTTGTTACTTATCACCGCCTCCATTTAAAACCGTAACCATTGAAATCTAAATAAATTAATATTGGTGAAGGAATTTTATTTGTCAAGGGGACCTGTGACCTTTGTCTACCGTATCCGCCTGGCGTACGAATTAATTGAGCTTTAGGTACATCTTCTACCGCAATGTAATACCCTGAATTTTATCCTCGACTGGGAAACCCGACGCAGCCTGTTTGGAAAATCGTATACGTTCAGGAGTGGACCCAAAGACCGCCTAAACAGTAGCTTATCTTTGGGTGGCGCCTGAATCCGTTTTCTAACCCCTGGAGCAAACGACCGCTGTCCGCAACCGTTGAGGAGTGTCACATATTAATAAAATATCGTAACTTATAAGTATAAATAATAAAATATTTCCAAGTACGGTTTAATTTTTGTGTTGGACTTAGTTGAGGGCAAGCTTTACATGCCACCACCGACACCCGTTACACTTTTTCAAATGTCATTTAAGATAAATTTGCAAATGAAGCGGCAAATGTCAAGGCTGCATTTTCTGTTTGCCATGACGTGTCTAATTTCTTCATTCTCAATAATAATGGCCTGTCCCTCGTATAAATAAGTAATAGAAATTATATGAATATAAATAGTTCATACGGTTTTTATGTAGTAAGCAATAGTTATATGGTAAGCGGGTAGTTATGAAACTTCCAACCGTTAACAATATTAAAATTCGAAAAAATCGTTAAATTTTATAATTGAAGAGAAGACTATATTTAAAATACTTGCGACATTAACATCACCCCATCGCTACGGACAAGTCAACCGATAAATGATAACATGAAATGCGGTTGTATGGCTAGTCGTTTTACTATTATGTGTGATGTATTGTTACACGACCAAACATCACAAGATGTCGTGAAAACTTACCAAGATAAGCAGGTTGCCAAGATAACTGCAGTGGAAATGGGCGGGTTCGATGTAAGACGTAAAATGGTCACTAATTTAAATTTAAACACCTTAGGCTTGCCATAAAACAATAAATAACAACCCGAATTGGTCAGTCCGTCTCGCGAACAAAAAGGCGATCGAAGGGCCACCCGCACAAGCTTCCCTGTATTCGGCACGTTGTTGTCGTCGGTGGCTCGCGATTCGGATGCTCGACGATCAACCAGCACTAACAACATTCACTTCGGGAAAATAGTTTCTAAGCCCCACCACAATATAAAATTTCTTTGAAATAACTAGTCCTAGGAGAGTTGTTAAGTTAATCCTACCTGGCTGTGAAAGATAGAATTGTAGCCTGCTCGATAAAATTATACACAATCCAAGTTCAAACTTTCGATCCGTACAACACACTTTCACTTTAAAAGGACACCTTAAATTTCGTCTCAGTAACTTTGATACACGCTAATTCAGTTAATATTAAAAATCAAATTATTGAAAGCTTAATACAATTTGACACCCTGTACATTCATCAAACCAAAATAGTGAGGCGTTATCTGGATACTTTCTGATTTACCCTCGTATACGTATAAACTAAGATAACTGTCATAAAAATTATGTAATAAATACATATCACCCAGTTTGAAAAAATAATACTTCAGATCAATCGGTTAGCCAAAATGTCAAAGCTTGATTATTTGTAATCGGTGTAATCCATTATGTAAGTTCACTCAAAGAAAACCATAAAATGTTAGAGTAGGTAACAGAGATTGATTATCCTTAATGCGTACGTGAAATTATCAATATAAACAATGACATCTCTAAAGATAAACAAACAACCCCAAAAATCCAAAATTATTCCTGAATTCCTTTAACAGATATAATGTCCTATGCGCTGGGTTGATTTTCTTTAACTAATCTTGAGTACGTATGCACACTCGTGACTGATAAACGACCGTCAACAGGGCTTTAACAGAGGCCGTGACACTACACACTAACCTAAATGTTCTTTTTAGTTACACCCGTTTACGCGTAAAGAATTTGAGTAATTTGATTTACTAAATACCCCTTTTCAGAATGTGTCACAGAACATTTTAATTACACTTGATCGCTAAATTATTAATTGTCTATAAACGGTGGATTAAGTGCTGCTAGTAAACGTATATATATATATATATATATATATATATATATATATATATATATATATATATATATATATATATATTTAACCCAGTAGTATTAATATCCAATACTGACAATTTCAATTTACAAAGCCTAACACATCTTTATTTAATTACATAAAGAATCACTTCCTTTCAGATTGCACGGGTTCTTTATACACAAAACTCTTTAGCTCCATTATATTGTTTCGGAAGGTTTAATACTGTTGGAATGAACAGAAAACAGATGACGTCAGTTAGTGTTTCCTAAGACAAACTTTTGAATGTTGTAACATAGGTCAAAATAAGCTTTGTTATTACATTGAATGTATACAGTTTCAATCATCAATTTACCTTAAAATAATTCTACGTAAAGACAGGTTATTTTCTATGTATAGCTTATGTATCAATTAAGAATCGGTTTACTATCGTAAAGCTTTGCGAAAAGTGAAGTACTGTTTTATTTACTTTTATGCTGAAATTAATCAGCAGATATTTTTATTTAATAAATATACAAATAAATACAGCTGTTGTGTTGTTTACTAAGATTACATGTGGTATTAAAGTACTACTTTCTCACCTAAAGCATGAGTGGCGCCTGACATGCTTATTTGATTACAGCTATGAATATTATCCTCTGCCAACCTTAGGACCTTATAAAGAGAAGATATCTCAATCTACAGTAAGCA
Organism: Vesta saturnalis; assembly: GCA_036346205.1. Classification (NCBI taxonomy): domain Eukaryota; kingdom Metazoa; phylum Arthropoda; class Insecta; order Coleoptera; family Lampyridae; genus Vesta; species Vesta saturnalis. The sequence goes on along the minus strand of JARFJB010002209.1, from coordinate 4,511,115 downwards.
TCTTAAGTAATGTACATAGCTAAGCTACGCCGTGGTGCAAGCTTACCTTTTTATATAAGCGAAAAAATTACTCCTGAATTAAATTAAGACTGGGCCCCTAGTTGTTAGACCAATTCTTCTGGCACTACTGTGTTCCCGTACTCGCCGTAGCGCACCCATAATTCGGCTCGGCTGCTCTGTAAGCAAATAATTATTCTTCCCTAATATCCAGTCTACGAAATTTGGTCCCTTATAGAAATTATTCCTTTTCATTGTTAACTCATTATTGGAGTTGGTAAATGTTATTCGAATCTGGGAGATTTTACTTGCGTTAAAAATTGCCTGGTAAAACAAAATGACGAACCAAACACTTGCGGTTGAGAATTTTGCGAATATGGGTGTAATCCTTTGAAGAGGGGAATGTTTTGGGTCGTACGGTTTTTCACCTATAACTATGGAAAGGAAAGGCTTTGCTCTAATTTAGTTGACGAACGCTTACAAAAATGCACGATTTGAAAACCCGTGAGTTTGTTTCTAGGTTTTTGTTGAAAGCGACGTGTAGTTTGTATGTATGTGTCGTCTACACGGTTTTGACATCTGAAGACGAGTTAATTGATACTGGTGGTTTGACTGAATTCCCGACTCTGGTGTTTATGGTATATCAGATTAACGGTAAGGTATCAGAAAAGATTTTTAGGTCCGTTGAATCGGAAAAGAGGATTCGATCTAGCCTCTGAATCGGAAAAGAGTTTTCAGATCTCTGAGGCAGTTTATATAGGGACGAGGACGTGTAATGGGAGAACGTTTTGCAAATTGGATTAGTGGGAGTTGGAAATGGAGGGATTAATGCACAATTTACGGAATTTGGATATGTAGGAATACAATTTACGGGATATACAGGAAATAGTTAAAGGAAGTTAATTTAGATTGTTGAGATAAGGATCTGGATCATTACAAATTAAACTCATTGGTTCAATCCTGAATCCATCGATTTATATAATAATAAAAATGAACAAAAGGGATGTGACTTTCCTTTGGTAAAGATTAAATTTGGCTAGTTACTGATTTCTACTAATATTCCAAATCAGACAGCATTACTTGCTAGAATTTGGTGCTTGATTTCATATCTTCTCCTCCGTAAATTTAGAGACACCGCTGGATAACAGAGCATTACAAATATCATGTGCAGTACGGATCCACTTCCGACATTTGCTGCCCACATACTTGTGTTTGTGGTTCATTTATCCACAAAAGTGTCACACAGTGCAGGGAGGTTCTTGAGACATAGTTATATAAATGGCGTTCTATTCAATTGAAGTTGCTTACTTACTTGAATTAAGTGGTATTGTTAGACCTGCGGGAAAGCAACCAGACAGTTCAACACTTATTCCATGCAAAAAAGGGAAACTCCTGTTTGGAACGTTATATGTGTGGATGCCATCACTGCAAACCAGTTGATTTCTAGTTTAAAAAAAGCAGGTTCGACCGATGCTTTTGCTAAAAAACTTAAGCATGTCAAACATAGAAATGCAAAAAGAAATAATTTATTTTGGGTCCTTAGTGTAAGGGCGGAAAGAATACGTATTCAGACTCAAAAATCTGGAGTTCCACAATATGTATATTTCCTTAACAACAGATTACACAATCTTTTGAGGCTTTCATTTTTTCGGAATGTCACATTTATTCTGACGTAGTAATATTCTTATCCAACAGATAATTACTAGCGGAACACTAGGGAAGAAGTTGTCTATCGTGAGATTCAGACCAGAATTATGAATGCTACTCACAAGAGGCTGGCGACCAACATAAACTAAACCATCCAGAGCATAACCAGACTTAGATCCAATATCCAAAATATTTTAAGTCCATATTATGCCGGTTTACTTGGCCTATATTGAACGAATCTGCATTTACCTCTAAACGCAACGAGTTGTTCATCAATAGTTACATTAGTATCCGGTATGTCGCAGGTATTGCATTGCTGAATGCATAAATCCCAAACGTAGGACACCATTGCTAACTTATCGGTTGCCAAACGCGTATTCCGGGTTTTCTTATCGTCAAATCTAACGAATCTTCGTATTTCTTCAAAACGAAATATGAACGTTGTGGCTCGGTATATAGGATTAGCAAATTCACTACAAAATAGTTCTCTCGCAGGAACATCCCAGCTTCTGTCAACTCCCGCATGAATAAGTAAACCACAGAATGCAAGAAATTCATCAACATCTTCCACGGTTTTCCTTTTGCTTCGTAAACGTCTCCCCTCTAAATTAGTACAGTTCACAATTTCTAGTACAATAACTGAAGTTACAAATAACTGAAACTCTTCGTTTGGTGTTACACCGATCTGTTTTTTTGCTAGTTCTGGCACACGCCGCATAATGTTGTGTGACTGAATTTTATTTTGGTTGGAGGTTTCAAACTGCAATCCAAACCACTTGAAGCAATGTCACAACTCGTTGAAGAATTACCAATATCATCAACATCATCAGAACTGGATCCAGAATACACGTCAGAAACCAATTCGAAATGTGTATCTTCTGTGTCATCATTTTCTGCTTCTGACGCACCACTTTCTTCAGAAAGCAGATCATCACTTTCAGCTGCCCACTGCGATACTGTCCCTTCATATTCGCGGTGATCAAATCTCACGCTTTTTACATTCTTTTTTGACGCCATTATTATATGTGTTTCACAAGTTCACTCAATGCAACTTTTATTACAACTTGCAACTGACAATTTATAATAACCAAGCCTTGAAACTGATTTTATAGGAACTAGTTGTACACGGGCTTCGGATACCCGGTTTATATAGATACTGGGTACTCATGGAAAAGATTTATTTTTCGATTTCTAAATACACTTGAATGTTTTTTGAATCATGTGTGTGTTGAATGAAGGCGTTATGCATCCTAGGGTTAATTTTTACTATAAAAAGGCTATACGGTGAAATAGAAAAATATTAAAAACCTGTTATTAACCCTCCTATCGTATTAACATTTTGGTTTCACTTATTGTGTTCGGGTCATTATGAGCCGGGAACCTATATTTGTCGTTTTATTGTCGTTATATTGATATAACAGTAAATAATAATAAGAAATAAGATGTAGTATTTATTATTTATTACATTATATTGCGTTATTTTATTTTTATTACATATTATAAATGTTATGTAAAGAACATCTGAAAAACGTAGTACATTTATTTGTTACAGTCTTGACAATAGTAAGATACATGAGCTTTACATAGGTATTTTGAGCAATTACAACATAACATCTTTTACGATTGGTTGTGGTTGATAGTTCCCTTACTTCGGCATTACTGGTTGAAGAACGTGACTGTATAACTATTTCAGCTGCAGGAATACTTCGAGGGAGACGTTTTCATTCTTGCAATAATGTAGTGATCAAGGAATTACCCAGTTCTTCAAGAAATAGTCGCCGTTTTGTAAATTTTCCGGCATTCCAGGTTGGAGTTACTTCGCACCACAGAACATAGGCGTTCTAAGCTGTAACGTCCACGATATTATAAAAAATAGTCATTGGCCATGTTTTAGTTTGCCGTCTGCAGGTGTATGTTATTATGAACTTGTCTAACGTGTCTACAGCACCTTTAATTTTTTTGTAATCTACAATCATGAACGGCTTGGTTACACACTCCGTTATCATGGTGCATGGTGCCCATGAGCGTAACATTTTTATTGCGTTTCGGAATATAGGAAACTATTGCCGTGTCCTTGGTGAAGAACTTTTTTCCTGTTGCAGACCAATGCGGCTGGCAATTCAGGCATATTTTTGCAAATAGTGCCATGGTTACTTTTATTTTCAATAGCATCTGTCCAGATCTTACTAGGTAAAAAAATTATCACACGTTACGTTGACCTTATAGACCATAAGTAAGATCTAGCACAATTTATTTACCTTGGACTCTCTCTGGAGATTCACCTTTTTTCCCGAGGTAAACTTGAATGTTATAAGCAGTTACAGAATCGCATAAAGTTCAAATCTGGACCCCTATTTAGCAGGTTTGTTCGTGATGTACTGTCTAAAAACGACATCTAAAAGGTACCTGTTGCTCATCTACTGTTACATTTGCGTGAACGTTATGGAGCTTAGGTAGAATTGCACCCATTCATCCTCCCGTATAGGGGCTAATTTATCAGTTTGAAGTCGTTGTGGTCGAGTTTTTTTATCGTCAAAATTATTCGTATAATTACATGAAATCGTTGTAAGGACATCGTTGCTCTGAATATTGGACGACCTACATTTTCATCCCACAGACTGGCTGTTGCCTCTCAATGAGATTTATACACTCCAGCTAGAAACAGTAGACCAAAATATACTTCTAGTTTAACTAATGTTAGTTTTTGAAACGTGTCGCCACAAAGTCTTTTGCCTTCTAAATTCGACATTTTCAAAATTACGTTTACAATTTTGGGTGTGAACTATAAGAAATACGCGGATTTTATATCAATTATTCGCGATTGTTGGCCCAGGGATCAACGAAATATTATTTGCTGCTGATAACCTTCCCCATTTATGTATCTTTTCATTCCATACTGTATTGCCATCTTTTGAAGTTACGTGATTATCCGTATCAGCTGCATCTGAAATCATAGCTTCCACTTCATCATCCGATTCGCTATTATATATCTCGTTTTCGGACAAATGGGCTTCTTCTTCAGAAGCATTAGAATTACTATCAGAACCACACAAAAGTTTCTCAAGTGCACTATCCGTAAGCACTCTCTCACTACACATTTTCAATAATAAATTTCAATTGTTAGGTATTTCTTATTAGAGTATAGCATCATGTTTGATATTTACTGCGAAACTAACACACAGATATTCACTGTCTGCATTTATACGCGAAGCCAACAGGAATAAACTTAAAAATTATTATTAATTTTATTAAATACATAAATAAAAAGTTTACCTCGAGTAGGGTTTGAACCTACGACCTAGAGCTAGAGTACCGCGCTAACCAACTGTGCCATCAAGGTTCAAGCCCCAATCGATGTAAATTTTGACTTTATGTATGTAGAACTGATGCCAATTCTATTTAGAATATCGATTGGGGCTTGAACCTTGATGGCGCAAATGGTTAGCGCGGTACTGTAGCAAAGTACAGGTCGTAGAGGTTCAAATCTTACTCGAGGTAAACTTTTTATTTATGTATTTAATAAAATTAATAATAATTTTTAATTACATATTTACCTTTGAACTTATTCGTTCATAACAAAAACTTATAATAAGGAAAAAACTTGTTTACCGGTACGCAAATAACGCATGCAATATGCGCAATATTGCATAATAATGTGGCAATATGATGTAAGCTATGTATATTTATGAAAATAAATCAAAACTAATAAAATACATTCGTCTATACTAATAACCTACGTCTCGTTCTCCTAATTTGAACCACACAAATCACCGGGTCATATAGACCCAAACACAGTGAGTGTAACAAATGCATTAAAAAAAACTAATTATAATTTTCTAATATCAATCTAGGTATACCGTTATTGGAGTAATGAAATACAAGTCATGCAGTGGCAACGAAATATTTAAATAAATTAAAGAATTATGCACATTAGAAGAACGCGATTGGGTCATATTAACCCGAACACAATAGGAGGGTTAAAATATTTTTTAAAATGACCGATTAACTATAGTATGGACTCACTGTGTCGTAACTGATTATATCGCGTATTTGCTCTCTTGCAGAAAGTTGTCATACCTAACCGTTTGAAGAGTAAATAAAATATGTAACATCAACGGTTTGTATTAGATTCTAGAAATACATTCAGCAATTGTTCCAAATTTAATAAAACTTGCGCTATTGGAATACATCTGAGCCAACAAATCAAAATTAAAATTAATACAAATATTTTGCTTATCGTACAAGATCTGTGAACAAGGATTATTGTAGGGTAATGAATTCTGGGATCAACGTGTTATATGTTGTTATTACTACATTATCACTAAATTCAACACCAGAATTATAGAGAGTAGGGACATATCTGATTCGTTTCATTTGAAATAGTGGTAAAGGAGTTCTTTAGCAAAATCTCTTACTTTAGAGCTAGCTTTGCGTTAACGTGTAAAATATTTCACTCAGTATTATTTCTAGGGGTTTCGCTGATGATCATTCGTAACTATTACTTGAAAGAGAACAAAGGATTCGTTGAATTTGAAAACTATAGAGATAAGATATGGAAAATCTGTTTTAGTTCAAGCATTGATTTTGAAAACTTGTATATTAATAAATAAAAATTAAAACTAAGTTTCATGTTATTTAAACAGATTAAAAGAAAATTAAGAAACTCTAAAACTGTTCACTGAGAGTAACCCCAGCTTTAAACTTATACTATTTCAAGCAACGTTGATACCTAGTATAATTTAATTAAGAATTAAATTAAGTTTTCCTACACAAAAGTTTGTATTACTCAAATGAATGTCACTCTGTGTTTAAGGAGAAACTTTCGTAAAGTATTGATTTCAAGTACTGAAACATTTATTGATACTAATGGAAAATTTAACTTTACGAAAGTTACTTGATAAATATTCTACTTTAAGTATGAATGAAGTACATTGTTTTAATTGAAAGCATGATAATTCACAAAATTTAATACAAATAATAGTTATTTGAACAACCATTGAAGAAAGTAGTATTTTCTTAAACACGAGCTTAAAGGACCGCGCACCACTTAAATGGCAAATGGCATTCTGTGGATTTGGCAAATTTTTTGATATGTTGTAGACTGTAAGGTTCTAATTAAAGACTACCATAGGCAGAAAGCCGAAAACGATTTTCGCAAAAAATCATAACAAGCATAACAGAAAGTGCCTAACATATGTATATAAATTCGTATAAATGGCAGAAATCGTTTACTCTGTTATGCTGTAATATGTTAACACGACCAGGGCTAATGAATAGAATTGATGGCGATAATAATATGCTTAACAGGGAAATAGCCATTTTCAGAAAAAATGAGAATGGAAGGCCACCACTAGAAGTCACAGATTTGAACAAAGCTTGCGCTAATTGTTTTCGGCTGATCCTTAACGAAATAGCTCTTGTTGAAAATCACCCATCTTGTTTAAGACTAAATGTTTTGAAACCAACATCAATCCATCCTTGTTTGATTTGTAATGGTAATAATAATGTGCGTAGGATGTCCGTATCGTGTAGAGTAAATATTTTTATTACTTTAAACATTTACATACCAAAAAATGTACGATGTTGCGGGCAGCACTTGGATGGCAAGGGTTTTATTTTGGAGCGTTTACTTCCAGGGTTGCTGTCTGTTAATAGACCATATGTCATTAAAAGTCAGCAATTACAAGTATTTTTTCAAGAAATCCGACTCAATAGTAAAAAAAGTGATATACGAGGACGAAGATAGTTTTACCGAAGAAGATTTCAAACCCTTAGCCCCCGTTATGAAAGAACAATTTCGGGAATTGTATAGGTTTTGTCCACCTCGGCAAGGTAACTGAAAATCGACAATTTTTATTTGTAGCTGTATGTCTTTTATTTGAACAGATATAAAAAAATAAATTATACTTTGCCGTTGCCACTTTTTATCCTCTACTGATTGGTGACATAAAAAAATTAATCCGACGTTTCGTCGATTAGAGACCATCATCAACTTTATTTTTTCATATGCGGCGGAAATTAGCTCATGGTATAAAATGATACCTTTTTTATTCTAAATCCAACGATCTATAACACTTAATGATAATTCAACTCATAATTCATAATAGGACGTTTCGACTCATCAAAAGGATCATCAAGTAATCTCTTATGAACAGTAGCTACCTATTCGTATATAACTATTTATTACGATATCGAAAAGTCTTTCCAAACCTTGTCTTAAACAATGACAGATAAATAACTCTTTTATTAAGTTTAAATTTAAGTAAACACCTAACAATAAACTTACTTCAAGTGAAAATATTTAGAAAAATGTGATAAATTCTATTAAAACACTTAAGAATTAACTACAGAATAATGAATTCGATTATTGTAAATTGCTGGTAGTAGGCTTTGATGAGTTTAAAACAATTATTGCATCATCAACTAAGCTCTTATAAACAGTAGCTACCTATTCGTAGATAACTATTTATTACGATATCGAAAAAGCCTGTCCAAAACTTGTCTTAAAAATACTCAAATGTTTACTTGATATTCATAAATAAATTATTCAAGCAAAGAAGTGAAAATATTGGGAATATTAAAAAAACACATAGTAGTTATTAGGGTATTATGTTAAATGGTACTCTTTATTTTTTATTTAATTTAATTGCTAATTTACAATCTACTTTACATTTAAAGTAATAAGTAGATGGCTGATGAGATCATAACATGTAAGGGTTCAGCCAGTGCTGAAGCCACTAATAAACCTTAATTTTGGAGTAAATCATGCGGCCACTGTCGTTTTAATCTCCTGGTTGTTGGTTGGGTGGTGAATAATGAATTCGATTATTGTAAATTTCTGATATTACGCTTTGATGAGTTTAAAACAATTATTGTATAACAATTATGTTATCTGTCAAAAAACTACAATAGTTTTTCACATTTTAAGGAACATTGTTTGAAAATGGAGTTAAATTGTTCTAACGAAGAAAATTTTGATACATTAGTGTGCTATATCAAAAATGAAAGAAATGCTACCAAAGCTAGTGATGACTATTTTAAAATGTACCCCGAAAGAAGACAACCTGGCAGAAATCATTTTAATAATGTAGTAAGATATTTAATAGAATTTGGAAGATTTGAAAAACCACGTTCAAAAAAGTTTGCGATCGATAATGAGAATCGTAACGGAAACAACTTGGAATATTTTGACGATAATCCGAAATCTTCAGTACGAAATTGTGGCACGGAGCTTCATATTCCAAAATCCATTGTACAGAATGTTTTGAAAGTTGTTAAATATTATCCTTACAAGCCAACAACTGTATAAGGCCTGCAAGAAGGTGACTTTGACGGGAGAATCGAATTTTGTAATTGGTACCATCGTAGATGTTAAGAAAACCCTGATTTTTCTGATAAAGTTGTATGGACAGATGAGACACGTTTTACCAACTGTGGAGTCTTCAATAAAAAAAATCATCATTACTGGGCCCGTGAAAATCCACATATTCGCGATTAACGCCGACTTCAAGTACGATTTGGTTTTAATGTGTGGTGCGGAATGATCGGTAAGTAATATCCTTGTTTGAGTTAATTGAGTAACATTTAATAAATTAACTACGACTCATTTTTTTAATACTCCCAATTAATTTCAAGAAATCATCTGATTGGTCCATTTATTTATGACCACACGTTAACAGGGCAACGATACCTTTTAATGTTGCAAAACCAAATCAATCCATCCATTCGTGAAGCTGTTCCCCCTGATGAATCTAATAATCTGTGGTTCCAACAAGATGGATGCCCCGCACATAATTCAAGGGAAGTCTGAGCATTTTTACGGGAAATTTTTGGTGAAAGAACAATATCCAACGGTGGTTCTGTACGTTGGCCTGGTAGGTTTCCGGACCTTCCCCCATTAGACTTTTATTTATGGGGATATGAGAGGTATGAATTTGATCCCCCAGAAAATAGGCAACTTCTGGAACATCGAATTATGAATATTATTGAAAATATTAAAAACGTCGAGTAACCAGAACTGTCGCAAAAAAATGTGAAAAGTGCATTGAAAACAATGATCGAAATTTTGAATAATAGTATGTAGTAATGTCGGTTTTAAAATTATCCTTTAAAATACATTTAATATTAATATAAAACACTATAAAAATTATTTGATATTGTAGCGTTGTAAAATGTATGATTCATTGCTAAAAATGTTTCTTAATTACTTTTTAGTCATTATTTTATGGTTTAAATGTAGTATATCAAAGGTCACCGGCCACGATATCCAAATAAACATTCGTTCAACGACTTAAAACTGTACGTAAATATTTAGATATTTATCATAATACATTATAATAGATAATTCATGTAATCCACTTTTGAAAAATGTTCCCATCTGGGAATGGTTACAATTACGTGTCACCCGGGACTCCTGCAATTAACAATCAATTTTATCCCAATACGGGAACTGCATATAATCCTTATAACGCCCAACAAATTCAACATGCCCAATAAGTCCAACCTAGTTCACAACCCCCGTGTGCACTTCCAAACCAAAGTATCCAAGTCCCACCGTATATAATGCATGCGCAAACAACCCTCCCCCAGCAGGCACGGTAATCTACTTCAAATGAGTACACACCAAGCAGAGACAATTCTGAAATGACATATTTAACAGACTTCGATACAAACTCAGTAGTCATGGATAATGAAAATATTCAAGATAATGTAAACACTAAGGCTAATGAAAACACTCAAGATAATCATAATGACAAACGGCCAAGAAAAGTCAAAAATTAAACATACATGGCAAGTTATTAAAAAAAGAAAAAGGAACCTACCTTCCGGAAAAACCCTATCAACAGACATAAATACATCCAATAAATTCCAAATCCTCTCGCAGGATAAAACAAATAATGTCTGCCAAGAACCTGTTATACAACAACCAAAAAATCCTAAACCCCCACCAATTCATATATACAGGGTGCAAAACTACAATCAAATGATCTCCAACTTTACTAAAATCTTAGATAAAGAACAGTTTTACGCAACAGCAACAACTAACGACACAATAAAAATTAATACTCATACTAGTGACTCTTACAGAAAACTCGTGACCCATCTTAAAGATGAGGATATAATTCATCATACTTATCAGTTAAAGGACCACAGAGCTTATAGAGCACTCATTAGAAATATTCACTATTCGATCCCAATAAAAGACATTAAAGTGGAACTAAAAGCACTCGGGCATGAAGTACGAAACATTATGAATGTACGACACAGGGTAACAAAGGACCCTTGCCTCTGTTTATAATCGACCTCGAACTGAACGACAACAACAAGAAGATATACGATGTCGAATACTTAAGCAACCTTAAAGCATCTGTAGAACCCCCAAAAAAAACGAATACTATACCCCAATGCACCCCTTGCCAAGGTTATGGACACACAAAGGCATATTGCAATAAACCTTTTGTATGCGTCAAATGTGGAGGTAAACATAACACCTCCGTATGCAAAAAACCTCAAGACACACTTGCTAAGTGTGCCCTTTGCCTTGGAAATCATCCCGCCAACTACAAAGGTTGCACAGTATATAAAGACTTACAAAGAAATCGAAACATATCATTTAAAGGTCCTATAACCAAAACGCACCAACAGGAACAAAGAATTCCAAACGCAAATGACTTCATTTCTCTCAGAACTCAGCCGAACCCCATAAATACAGCAGCTCCTGGTTTTCTACATAACAAAACATTATCCTATTCACAAGTAACCGCCGGATATAACAATGCAGCACACACCAATGAAAGGAAAAACAACCGAACATTAACGAACAGTTCTCCAATTTCTTAATGGAATTCAAATCAATGTTTGCTCAACTCATTAACCAGAACGGTATGATATTAAATATGCTTTCCACCGTCATAAATAAATTAACATAATGCGCCTACCAGTACATATTGCTCTTTGGAACGCCAATGGCATCACTAATCGCATACCAGAGGTAATAGCATTTCTAAACATACACAAAATTGATATAATGCTGGTCTCAGAAACCCATGCAACTTCGAGAACAGTATTAAAAATACCAAATTACAACACATACCTTGCTAATCATCGCGATGAGACAGCCCATGGAGGGTCAGCGGTTATAATAAAAAACTCAATTGTACACCACCAGCTGCAATCGTATTTAACTGCAAAAATTCAATCCTCAAGCATAAAAGTAGAAAGTCGCGACTTCAAACTAGTGGTTGCATCGATCTATTTCCCCCCACGACACCCTATCTCTGTTGAAGAATATCAAGACTTCTTCAAATCTCTTGGCAACACGTTCATTGTCGGAGGGGACCGGAACGATAAAAACACACCTGGGGATCAAGGTTGATTAACCCTAAAGGAAGAAATGTATTACAGTCAGCTCACAACCTCAACCTCAATTTGATTACTACTGGAGAACCTACCTACTTGCCTACTGACTTAAATAAGTTACCTAATGTACTTGATTTCGCAGTGACCAGAGGTATAACAAACACTTATCTTGAAACAGAGTCCAACTACGATTGATCCTCAGACCATTCACCAATAGTGGTAACTGTCAACACAACAATCATCACTAAGGAAGCCCCTGTAAGATTATTTTCCAAGCATACAGACTGGGATCTATTTAGAACACTGTTCGACCAAGAAGTTAATCTTGCCGTCAGAATTAAAACTTCACATGACTTAGAAGAAGCAACTCATTACTTTACTACCCTAATACAGAATGCTGCATGGCAGGCTACACCTACTAAACCACGAAATATACCCGAAACCAACAACATCCGTCATATACGAGACCTTATTGTGGAAAAGAGTAGGCCCAGGAAACAATGGCAACGAACCAGAGACAGAACCGGCAGAACCATCTACAACAGGCTTACCCTCCATTTGCATGAGACTTTAAAAGAAGCAAGCAATGAAACCTGTAAGCAATACATAACGCAACCAGGAGATCAAGGTTGATTAACCCTAAAGGAAGAAATTTATTACAGTCAGCTCACAACCTCAACCTCAATTTGATTACTACTGGAGAACCTACCTACTGGCCTACTGACTTAAATAAGTTACCTGATCAGTACAGGTCGTAGGTCCAAATCCTACTCGAGGTAAACTTTTTATTTATGTATTTAATAAAATTAATAATAATTTTTAATTACATGCGTTGTTATGTTTTTTGGCAGATACGTTTGTAACGTTTCCACGTTTTGCTCTTATAGAAAAATTTAAGTCAAAGAAATAGTTGAAACGGTTGAAAAAAGTAAGAAAACCTTTATACCGGGTCAGAACATATACAAACACTGTCTCAATTTTCAGCTTTAAGTAGAGAGAGGAAAATATTACAATTTTCAGTGGAAAATCTTTTTTTACGAAAGAGGTAAAGGTAACACTTGGGCATAGTGGTCTGATATCACTAGGTTCAGGTTCTTACATTTAAAGTTTAGTGTTCGAGAAACAAGAAAGTTATCAAGGAAAGTTTTCGATTTTTTAATAACTCGCGTAAGTACACTTAAAGCTATCTTCAGACCGTCCAATGATACAAGGTCAGTTAGTGATGTAGTGTTAGTATGTTCCCTGCCCTGGAAATTAATGTTGAAGTCACCGCACAGTGTTATATTTAAGTCAAATATTAGATCTAAGAGAGTACCTTAAAGATCGATAAAAACTTGGAAATTGCTATTTGGGAGCCGATATGCAACTATCATGACTTTACAGTGTGTCCAAAATTGGTATGTGCAGTATTGCTGTCTTGGAAACTATAAGAGATCGAAAGACGGCTAAATGGAGAAAGTTTTAGAGAATTTTGAGCCCACTAAAATGTCATTCTGAAATCAAGGCTATCTCAAATATTTTCAAAATATTCGAAAAAAAACTGAAAATCGACAATTTCTGTTTTTAGCTATACCTCTTTTATTTGAACAGATATAAAAAATAAATTACACTTTGCCATTGCCACTTTTTAACCTCTATTTATTGGTGACAGAAAAAAATTAATCCGACGTTTTGTCGATTAGAGAACATCATCAACTGTATTTTTCCATATGGGGCGGAAATTAGCTAATGGTATAAAATGATTCTTTTTTTTTATTCTAAATTTAATGATAATTCGACTCATTGTTGACATTTTCAAATATTTCTTTTTTTATGAAACATTTTTGAAAAAAAGACTACCAAAGCAATTTATTCTGTAAATGTACATTTATTTCAACTCATAGTAATTCATAGTAGGACGTTTCGACTAATCAAAAGCATCATCAAGTAATCTCTTATGAACAGAGGCTACCTATTTATTGGGATATCGAAAAAGCCTTTCCAAACCTTTTCTAAACAATGACAGATAAATAACTCTTTTATTACGTTTAAATTTAAGTAAACACCTAATAATACATTTACTTCAAGTGAAAATATTTAGAAAAATGTAAAAAATCCTATTAAAACACTTAAAAATTAACTACAGCTAAATAATGAATTCGATTATTGTAAATTGCTGGTAGTAGGCTTTGATGAGTTTAAAACAATTATTGCATTATCAAGTAAGCTCTTATAAACAGTAGCTACCTATTCGTAGATAACTATTTATTACGATATCGAAAAAGCCTGTCCAAAACTTGTCTTAAAAATACTCAAATGTTTACTTGGTATTCATAAATAAATTGTTCAAGCAAAGAAGTGAAAATATTGGGAATATTCAAAAAACACATAGTAGTTATTAGGGTATTATATTAAATGTTACTCTTTTTTTTTATTTAATTTAATTGCTAATTTACAATCTACTTTGCATTTAAAGTAATAGGTAGATGGTTGATGAGATCATAACATGTAAGGGTTCAGCCAGTGCTGAAACCACTAATAAACGTTAATTTTGGAGTAAATCATGCAGCCACTGTCGTTTTAATCTCCTGGTTGTTGGTTGGGTGGTGAGTTCTTCTATTAGTTAGTGTCCATGAAGATTAGTGTAGTAGGTTCTTGACAATTTGCGAATTTCATCAGCTATATAAGGGATTTTTAGATCCGTGTGTAGTGTATCGTTCCTAGCACACGTTAGCTATGATACGGAGAGTCTTCGACTGAAATCGTTGGAGTATTTTTGTATGTGACACTTTTGCACATCCCCATAGCTGGATCCCGTATGTCCATACGGGTTTCAGGATGATCTTGTATAGCAGAATCTTGTTGGATAGGGTAAGTTGGGAGCGTCATCCAAGGAGCCAATCCATTTGTCGAAGTTTTAGATTTAACTGGTCCCTTTTGGTCTTTATATGTTTCCTCCAAGTTAATTTTTGGTCCAGGTGCAAACGGAGGTATTTCACTTCTGATTTAATTGATATTGGGGTATTATTGGTTATTAATTATGGACAATGGGTACGTTTATTGGTGAAAGATATTTGAGCAGACTTATCACTATTAACTGTAACTTTGCAACGCTCGAACCTATCTTCTAAAAAGTTCAGCTGCAGTTCCTATCGCTGTATCGCCCGCGAACGTTGCTATAACGGTGTGTTGGGTGGCTGGTATGTCGGAGGTATAAATTAAATAGAGAATTGGCCCCAGTACACTGCCCTGCGGTACACCTGCCGTGATGTTTTGATAACATCAGACTGCATCATAAATTTTTACTTGAAAAGTATTTTCGCTCAGATAAGACTGTATAACAAGATATAATTGACTCGGAAAGTGTGTGTTAATTTTATACAACAAGCCCTTATGCCAGACTTTGTCAAAGGCTTGCTGGATATCTAGAAATATGCTTGCACATACTTTCTTAGTTTCAAGGCTTTCCAAGATCTTGTTTACAGTTCTATGTCCTTGATGCACTGTCGAGTGGTGTTCTCGGAATCCGAATTGGTGAGATGGGATTAGCAGGTCTAGATCTAAAGCTTCTTTAATTCCTTTGAGTAGTAGTTTTTCGAAGATTTTCGACATAAGAGGAAGAAGACTTATGGGTCGATAGGACGAAGGTTGTGTTGGTTGTTTTCCAGGCTTGGAAATCATGGTTACTTGCGCGTGCTTCCATTGAATAGGAAAATGACACAGTCTCAAGATAGTGTTGTAGATGTTCTTAAGGAAAACTAAGGCTTTTTGTTAGGTTTTGTAACATTCTCCTACTATTAGGTCGTAGCCAGGGATTTGCGAGATTGGTAATTCGGATTTGTTTTCGAACTTCAATCGGTGTGAAGGCTTTAAGTGGAGGTCACATTTGACAAGGTGCATCCAGGAAACCATTGATTTGCGTAATATCGCCATTTGCTGGAGTTAGAGATGATACAAATACGTTTGCTAAGTGTTCGACAAATGTATTTGCTTTATCCTTATCTGACTTAGCCCAACTATCATCCATTTTTTTGATTGGTGGGATTGCTACAATGGGTCGTTTAAATTTTTTGGTGGCTTTCCATATTGAGTGGTCTTTTGGCGAGAGCTTCGTTATGTATTGTTTAAAGGTTTCATTGCGTGCTTCTTATAAAGTCTCATGCAAACGGTGGGTAAGCCTGTTATAGATGGTTCTGTCTCTGGTTCGTTGCCATTGTTTCCTGGGCCTACTCTTTTCCACAATAAGGTCTCGTATATGACGGGGGATGTTGTTGGTTTCGGGTATATTTCGTGGTTTAGTAGGTGTAGCCTGCCATGCAGCATTCTGTATTAGGGTAGTAAAGTAATGAGTTGCTTCTTCTAAGTCATGTGAAGTCTTAATTCTGACGGCAAGATTAACTTCTTGGTCGAACAGTGTTCTAAATAGATCCCAGTCTGTATGCTTGGAAAATAATCTTTCAGGGGCTTCCTTAGTGATGATTGTTGTGCTGACAGTTACCAGTATTGGTGAATGGTCTGAGGATCAATCGAAGTTGGACTCTGTTTCAAGATAAGTGTTTGTTATACCTCTGGTCACTGCGAAATCAAGTACATTAGGTAACTTATTTAAGTCAGTAGGCAAGTAGGTAGGTTCTCCAGTAGTAATCAAATTGAGGTTGAGGTTGTGAGCTGACTGTAATACATTTCTTCCTTTACGGTTAATCAACCTTGATCCCCAGGTTGTGTTTTTAGCGTTCCAGTCCCCTCCGACAATGAACATGCTGCCAAGAGATTTGAAGAAGTCTTGATATTCTTCAACAGAGATAGGTTGTCGTGAGGGCAATAGATCGATGCAACCACTTCTTTAAAGTCGCGAGTTACTACTTTTATGCTTGAGGATTGAATTTTTGCAGTTAAATACGATTGCAGCTGGTGGTGTACAATTGAGTTTTTTATTATAACCGCTGATCCTCCACGGGCCGTCTCATCTGGATGATTAGCAAGGCATGTATTGTAATTTAGTATTTTTATTACTGTTCTCGAAGTTGCATGGGTTTCTGAGACTAGCATTATATCAATTTTGTGTATGCTTAGAAATGTGAATACCTCTGTTATGCGATTTGTGATGCCATTGGCGTTTCAAAGAGCAATATGTATTGGTAGACCCATTATGTTAATTTGAATGAATAGGATAATGTATTGTTATGTAGAAAACCAGGAGCTGCAGTATTTATGGGTTTCGGCTGAGTTGTGAGAGAAAACATTTGCGTTTGGAATTCTTTGCTCCTGTTGGTGTTTTAGTTATAGGACCTTTAAATGACATGTTTCAATTTCTTTGTAAGTCTTTATATACTGTGCAAACCTTTGTAGTTGGCTGGATGATTGCCAAGGCAAAGGGTACATTTAGCTGGTGTGTCTTGAGGTTTTTTGCATACGGAGGTGTTATGTTTGCCTCCACATTTGACACATACAAAAGGTTTATTGCAATATGCCTTTGTGTGTCCATAGCCTTGGCAACGGGTGCATTGGGGTATAGTATTCTTTTTTCTTGGGGGTTCCACAGATCCTTTAAGGTTGCTTAAGTATTCGACATCGTATATCTTCTTGGTGTTGTCGTTCGGTTCAAGGTCGATTATAAACAGAGGCAAGGGTCCTTTGTTACCCTGTGTCGTACATTCATAATGTTTCGTACTTCATGCCCGAGTGCTTTTAGTTCCGCTTTAATTTCTTCTATTGGGATCGAATAGTGAATATTTCTAATGAGTGCTCTATAAGCTCTGTGGTCCTTTAACTGATAAGTATGATGAATTATATCCTCATCTTTAAGATGGGTCACGAGTTTTCTGTAAGAGTCACTAGTATGGGTATTAATTTTTATTGTGTCGTTAGTTGTTGCTGTTGCGTAAAACTGTTCTTTATCTAAGATTTTAGCAAAGTTGGAGATCATTTGAATGTAGTTTTGCACCCCATATATATGAATTGATGGGGGTTTAGGATTTTTTGGTTGTTGTATAACAGGTTCTTGGCAGTCATTATTTGTTTCATCCTGCGAGAGGATTTGATTTTTGTGTTAGTTATGATTATCTTGAGTGTTTCATTATTAGTGTTTACATTATCTGAATATTTTCATTATCCATGACTACTGAGTTTGTATCGAAGTCTGTTAACATATCATTTCAGAAATGTTCTGTTGTGTGCACTCATTTGAAGTAGATTGCCTGATTGGATTGTTTGATGCATTATATACGGTAGTCTTGGATACTTTGTTTAATCAGTTGTGAATTATTACTTGTTGATGTTGAATTTGTTGATTATGGATTATTGCAGCCTGTATTGGAATAAAATTGATTGTTAATTGCGGAGTCCCGGTGGCACTAATTGTAACCATTCCATATTTTTAAAAGTGATTACATGAATTATCTATTATAATCTATTATGATAAATATCTAAATATTTACGTACAGTTTTAAGTCGTTGAACGAATGTTTATTTGGATAGTCGTACCTTTGATATACTACATTTAAACCATAAAATAATGACTATAAAGTAATTAAAAACATTTTAGCAATGAATCATACATTTTACAACGCTACAATATCAAATAATTTTTATAGTGTTTTATATTAATATTAAATGTATTTTAAAGGATAATTCTTAAAACCGACATTTTCTACATACTATTATTCAAAATTTCGATCATTTTTCAATGCACTTTTCACATTTTGCGACAGTTCTGGTTACTCGACGTTTTGTATGATAAATTCAATAATATTAATAATTGATGTTCCAGAACTTGCTATTTTCTGGGGATCAAATTCATACCCCTATATCCCCATAATAAAAGTCTAATGGGGTAAGGTCCGGAGACCTACCAGGCCAACGTACAGGACCACCGTTGGATATTGTTCTTTCACCAAAAATTTCCCGTAAAAATGCTGGGACTTCCCCTGAATTATATCTTGTTGGAACCACAAATTATTAGATTCATCAGGGGGAACAGCTTCACGAATGGATGGATTGATTTGGTTTTGCAACATTAAAAGGTATCGTTGCCCTGTTAACGTGTGGTCATAAATAAATGGACCAATCAGATGATTTCCTGAAATTAATTGGGAATATTACAAAAATGAAGCGTAGTTAATTTATTAAATGTTACTCAATTAACTCAAACAAAGATATTACTTACCGATCATTCCGCACCACACATTAAAACCAAATCGTACTTGAAGTCGGCGAGAATCGCGAATATGTGGATTTTCACGGGCCCAGTAATGATGATTTTTTTATTGAAAATGCTACAGTTGGTAAAACGTGTTTCATCAGTCCATACAATTTTATCAGAAAAATCATGATTTTCTTAACATTTACAATGGTACCAATTACAAAATTCTATTCTCTTGTCAAAGTCACCTTCTTGCAGGTCTTGTACAGTAGTTGGCTTGTAAGGATGATATTTAACAACTTTACAAACATTCTGTACAGTGGATTTTGGAATATGAAACTCCGTGCTACAATTTCGTACTGAAGATTTCGGATTATCGTCAAAATAGTTTCCGTTACGATTCTCATTATCGATCGCATACGTATTTGAACGTGGGTTTTCAAAACTTCCAAATTCTATTAAATTTCTTACTACATTATTAAAATGATTTCTACCAGGTTGTCTTCTTTCGGGGGACATTTGATAATAGTCATCACTAGCTCTGGTAGCATTTCTTTCATTTTTGATATGGCACACTAATGTATCAAAATTTTCTTCGTTAGACTAATTTAACGCCATTTTCAAACAATGTTCCTTAAAATGTGAGAAACTATTGTAGCCTTTTGACAGTTAACATAATTGTTATACAATAATTATTTTAAACTCATCAAAGCCTACTACCAGAAATTTACAATAATCGAATTCATTATTTAGCTGTAGTTAATTTTTAAGTGTTTTAATACGATTTTTCACATTTTTCTAAATATTTTCACTTGAAGTAAATTTAAACGTAATAAAAGAGTTATTTGTCTGTCATTGTTTAAGACGAGGTTTGGAAAGGCTTTTTCGATATCGTAATAAATAAGTAGCTACTGTTCATAAGAGATTACTTGATGATGCTTTTGATGAGTTGAAACGTCCTATTATGAATTACGATATGAGTTGAAATAAATGTACATTTACAGAATAAATTGCTTTGGTAGTTTTTTTTCAAAAATGTTTCATAAAAAAAGAAATATTTGAAAAGTGTTATACATCGTTGAATTTAGAATAAAAAAGGAATCATTTTATACCATTAGCTAATTTCCGCCCCATATGAAAAAATGATGATGGTCTCTTATCGACGAAACGTCGGATTAACTTTTTTTTTGTCACCAATCAATAGAGGATAAAAAGTGGCAATGGCAAAGTGTAATTTATTTTTTTATATCTGTTCAAATAAAAGAGATATAGCTAAAAATAAAAATTGTCGATTTTCAGTTTTTTTCGAATATTTTGAAAAATATTTGAGATAACCTCAATTTCAGAATGGCATTTTAGTGGGTTCAAAATTCTCTAAAACTTTCTCCATTTAGCCGTCTTTCGATCTCATAGTTTCCAAGATAGCAATACTACACGTACCAATTTTGGACATATTAAGTCATAGTAGTTATATATCGGCTCCCAAAAGCAATTTTCAAGTTTTTATCGATCTGTAGGGTACTCTCTTAGATCAAATATTTGACTTAAATGCCCATATAACACTGTGCGGTGACTTCAACATTAATTTCCTGGGAAAGGAACATAATAACACTACATCACTAATTGACCTTGTATCATTGGACGGTCTGGAGATAGCATTAAGTGTACCTACCCGAGTTATTAGAAAATCGAAAACTTTCCTTGATAACTTTCTTGTTTCTCGAACACTAAACTTCAAATGTAAGAACCTGAACCTAGTGATATCAGACCACTATGCCCAAGTGTTACTTTTACCTCTTTCGTAAAAAAAAGAAGTTTTTCTACTGAAAATTGTAATATTTTCCTCTCTCTCCTTAAAGCTGAAAATTGGGACAGTGTTTGTATATGTTCTGACCCGAATAAAGGTGTTCCTACTTTTTTCAACCGTTTCAACTATTTCTTTGACTTAAATTTTCCTATAAGAGCAAAACGTGGAAACGTTACAAACGTATTTGCCAAAAAACATAACAAAGCATCTAATTAAAAATTATTATTAATTTTATTAAATACATAAATAAAAAGTTTATCTCGAATAGGTTTTGAACCTGCGACCTGTACTTTGCGCTGCAAAATCGTATGCGCTGCAAAATCGTAGTTGCAAATCCTACTCTAGGTAAACTTTTTATTTATGTATTTAATGAAATTAATAATAATTTTTAATTACATATTTACTTTTGAACTTATTCGTTCATAACAATAACTTATAATAATTTAATATTAGTCAAGTTGCTTTGGTATGTGTGAATCCTTGCGATATTGCAGGCTCACATTCCATTAATATAAGTAATTTGATTGTAATCTCATTATATTTAGAATTTACATCAGTTCTACATACATAAAGACAAAATTTACATCGATTGAGGCATGAATCTCGATAGCGCAGTTGATTAGAGGTTGTAGTCTAGCAAAGTACAGTTCGTAGGTCCAAATCCAGCTCGAGGTAAACTTTTTATTTACGTATTTAATAAAATTTATAATAATTTTTAATTTTTAATCACATATTTACCTTTGAATTTATTCGTTCATAACAAAAACTTATAATAATAACAAAGCATGGACTATAAAATTTTATCAGATAAATACGCAATCTTCCATCCATCCTATAAACGCTTGCACACAACTTATCAAAAATTATTGATTTCCTCTAAAAAACGACATTTTGGTAACATAATCAAAAACTCTTCGAACAAATTGCAAACCACGCGGAAGATTATTAATTCGTTAAAAAAGACTTAGATTTCTCGTGACATTACAATGTTTGATAATGATGTTCCGTTACAAACTCTAAAGCCGTAGAATTGTTTAATGTCCACTTCTCGAGATATAACAGGAAACATAACACCTTGTCTTCCGACTCGCAAACACTCAATCTTATGTCATCAGCACCTCAGTCAAGGTTTTTTAAGCCACTACATGACAATTATATTTTATCTACAATTAACTCTCTAAAGAAGTCATCATCGCATGGAACTGAGGAAATTGGTTTCAGCATCTTGAAATTATCGGGACCTTCCTTTTCTTTTGTAATAAACTTGATCTTCCAAACAGGTATATTCCCAAATAGTCTCAATACGTCAATCATTAATCCACTTTCTAAATCGGGATATCCACAGGAAATATTGTAATTATAGGCCAATTATCTTAGTCTCGTCGTTCTCGAAAGTTGTTGGATATGCCATTAATGAACAGTTAATTAAGTACTTACTAAAGTTTAAGATTTAGGACAGTTCTCAACATGGTTTTATCAAAAATAAGTCAACCAATGCTGCGCTGTATGATTTTGTGCGTGAATTGATTACTTCTGTGGACAAGCGTCTTCTCACGATAGGGATCTTTATCGATTTTGCCGCTGTTTTCGATAATGTTGTAACTGTAAAAGTTAAGTAGGTATGGAATTCGTGGAAATTCTCTAAAGTTATTTTAGTCATGTCTATCAAATAGATCACAAATTGTGGAAATGCCCAACGGTCATCAAAGTAACAGCTCTCCAGTTTTATCAGGTGTTCCTCAGGGATCCACCCTGGGATCATCTCTATTTTTAATCTTTGCCGATGGTTTAGTTCCTTACCTCAATGACAAAGGTAAGACGATACAAACGTTTTAAGAAAGCATGTGATAGGATGGGATGGGATAGGATAGGCAAATTTGGTGTGATGACAACAATTTGTCTATAAACCCTATAAAAACAAAAGTAATTCAATTTTGGTATCCACGCAGTAGGGTGCGCTTCGAGACTGGTTGGTTTTACAATGTCGAAATCAATCAAAATGGTTAGATCTTAATTGGTTCTCGCATATTGATCAGGTTTGCTCAAAACTCTTCAGGAGTTGTTACTCCCTAAATTTTCTCAAGACATTCGTCAACCTAAATACTTTGCTTTTAATGTACTATGCTCGCTTTCATTCACACTACAATATTGTCAACTTGGAAGCTCTCACGCGGAAATAATTTTAAAACTACAAAGCGTGCTGTAAGGATAATATGTGCCATTCCATCTTGTAAGTCATACTTCAAGAAATTAAAAATATTAACAGTTATCGATGTGTACGTCCTAGAAATTTTCTGTTTCTCATACACTCACAAAACCTCACTTATAAAGCCGGACCATGAATACAGTACTAGATATAAAAACTTACTTGACCCAGGTGAACACAATTCGACCCTTTTTCAAAAGAATATTGTGTTCGCTAGTTGCCAGATCTTTAATGCACTCCCTAATGAATTCAAGATATTAAACAGTTTCTCTAGTTTTAAAAAGAACTTAAAACATCATTTACTTGATAAAAACCTTTACAGTTTAAAGGAATACTTTCAAGCTTAACAATCTAGTCGAGTTTATTTTGTCTGTTGTATGTCTCTATGACATACCTGACATACTTCATGTATCGAATGTATTAGTAATAAACAGTATTATTATTATTAAAAATGGAATTTTAGGATATTGACATGCTACGCTTTCGTAAGATGTGGAGATGACATTAACATTTCAAATGGAATGATATAATTTTTTGGCAAAAATTGATTACGTGGGGTCAGTTATATATTACTACAAAACATCATCAAATTTATTCCATTAGTTTTTACAATAACAACTAATGTTTTCTACAACCGAGCGAAAAGTACAAATTTGGGCGTCCAAAAGAAAGCGCAAAGTTGCACTTTTCCGAGGAGCAAGCTTTTTATTTACTTTGTCGCTCGCCGATCGGCAACGTAACTAAAACGCTCGCTTAGTTACCATGGAAACTTTAATAAAGAAATGTCTACTGTTCCTGGGACATTTAACAAAAGTATGCGTAGGGGTATTTGGCAGATGTTGACAATTTTGTGACCAGCGCGTAATGTTGAGGTCCTCTCGTACAATATGTATTTGGCGTGGAACACAACACGACCTTACAACCTACAAAATGGAAATTAAAAGAAATGTAATAATTTTAATAACATTTTTTTTTTTGGATGAATATGCTACCTCTTTTATAATAAGTTCATTACGAAATTGAGCAACATTGTAAACATAAAACAGTTCTTAACAAAAAATTAACGAATAATACACAATTTAGAGTTTTTACCTTATTTATTTCAAAGTATGTTCAAAAAATCTTGCTTCTACTTCTAAACATGTTGCAACTCGTTTTTTAAATGAATTTTTTCTGCATTCGCCCATCAATAACATATCGATTTCCAGGTCAAAATCGGCATTGGCCATAATTTACACAGTTTGAAAGATATTTATTACTTGAAATAATAATTACAACAAAATGGCAAAAACTGTTATTTTCAAGCTTGACATAAATAGTTGCCATGGAAACGACGACACGTTTTTCCATTTGTTGCATGTATGGGCCTACCTTTGTAACGACCCTTTTTCGTGTTGTACTAAATTATACTTTAATTTAAGATCTTTCATTCATTTAGTAGTAAATATGAGAAAAAGTTTTTAAGTTTTGCATTTCATAGTACATATCCTTTTAAGTGTAATATTTCGTAAAGATTTATATTTCCCTTTCCGTAAGAAATTGGATGCTGACCGCGCAAAGCGTGATAACTTAATTCTATGCGCAGATGCGTGGGGGACACCTACTTGAGTTATTCGGAAAGCCTTCATTTTTTTTTCACTTCCTGCTGAATGTTATAGCATGAAGCTTTGTTTTTGGGGGTGTTCCCTAAATTTTGCGTAATAGTACCATCAGTTTTAATGGTAAGTTACCTTTTAATTCATTATATTTTTTTAACTAAAGCATTTGCTCTTTTGCAGGCACTATTTTTTTTTTAACTATGGCACTTTTATAAGGCACTTACTTTTATATGGTATTTTATAATGCATTTTTAAGATGGTATTTTACTATTATTACCATTATTATAACTATTATTTATTTAATTTTAATGGAACTTAATTTGCATAACTTACTTACGCACGTTTTCTCTTCATTCTTATTGTATCAATTTGGATGCTACTTTAATTGAACTTTGATTACCTTTTAAATAGGAATTTTTGATACAAGAACTTCAACGAATGCCATAAAAATTATTGGATAGAACATTTTCATGAATAAATTTAAGAATAGTTCCAGTTTGGCAGTTTGGCGGTGTGGCTGGTAAAGATTGCACAACATTTATGCAATCCTGACCTCACCTAGTTGACAATTCCGACACATGTGAATTCTAAGGTTATAAAATGTTAAGCACAAAAATTACGAAGGTAATTATTTAATGATTTTTTTATACTTTAAGAATAGTAATAAGACTTCTTATTTTTTTAATCATCCATCAAGATGACAAATAAACTTAATTGCACGTTAATACTTCTTTTATTGTCATAAACACTATTATTGTTCATTAACTAGGTTTAACAGTTCCTATAACATAGATAGTTTGGCGCTCCAGGTATCATTTTATTGTTTTTATTTACATTACATCTTATTATTATTTAGTATAAGAGAAAATAATTAAGCAGATTGGAATCAAGCAGCATTTTAGGTATTTGAGCAAATCAGTTTATTAGAACCTGTCCTTTATTAATCTACCGATTGGAGTCGACGGCACAGATTAGTGATGAAAGGTAAGTATCTCAATTAGTTATATGATTTGTGTTTAGGGAGAATTTTACCTAATTTCATTATTACTTTATTAGAATATTCAAATTACATCATAACAATTGAGTAGTTACATCACCACGTTTTGTTATTACAATTTGGCGTTGTTTATTGAAAGTTATTAAATTGACGCGGTATTACTATACTTTGATTAAAATTGTCGTGTTAGCTTCTACTGCGTTTCATTTTAATTATTGTAAAAACCATTCAAACAAATTTGATGATTTTTTGTAGTAATACGTACAACTGACTCCGCGGTATCAATTTTTGCCAAAAAAAATTGTATGATTTCATTTGAAACGTTAATGTGACCCTCGCCCCTTAAGAACATGTGTGTCATAAAATTTTAATTAAGACGTCAAAATATACCCCCCTTGTGACTTGTCAATGTCCTAAAATTCCATTTTAAATAGTCAAACGGTTTTCGAGATATCCCCTTGTGATACCTTAAAATATTCACACTGTATAATAGGTTTAGATTAATATTAGTATTAACGATATTAACAAATTCAATGACTGATGCGGATAAATTAAAACTAGATATTTAAAGAACTTTAAAGTAAATCAATTAACTTTTAGTCAGTATTTAAGTATTGAGTATTTACTGCAAGTAGGAATGATAAAAGGCACGTGTAGGGTTCTAACGTTATGTCCGTTATATAAATTTTATGCAGTTAAACATTTGACCGTCTTATTATTTAGTTAAATGACCGAATAGTATTGGCAATGCCGTTTACTTTTATTTCAAAAGAAGAAAATGTGATTTTCTGTACTGATTGCAGAGAAAAAAAATTTATTTTGCATTGCAATTTTAGAAAAATATCTTCGTTTAATATTTTGGAAGTGTTCAAAGTCTTTAATGAACTAATGATGGCAAAATATGTAAAAAGCTCTTACTAACATCAACACTTGAGCAACCTAACCACAATTCAAGTTCACTATTTCTTAAAATATATTTGATTCAATAAATTTCTTTTGCATTAAAATCCCTAATTGTTTACCCATATCTAGAAATTTAAAGAAATATTATCAAGTACATGATTAGTTCTTGCGATTTGTAGTGGTTACAAGAATATGATAATAGACAGCCTTTAATATTTTTCATGGGCGTTTTAGATTGTGTTAAATATATGCGGCCACAATGATAACCAGACCAAACCCTTATTAAGAGAGTCCGGAACATAAGTGTCCATAGTAGCAGTGTTGCTAAGTGGGGACGTCTTGTTTTACTGAATAACAAACGTCAAAACCCAATATACAATCGAAGAGGATTTTGTGCTATAGTACGTTCCAGAATATCAGAGAGAATTAAATGATCTTGACAGTGACAGGTCAGTGGCGTATACTATAAGGTCTCTAAAATATGCAAATCTACAATTTTTAATACACTGAAATCCCAACCGCACGTCTATGAGTTGTTTGATCTTCAGGCTTAAGTCGAACT
This sequence comes from Vesta saturnalis, assembly GCA_036346205.1. Taxonomy (NCBI): domain Eukaryota; kingdom Metazoa; phylum Arthropoda; class Insecta; order Coleoptera; family Lampyridae; genus Vesta; species Vesta saturnalis. Next base: position 4,483,919 of record JARFJB010002209.1, on the reverse strand, counting down.
TTAAAGGGTCGTTTACCTGAACCGTTTTTATTTAACACAATATTTTGCTGGCGGCACATCTTCGTTTAAACTAGCCCGGTTTGCTAGTGATTTCTGTTTGCCGCTTCCATGCAAAAAAAACGACACTATTTCACTAATAACATGATTTATTACTCTCTGATATTCTGGGACGTACTTAAGAATGTTGGACTCTACTAATAAGGTAGCAAATATTGTTCTTTGCCCTATATATATATATATATATATATATATATATATATATATATATATATATATATATATATATATATATATATACATTGTCATTACGTATGCTGGTAGGAATGGAAATTGTCTTACCGTGGCTGTTAAATACCTTACTTACTTTATGACTGTGAATATAGTAATTTTTAACAATCGTAACTTTCAGCAAATGTGCACCAAAACATATGTATAAGGTTAGTCAAATATGCATTAAATTTAATGTCAATTAAGTAAATTTTTCTGATTTAACATGTTCATGATAACAAGCTACGGAATTTTTTGTAAACGGCGCTTAGTGCTTAACTATACCGTTGTGATGACCTTAAAGACCTTTCCAAATTATTACAAGTTTTGTTATGAACGAATAAGTTTAAAAGCAAATATATAATTAAAGATTATTATTAATTTTATTAAATACATAAATAAAACGTTTACCTCGAGTTGGGTTTGAACCTACAACATGTACTTTGCTAGAGTACCGCTCTAAGCAACTGAGCTATCGAGATACAAGCCCCGATCGATGTAAATTTTGTCTTTATGTATGTAGAACTAATGTAAATTCTAAATATCATGAGATTACAGTCAAATTACTTATATTAATGGAATGTGAGCCTGCAATATGGCAAGGATTCATTATGTGCTTTAATAAAATTAATAATAATCTTTAATTACACATTTACTTTTGAACTTATTATAACTTATTATAACAAAACTTAAATGATAGTATATTAATCAAGTTGCATTGGTATGTGTGAATCCTTGCGATATTGCAGGCTCATATTCCATTAATATAAGTAAGCTCATTATATTTAGAGTTTACATCAGTTCTACATACATAAAGACAAAATTTACATCGATTGGGGCTTGTATCTCGACAGCTGAGTTCTTTAGAGGGGTACTCTAAGAAAGCACATGTAGTAGGTTCAAATCCTACTCGAGGTAAACTTTTTATTTATGTATTTAATAAAATTAATAATTTTTAATCCTTCCAACTTAATTTTCCTATCGTAGAAAATAAGTCCTATCAAACCTTATTTCCTAGTTACTTTCTTGCCTTGTCTTCCTGTCTTGTTTATAAATGCAATCAGTTGCGCTCGTCTTTCCCACTCCTTTCCCGTTTCTCCCTATAAATACTAGTCCACCTGCTCTCTAAACCCACCGACCTAGTAGAGTTTGTGGTGACACGACGTGCTTAGCGTTCAGGAGGTAATGGGTTCGATTTCCGTTACCGTCTACCCAGTATGAAGTTTTTTTAGGAGATTTTCCTCATACACATGTAGCGGCATGATCACTGTGTTAATGCACACCATGCGCGGCTACTTAGGCTAATGCTAGGGTAATATTTTCCCCCTCAGAACCCTAGCTCCATTCCTTCCGATCCTATCCTTAATTCCACCATGCATATAAACGTAATGTATGTATGTCCGCTGGGAATCCATGATTGTGACTGAAAGAGCTTGGAAAGCTCAAGCAGCACGCCCTCCCCCTTGTGGAGGGAATGAAGTACGTGGCCTTTTCCTTTTTTCTTTCCAAACACACTTATACCTGATATAGCCCTAATACCTGTTTTACCTACACTTTTATACCACTTACACTTTGATTATTTCTGCACTTTTATTCCTTGCGTTATACCAGTAATCCACCTCCACATCATTACGACCTTATCCCTAAATTAGTGAGCATATGAACCGTTCCTAATGCATTCTTTATTAACGTTGGTTTCGGTTCTGAAGGTAAAGTAAGTACACGCCGCGAACTACATCGTTCTTCTTCAGAAAGCTTCTCTCGTGAAGGAAAGCGTTCTTTTCTCCTTTCCCTCCAACTCCAGGGTATTTTTACCCCGGGTTGGGGTCTCTCCGCTATAAGGGACCACCCTTGATAGCAATCCCATCCTCTGCCTCCCCAACCAGGAAGAAATAAAATTACAAGAAAAAACCACTGTCACCATCTGCCTCATTGCACTTATATTCGTACACCAATACATCTACTGTACTTATCCATCCACCTACTTCGCATGATCCTCATTCATCCTAATTAAATCAATATTTTTTCCACTTACGACGCCCGTGTCCTACTATAATAATCTTCTCGATTCATTCACCATCATCCAGTATACCCCCATGACCAAGACACCCACCCTGTCTGGAAAATTACATTCAAAGTATCAAACTTCCACTTTCATTACATTCTATACAACTTAATTAAAAATTCGATTGATAACGAATCGTATTTAAGACCACAGTTTAATGAACTAATGATGTCAAAATATGTAAAAAGCTGTTACTAACATCATCACTTGAGCAACCTAAGCACAATTCAAGTTTACTGTTTCTTAAAATATATTATTTCTTAAAATATATTTAAAAAATTTCTTTTGCATTAAAATCCGCGATTGTTTACCTATAGATAGAAATGTAAAGAAATGTTATCAAGTACATGATTGGTTCTTGTGGTTTATAGTGGTTACAAGAATAAACAGCCTTTAATATTTTTCAAAGGTGTTTTAGGTTGTCTTAAATATACACGGCCACAAGGGTAACCAAACCAGAGCCTTATTAAGAGAATTCGGAGCATAAGTGCCCATGGCAGCAGTCTAGTTAAGTGAGGACATCTTATTTTACTCAATAACAAACGTATACTATCAAAGAGGATATTGTGCTATAGTACGTCCCAGAGTATCAGAAAGTAATAAATCATCTTGACCACTACATGTCAGTAGCGTATTTATTAAAAGCATATACTATAGGGTCTGTGAAATATAAACATCTACAATTTTTAATACACTGAAAATGCCAGCCGCACGTCTATGAGTTGTTTGATATTCAAGCTTAATTTGAATTTTAAAGGGTCATCTTTTGCTATCGCTTACCTGAACCGTCCTTGTTAAATACAATATTTTGAAGGCGGCATTTCTACAGCATCTTCGTTTAAACTAGCCCGGTTTGAAAGTGATTTCTGTTTCCATGCAAAAAACGAAACTAATAACATGATTTATTACTCTCTGATATTCTGGGTCATACTTTAGAAAGCTGGACTCTACGAATAGGATTACAAATATTATTCTTTGCTCTACACATACATTGTCTTGGCGTATGCTGGTATGAATGGAAATTGTCTTACCTTGGTTGTTAAATATCTTACTTCCTTTATGGATATGAATATAGTAATTACATAGATTTGGTTTTACCAATCGTATCTTTCTACAAATGTGCACCAAAACATAAGTATATGATTAGTCATATATGCATTAAAGTTAATTTCAATTTTTTCTGATTTAACATTTTAATGATAACTACAAAAATATTATAAACGGCGCTTAGTGCTTAACTATACCCTTGTAATGATCCTAAGATCCTTTCAAATTATTACAAATTTTGTTATGAACGAATAAGTTCAAAAGTAAATATATAATTACAAATTCTTATTAATTTTACTAAATACATAAATAAAAATTTTACCTCGTGTAGGATTTGAACCCACGACATGTGATTTGCTAGGGTACCACTCTAACCAACTAAGCTATCGAGATACAAGCCCCGATCGATGTAAATTTTATCTTTCCGTATGTAGAACTGATGTAGATTCTAAATATAATGTGATTACAGTGAAATTACTTATATTAATGGAATGTAAGCCTGCAATATCGCAAGAATTCATTATGTACTTTAATAAAATTAATAATAATTTTTAATTACATATTACTTATTCGTTCATAACAAAACTTAAATAGTATAATATTAGTCAAGGTGATTTGGTATGTGTGGATCCTTGCGCTATTGCAGGCTCACATTCCATTAATATATGTAATTTGACTGTAATCTCATTACACTTAGAATTTACATTAGTTCTACATCAAAATTTACATCGATTGGGGCTTGTGTCTCGATAGCCCAGTTGGGTTAGAGCGGTGCTCTAGGAAAGTACATGTTGTAGGTTCAAATCCTACTCGAGGTAAACTTTTTATTTTTGTATTTAATAAAATTAATAATAATTTTTAATCCTTCCAAATTAATTTTCCTATCGTAGAAAATAAATCCTATAAAATCTCATTTCCTAGTTACTTCCCCCAAACTGTGTTCCTGTCTTGTTTATCCATCCAATTAGTTGCGCAGGTCTTTCCTACTCCTTTTCCGCTTTTCCCTGTAAATACCTGTCCACCCGCTCTCCAAACACACTTATACCTGATATACGTGTAATACCTGTTTTACCCACACGTTTATACCAGTTACACTTTGATTATTCCTGCACTTCCATTTCATCTTCATTATACCAATCAATTATCCTGATACGCGTATTTGTTAATTATTCCTTGAGCCATACCAGTAATCCAGCCCCACGTCATTACGACCTTATCCCTAAATTAGTGAACATAAAAACGCTTCAGTGTTGTTTCTTTACTAACGTGGGTTTCGGCTCCGAAGGTAAACGAAGTACACGCGGCGAGATACATCCTTCTTCTTCAGAGAGCTTCTCTCGTGAAGGAAAACATCCCTTTCTCCTCTCCCTCCAACTTCAGGGTATTTTTATCCCGGATTGGGCTCTCTGCGCTATAAGGGACCACCCTTGATACCAATCCCGTCCTCTGCCTCCCCAATCAGAATAAAAATAAAATTACAAGGAAAAAAACCACTGCCACCACCTACCTCATGTTCGTACACCAATACATTGGCCGTACCTATCCAGCCACCTACTTCGGAGGGGACACCGGGGATTTAATTGTGTCGGTTTCCAACAGTTTATTGTGGTACAATTAACCTTGCAACTATAAATAATAATTTTTACTGTAACAATGGGAATAAATAAATATTTATATAAAAATTGTTTTTCGTTGTATACAGATAACACACACCCCACTAACAGTGATGTAACAGTAGCCTAACCTATAGCCAATCTTTTATGTTTAATTACATTCGTACGACCACAAGCAAGTACGGTACAAAAAGCTTTTCCTATCTTTTTTTATCAATAGCTATGATGTACTATAGATTTGTGTTGCTTCGTTTCTTATTTTTAAAAGGCCTATAATTTACCCCACGAACATTTCTTTTAGGATATTTGCGTTTTGCGTTTTATTTGCGTCTGTGTTTATTCTCTGTAATAATTAATTTATTTTTCGGCTTTCACCTTCCTTGTTCGCTTTTTGAACTGTTGGGATCCGATTTCTCTTCTTGGTGCTTATTTATTAAGAAAACTGTTTAATACCATATTAACTAGTCTTAGTGTCATTAGTTTACTTTCGCTATGTCATACTGGGTTTTGCCTTCTAAGTATATATTTCTGCAACAGATTCTGTGTGATGCTGCATGTTATAATTTTATTGCTATTCAGGAAACACACGATACACTAGTATTCGTCTTCTGAGCTGTTTCGGATGTTGGCTATTTTATTTTGGTAAAAGCAGCAGAAAAATACCGCCCTATAAGTTTCTCAACCATGATATTATTTGTCGAACTTCTCTCTTTCCGAGTGTTGCTATATAATAGCCTGCATTGAACGATATCTGAGGTCATTTCTTACTATGTGTCCCAGGTATTAAACCTGTCTAATTTTTTCAGTTTAAACATCTCTGTATCTTTTTTCATTCTTTTAAATACATCGGGATTGATCAGGTGTTCCGTCCATGTGATTCTTCGATATATCCACCTTTCAAAAAATTTGGATACTTCAGCTTTTTAGTCCAAGTAGACTGAGATGACCTAGCAGCGCAGAAGTTTGACCATGGTATTTATCGCTAAATTTTACTTTCAATCATATACCAGTTTTCACAAGTCAAAACAGTTGCGTCATAACTAACTTTGTTTCATTACCACCTTTAGAACCCGCACATTGTGCACTTGAGGAGCAGATAGAACTGATTTAGGTTGGCAATTCTGTCCATAACACATATTTTCTGATATTTTATTGTTGTGATAAAATAAATAAACATAACCCCTGAAGCTGAGATTTGACAGTTGTCAAACTGTTATTTTTCACAATCTGACATCGGCGTCCTCTGATAGTATTAATATTATTGATGCGACTGCTCTGACTCGTGAAAATTACTATACTCCTCATTTCTTGGGAGTGACCCCATGGCTCATTCACTACAGTTCCAACATGTTAGGATATTTTGGTTATGGCTCACTGAGCATACATAAAGTAACATAGAAATTATGTAGATGAGCATTTGTTACACGATCAAACCACGCTAGCGTCGTGTATTGTTTGCAAAATATGCAGGTTACTGACTAACTACAGTGGAGATGGGTAGAGATAACACGTAAAGTAGCTGAAATTTGACTTCATACACCTTACATTTACAATAAAACAAAACTCGGGAGTAGATGTTCACCACAATCTAAACTTATTTCAATAATTGTTTTAGGCTAAGAATTTGCGCTTACGTGATGTGAACAGCAAGATGTTTGCTTACTCGGTACGTAAAGTTCTGAACTTTTAGTATGAACCTCGTATAATTTACTTTGAATGTAAACAAGTAGGTTAGTATCTTTTAAAAATATTAACAATCCTAACTGAACTGTATATTCGGTATATTCGTGTCAACGAATTAGTCAAACGTTTTCTATATATTTTTGAATTGGTATATTTGCTTAAATTACTCAATATCAATAAGATGAATAAATATAAATATTAATAAAATAGTTCGTAATTAACGTGATTTACCTTTTTAAATATTAAAATACGGTAATTGTTAAAAGTAACGTTAACTTACAAATGAATCATCTGTGTTTTATTGAAATATGCGTCGTTTTGCATATCAATTGTGTTAATTTTTGTAATCGTTACTTTTGATACATAAAGATGAATAATATATAATATTAATATAAACTTTATTTATGTATTTAATCTGACATTTGTCAACAAATATTTCAAAATTTAATTTTTTAATTTTATGTGAACGATTACAAATGAACATCTGTCACCTGGTTATTATTGGCTACTGAAGAACAGCCTGCAGAACGTGTAAACAGCGACATTGTGTTTAATTTTTTTTAAGCACTTAATTCGAAACTTTCCTTTCTTACCAAGAGTAAATAAAAACGTATAATTGATTATTGAATTCAGCAAACTTGTAGTTTTAAAACAGTAGCGATGTGCTTTGTATTTGCATGAATACACATCAAAATTTTGCTAACAGCTTGTCAATGCACAATCCTTCAAGCTGAATCAGTCAAATATTAATTAAAACTGAATTTGGGTTAATTTCACTGTAACACTCTGTACACGGAATTATCTCGACACTTTCTCTTCATTAAGTACACTACATGAAATAGTAGTTCGATGCAGGACCTGGACGTAAATACACGAAATAACAATGAATTGGATACGTATTGAAAAATAAATAAACAAAGTTTCTGTACTCTCCCGCATTAACCAATATAATAATAATAATAATAAACATCAATTCGATAGTCAATACTGTTCAACGATTAGACATAAACAAAGCGATCAAACGCAATTACTTAGATCTAATACTTACAATAATCTCCGTGATGACAATCAATCCTTTAGAATTAAAAACGATGGTATCCTTTATAGGACACTAAATCCACCACTCAGAATATTCCAGATAAGGGGGACACGACCGCACTATTTAACGTTTCAACGGCGATAGAATGTGTAATAAACAAATGGGTTAGAAACGAGGCTATTCTATCAACGTAATGTACATCAGAATTAATTATTAAAGTTCTATAAATACACATATATTTACGTTTACATTTTATACCGTCAACGGCGTCAACGGCCAAAAGCGCAATGGATATTCACTAAGTTAGTTGAACATATAGTGATAGATTCAAATTATGCAGGGCTGAGACAGAGTATTTAAATAATGTTTAGCAGTCGGATTTCGCAATTCAATTTTCGGATCTAGTTTCAGTCAACTTGAGGTTAAAAATATGAAGAAGGGTTGTTTATGTACAAGATTAAGATAAATACATAAACTAAGTAGGTAAGTTAGAGAGTCCAAGTTTTGAAAAATCATGAATTAATTTAAGACACATAAGATTAATGTTTATTTAAAGAAAACGTAATTAATTAATTACCACGTGCACGAAAGAATTCGGTTTTCCAAATTTTATAACTGAGATAAGGTCGTTGAAAAAGGAATGTAAAACAATCGTTTATGCAATAAATTGTGTCTTAAATTGTGAATCCAATAGATATTTGGTCACGGTTAATTACGTATACAAAGAAAAACATCTTAAACAGCTATTTCGGAAAACGTGATTTCTGAATTTTTTTGAAAAGGGAAACATTAAACAGGAGGTTCTACTTATACCGCTAGATGGCGTTAAAGTATAAATTTTAAGATAGAATTTATAAAATGATGTGCCATTAACGTACATAACGAAGAGTAGCACAATTATTTATCCCAATAAAATAAAAAAATTATAATTTAAATATAGACTATCTAATACGAATGATACATAAAAGCCAATAGCGTAAAATAGACATATACATTTACCCAAACTTTACTATAAGCTAATTACGCCACAGCTATGTCACAACTGAATCTGTTGTTTTATTTAACTTCGCGCTTGCGTGCGTGCGTATGTTACTATCCACGATAACTCCAGAAACATAAAACGTATGTACTTGAAATTTGTATTTAATCTTTATTTAATATCTCCTGGAGCTGATGAGATTTTGGGAGAAATCTATCGGCGGAGAGGTGGGGTTTTTGGGCAGTTTTTGGTTTTTATCAAATATGTCTGGAACCGCTGCATATATAAACTATATAAAATACTAGCAAATCGATCTTGAAGCGGTAAATTAATTATATTCTATACACTTTTTTGATCCGACGCGTAATTTGGCGGCAAAAAAATTCCTAAGGTAGAATTTAACTGTTTTTTTTTATGCTTGTGGACCTGAACAGGCTAAATTAGGCCTATCGTGCTAAAGCACTCAGGAACACTTAGGAGGATGGATAGAGGGATAATGAATTGCCAATAGATGCCTATGAACAGCCACCTTAAATTTTCTCATATCATAAGTGAGAGGAAAACAGGAACTAGGGAGATCATTCCAGAGTTTAGAAGCCGTGTAGAAAAATGTGGATTGCGCTCGTTTGGTACGACAAGTGGAGATTTGTACTGCATACTGATGATGTAAATGAGCGAACCGAGTGTTTTTCGAAAAGTTTGTTCAAATTTCTTCAATATCTGGATAACGATCGGCTTTATCCGATTAAAAGTAAAAAAAATTAATTAAATAAGATTGAAAATGCTTAACCTGCAGAAACACAAGTCTCCCTAGGAATCACTGATTGGTCTGACTTGCAATTTGCAGATACAACCTCCACTCTAATTTTCGCCTTGAAGCCGGAGTATGTGCGTATATCAAAGACAACGTAGGTTGTAAGAGAATGTCCACTTTGGAAAACAACAAATTTGACGCGAATTGATTCAAACACTCTGGGCCCCAATTTGTGAAATTCTACTGTTGTTTGTGTAGGTCTCCCAATGATAATAACTTCTAAGATCTTTTTCTCTGATCACAGTTCCGATATTTCAATTTTGGGAGATTTTAATGCCCACAACACCAATTGGCTTCAATTTTCATCTACCACTAATCCAGAAGGTGCTGTATCCTGTGATCTCACACAAACCATTTCCGAACCAACCAGAATCTCTGACAACCCTAACCTTACTCCACATCTCCTGGACCTATTCCTTACAACTAACCCACTTGTCTATAAATCAAGAGTCCTTTCCTCACTTGGTCAATCAGACCACTGCCTAATCGAAATAACTTCCTCTGTGCCCAATCCCACTGTTACTCGAAAAACAGATAGAACTGTGCGGTGTTCTAAATCAGCTAACTGGAGCGATCTGCGAGATTTTTCTTGCAACCTTCCATAACCTTTCCATAACTGAAGTTATCTTGATGGGTATGAAGTTATACATTCCCAAAAAACATAATTGTGTAGGTCATTCCCGTTCCCAACCCTGGTTTAATAGGGCTTGCACTGATGCATTATCGCAAAAGCATAAACTCTATACCAAATGTAATTCAAATAAATCTGTCGAAAATCACGCCGACTATATTGCCGCAAAGAATAGTTGCAAAAGCATCATGACCAAGACCAAAAAGATGTTTGAAGAACTTAAATGCAAAGAATTAGTCTCATGTCCTTTGGGTGGTCATACATTTTGGTCATTAGCTAAAGCCATCAGTAAAAACTTTAGTACATCTTCCTTTCCTCCCATGGCGTAGTAGTTGATACTGCTGAAAAGCCTACCTCTTTGTCGATTACTTTGCATCAAATTTATGTCACAATGATTCTGGCAAAATTGTGCCGTCGCCCAAATCGAATTTGAAACCAATCCACTTTCGTTATAAGCTCCTAGAATTAATTATCAATCAACTAGACTCAAACAAGGCGACTGATATTTACGATATTCTAGCTATCGTCCTTAAAAAATGCTACCCCGAGCTAGTACCGGTATTGTCCAAACCCTTTTTGATCTCCATATCATCTGGAAAGTTCCCCTCATCGTGGAAGTTGGCAAATGTCCAACCTATTCGTAAAAATGACGACAAAACCGATCCCTCAAACTATCGACCAATAGCTATCGCTTCCATTGTGTTTAAAATCATGAGAAAAGCCATCCACCACCAATTACTTTCGTTCCTCGAGTCCAATAAACTTCTAAACGACCACCAGTATGGGTTCAGGCAGAGTCGTTCAACGGGTGAGCTTTTTTCATATGTCATCCAACCTTGGAATAACACATTAGAGAGGTCCGGTGAAACAGTCGTAGTAGCTTTAGATATTTCAAAGTTCACTTCGGCTTATCCAAAACGCTCATCAATTGCATATCGAGGTTTCTTGACACAAAACGTATACACGTTGTCGTCGTTGGCTTCTTTTCGAAAGAAACTAGTATTCACGCGGGCGTACTCCAGGGATCAGTGATAGCGCCCACACCTTTCCTGGTATACATTAATGATCTCATTTCCTCAGTAACTAACTCGATCCATTGCTTTGTAGACGACAACACTCTACATTGTAGCTCTTCTCAGTTTTTCCACAGTCTAGTCAGGATGTTAAGGTGAAAACGTCAGCCTCAATCAATAGTGATTTAGAACGTCCCCTGAATGGGGAAGGAATAATCTGCTCACGTTCAACGCCGACAAAACCCATTGTTGTTTTCAAACTGTATTTCTATGTTAGGGATGTCAGTATCATCGACCTTTCATGGGTTAACCACCATTTGTCAGCCAGCAAAACAGCTGCCCGTAAAGTGGGCTTTCTATACAGATTTAAACAGTACTTTACATCTCAACAACTCCTTTTACTGCATAAGGCTCAACTTCGACCTCATCTGGAATACAATTCTCGCCTATGGGTCAGTACTCCCCAGGACACTCTTGATATGGTAAACCACATCCAAAAAACAGCTATAAGGTTTATAAATGACTCGTCTCTGACTTCTAACCTACAGTCTCTTAAGCATAGAAGAATAGTTTCGGTTCTTTACTTGTTCTATCGCTACCACCATGGCAAGTGTGCCTCAAAAATACACTCCTTAATACCTTCGCAGGCGATTTTTTCACACAGCGACTAAATTGTGGAATGCACTACCCAGTTCTTGTTTTTCCCCAAACTTTGATTTAAGTCAACTTAAGGTAACCATTCATAAACATTTCTCGGCAGCCCAACAATATCCCTAAACCCTCCAAGTGTTTCTGAGTGCTTTTGCACGATAGGCAAATCTTGACCTATTCGGAAATTCTTGTAACATCCATTATTTCGGATGCTACATTATTTAAGCATTTGTTCACCGATGTTCCTATTATCTTCTTATTTAACGTTGTTCTCATTATGTTATTTTCCTAAAGTAAATAATTTAATATTCAAAATTGTTGACGGTCACTCTTACTTAACACACATTTTTGGAATTTGGAACCACCGGTTACAGTTGGTAACATTGAATGTTATTTAGTGAGTTCTTAAAAAGAACGTTTCTTCTTCCTGTTTCAAAGTATGCAAGCCATGCTTTAATACCTAGAAGAATCAAATAATTTCTGGATGTATTTTATCCATCGACGAAAGTCGGATTTATATTTGTTCTTCAGTATTAGAAATGATTAATTGGTATTATTTATTTCTACGCATTTTGCGGATATAAAAGATTATTAAAAGCGATCAGGTATGCCTATCTTCCTTTTTTTTTGTTTCTGTATTTAAAAAATTGCTTTATTTTCAGCCATCACCACAGCTATCTTGTAATTTAAAACTACCTACTTTGAAGAAAGTACTTTAAATATCTCGATACCTAAACTTTGGTTACAAACATAAGTTTATCTAAGAGTTTCTACTTGTGAACCTCGTGAAGAGGTTCGACCTCCACTTCGACCGCCACTTCGACCTCCACTTCGACCACCACTTAGACTTCGACTTTCACTTCTACGTTTATTTGCACTATTACTTTTCTCTGGGAATAACTCAGATAACAATAAATGTACTCTTACGAGTTCAATAACTACATACACCATTGGATAGATTGCTAACTATTTCTCACTTTTGGTGAAATGTCACCTTGACCGGAAAGTGCCTTAATCAATAGTACTGAATATCACGAAGATCTGTAATTAACTCATACAACAAAAGGAATAATTCCACAGCTAAGTTAAACTATATACCTTTGTGTGTGAATGCAAAGACACTTTTAAATTCTGTAAATGTACAGCTTGCCTTACCTTGTCATAGGTTCACTTAAAATAATCTCACTTTAAAATATAGTTATCATTAGTTTTAAGACAAAATCAATATTACACCATTTCAATTTATTCATAGATATTATTTCTTTTTGTAAACATAGGTTATCCACAGGTAAATGCATTTATCATCGAGCTCTATGAATTATTGTTGTGTTATTAACTATGTAATGCTTAAATATTCGTCTCATTGGGAGACTAATGTATAATTGACTGCTATTGTTTAACTAATTTATTATTTGATTTTTATTTTTGTACATTGTACAATATATTTAAATGTTTTGTCGGGTGGCCTCTGCATTTTAATTAGCAATGGCAATTTTGATGCTATAAATATAATTCTTCTTATATATTATTATAAACTCAAGCTTCATTAGCTTGGGATTGTCATAATTTAATTTAACTTGACCTGTAGGTTACATGCTTCATTTCATTGCTTTTTTTATTATAATTACAGTGAATTACTGTAAGTACTACCTTTTCTTAATTTAAACAAAGGATAATTGCAACATGTAGTTATTTTTGGAAATTACATTATTAGGAATAAAAGTATTTGGTACTAGTTTGTCGATTATTACTATTTATATAAAATTTGTGTATGTATAACCTTTCTTTTACAGGAAACCTATCGAACTACCTATCTCATTGTATAATTACTTCTCCGTGTTGTAAGTTACCTTTCCTGTTTCGAGTTTTGAGGAAAGCGCTCTTTTTTTTGTATATTACTTAAAAGCTCTTGGCGTCTAAATTTCTGCATATATATATATATATATATATATATATATATATATATATATATATATATATATATATATATATATATATATATATATATATATATATATATATATATATATATATATTATATCTTTCCTTTCTCTCTGGGACCTCAATGTTCCCCACGCATCCAAGTGCCCTCTAGCTGCTAGTCCAGGTGCCCTTCTCCTTCCTATTCCTATTTCCTTTTTTTTGCATACGTGCTCAGCAGCGGTGCACGTTACATACTATAAGTAAAAAAACTGTATTATGGATATTTTCATAGAATCAGGCGCTTTGAATTTTTTTTCAAGTTAGCATCTAAATGTCTATTTATCTGACACCTTAGACATAGATTATTATTATTATTATTGTTTTTAGAATATTGTATGTTTTGGCTATGAACATATTCCAAAAGAAGTTGCACAATAATCTAAAAAAAATTATTATTATTAAAATTATTTTAATCCATTTAATTTCGATTTTGTAGATTGGAAGGCTGTGTAGTACCACACTATATATTTTTTTAATGAATATTTCCCCTAAACTTAAATAAAATTTCGATCATGGCACATTAAAATTTAGATTCAAGTAATTTTAAAACTACTAAAACTGACGTTGTTTACAATTTTTAGAGCATAAACCAACAACTGGACGAGATGTTTTGCAAATAAATTTTAGGAAAAAATTGCAAGAGAGACTTTAATGCCAAAAAATATCAAAAAAATTAAAAAATATATGTAATTAACATTCGGAACCAGTGGTGTAGAAGTTATGATAAAAAAGGGTTGCTGGGCTCCAGAACGACATCACTGGTCATATCCGTATCCTTTTGCAATGGCGAAATAATAGTGCTCCAAAAGATATCTCACAGTACCAAATATTTTTTCGTATAGTCATTCGTTTGGAAGTTACTAAAAAAATGAAAAATTCAATGCCATGTATCTCTAAAACGAGGCGTTTGGGAGACCAAGTTTCCACCATCAAAAGCGTAGCATCCTGTATAAAACAGTAGATTCCACAACAATTATGGGCAAACAGAAATCTGTTTATACAATGTAGATTTTCCACAATAATCTTGAAAGAAATGAAATATTATTGACCAATTTAATCGTACAAGTTAACAAAATCGTTAGATATTTTTTACCTCAGAGCTTTGTCATATGTCCATGGTTTATCAAAGATTTTTCGATAATTTTCGAAATCATAAATTATTTGTTAGTACCGTACATATTAAATGTCGTATAAAACTCTGTGAATCTAATAACGAATCAATGTTTGGAGAAGCTTTTTTTTATTGTAACGTTTTGTTTTGTCTTTTACGCATTTAAAAGGCTTATGATTTTTTTTTGTGATTTTTTAAAACAAAAATGAAGCTTTTGTAAATGTACCCGCCAGCTTGGTGCCGTCTCGTTTGATTATGTCTGGTTCTAAACAAATAATTTGTCTTTATATACAGGGCACTAAAGGCTACAAAATTTCAATTTACCCTGTATCAATTACTTAGATAATGTTTCGAGAAGAGGTAGGTTCTGTTGACGATGTAATTTCTCCCGACGGGGATCGAGTTTGAACTCGTGGATGCACGTACTTAGAAAATTTCAGTAATCTTTTCTTTAATTGGCTAATTTAATGAAATCGTTCTAAAAAACCAAGGGGGGCGACAAGTGAAATTATTCACGGGAGCAGAAGTAGCTTAGGCGTTGAAACGTTTAGCTTGTCGTTACGGTGACGTCGTGATTACCGCGAAACAACGTTCATCAAGGTACGTGTCGAAGGAACTATCGTAGCAGGGTTCCCATCCCCTCAAATTAAGGGATCATATAATTGTTCAACCTTCACGAGACCAGTTTATCGTTACATGCAGTTGGTCCATAGGGACTTGTAGGAACCCAGAAAGGCGTTTAGTGCTTGAAGTTACCTAGTGCTTCGTCGTTCTCTGAAGGGGTCATCGGTTTTTGTAGAAAAATAGAACGTGTGTTCCAAAGTTTCAAACGTAAAGTTAACAGTACGCCCTGCTATAAATAAAATAAAGCTTTTCGTAATTTAAAAATATTAAAATTATTCCGAATTTGTATATTATTAGAGTAAATATAATAAATAGCGCGCTGTAAATAAACCAGCTTTTGGTTTATAGTGAACGAATTTCGTGTTAATGTAAATATTAGTATACGCACGATCACTTGAAATTTGAATTACAACGCGAGCTGAAAAAAAAGAAGCAGTCACTAAGTTTATGATACTTAAAGTTGCGAGCCCCGCCTCAGCATCGATCATATCGTCGAGGTCACCCTCTGAGTCCATCGTATGTGTCTGTGTAACAAAAGGGCCTCTTCAAGTAAGGTAGCGTTTCTGTGTTTTTTTATTGTTGTGGTTGACAAGGTTAAATAAATTCTTGTGTTTATTTCATTTTTATGTTATTTACATGTATAAACGTATGACCTCACTGTTCTTTTGGAGATTAACTCATGATTATTTTATCGTTTAAATACCAGTGCATTGATTCATATAATAATCTAAATTTATTTCTGTGTTCTATATTTGTTATTTTGGTATATCGAAATTGCACTAATTCTAGTAAAAGACCGTCAATGAACCTAGCTAAGGTCACAGCCCATTTAGATAACTAGATGATAAAACTCGCATATAAACAATATTTTATTATTTATTTACATTACGTATGTTTAGGTTATTGGAGTTGTTTTTTTTTTATTTAATGTGTATCTATTATTACACAGCATTCGACTACACGCATATTCAGTGTTTATTTTTTTCGAATTTGCTCTCCGAATTAACGCCATTACATTAAGTTTAGTTTAAATAAAACAATTACGACCGAAAGCTTTTCAAGGGATTATTTAATTATAAAGTAAGATTTAGAGGCCGATGAATCATTGCATTATTTTCTTTTGTGAATGGAGCATAATTAATTGCTATTTGAGGAATTTAATTTCAAGTGGTTGTTTACAGAATTAAAGTGCTTTTTTTTGTTGTTGAAGTGAAATTACTTTAAGAATCGAAATTTTTTAGTAACGTAACGTAACAATAGATTATTGTTTTTTATCAAACTAGTGACTGATTTATTTTGCGGCACGCAATTATTTTAGTTAAGCGTGCAAATATTTTTGAAGCCTTTCAAGTTGACGGGTCCCAGTGTCGCCTGCGAAGATTACGTTTAAGTAAGCGAGTTATTAGAGTATTTTGAACAAGCTGTGAACTGGCGTAATTGGGTATTTCATCCCCTACCGTGACATTTCAAATACTCTGGCGCCCTGTTCCGATTTTATGTCGTTTCAACCCCTATTTGGACTTATATCTGATAAACTATCCTATTGTGCACAAAATTTAGTATACCGAATCCATCCCAGCCTCTGGTTAGTGAGCAAAAGCAAAGTTTATCGGCTATCTCGTTTTACTGCGAGTTTATACCGTAACAGCTTTACTGTTTCCCGCAACCACGAAAGACTAAAGAGAGATGCTTACGTTAAACCAGTATCTACGAACACCCCCGGCATCTTGGGTACAAAACTACTTGACGCGTTATTAAAAGTAGAGCTATTCTCGTGGTTTCTCTCCCAGCACCTGACAATTACAGACTAGCTCAGAGAGCTACTTGATATTTATCAACTCAAAAACTAGCTCTTTGTTACGTGTAAAAAGAGAAAAGAAACCGCTACGAATCTTTTCTTCGACGTTGCAATTTTCTTTACTTACTGTTTATGAAAACAGAAATTTCTCTGTAACTTAAATATTTACGAGTTACTATTTCAAAAGTTTACTCGCTTTCAGTTCCACGAATTTAATATTACTTCTTCAAAGAAATAGATTTAACCAATTTGTTAAGACATTTACATTAATGCTCGCATTCGACCTTAGATGTAACATATTCTCACTGAATAACCACCGTTCTAATCCTTTACATTCGTTTTAGCACTTAAGTTTCCATATCCTTACCGTTACGATTGCATCAAAGTTCATGTTTACGTCTGGTTTTGTCTTTATTGATGCAACAAGATTACCCCTTCTGTATCTCTTCGGTTTATTGTTTGGATTGTGCTGCTGATAAACTGCGGTCGGCTGTGTCTCACATACTTGGGATTGCGTGATCGTTGAGGTTACACCTGTACTGGAGCTGGTGTAATCCTGGCTACCTTGAATAACGCATAAGTATTTGCAAACGCAGATCAGATCTCTCCTTTATCGCATGTATAAATTGCCTTCAGCAGATTACGATCGCCTACAACGAAATTAAGTACATTTACCTTAATTCTATTAGCAAGTATTTGACAAACATTTTACCTACGAATACAACTCGTACCTAAATTTCCTTCAACAGGTTACAATCGCCTACAACGAAATTAAATACAGTTATATTAATTCTGTCAGTGAGTATTTGTTAAACATGTTACCTGTGGTGTAAGTTCGGTGTCTGCTTGATACAAGACTTTAACACGATTTCTCTCATGTAGAACTGCTATATGTTCTTTAATATCTTACGCACAATCAACAATCAAAATTTTGTATAATTTTTGTTAAAATTGGTTTTATGTGCCATACCCAGTATGGAGTTCATGTACAACTTCCATTTTGGGGATAATTAATTTTGTACTACTGTTTATGTGGTCGTGCGTAATAGCTTTGCGACTACTTTTATGTTTATACCAGATATAACTTTTTATGTATAGTGATATTGAATCATGTCAAATGTTGGTGCGAGATTTCGTGATAGTTTAAATGCTACTCGGTAGCTCAAATATATAATATACACTAACGCTTTGTGGATAAGGTTGTTAGGACCAATTTCTTTTTCTAATTTAAATTGCTTAATAATTTTTTTTTTTTTTTGTAGTCGAGATAAATTGAGTGGACTGAACAAGCTTTTCCAAATATATTTATGTAATTTAATCAAAAAGGGGTTTATATTCAGTTTTGTTAAACGAAAGGCAAGCTGAATTTTTCTTTCTTGTAAGTAACTGGTTTAATAGGTTTATTAAATTGGCCTTCCAGGCTAAGGTACATAAGATCTTGCGTCGGCCGGAAGGGGTATTGTTGTTTTTGGTATTATAATTATAAATTACCGTGGGCGTAAGTACAAGCTCACGGCGTGCCCTCGCCAATCTCATTTTAACTTATGGTTCTTTGGTTGGGGATAACATACATACTGTGTATAATTTATTGCATTTATTATTCATATATTTATATAGCTATACTATAACGTTTGACTTATTGCCTCCTTTATTGGGAATTTGAAGGAAAAAAATAAATTTACGTTTGCTGAGGGAGTTGTCACTTAATTACTAATCCCATTACTCCCTGTTTCAAGCTTTACAGGCTCTCTCCCTCTTTCAACGAATAAGAAGCTATTTTTTTTCCTTCTTTCTTTAAAGCTTGTGGTGCCTATTTCGGTTCTTTCCTCAGCAACCAGATTCTAACTTAAACTATTTTATCGATACCTCCAAAATACCCATGTAATTCGAGTGCTCTGCAGTCCTCGAACCGTTTGATTGAGTTTTAGCCGAGCTCACTCATTTCTCCCGTTTTATGCAGTGTGGTGGTTAGATACGTGGCATCTTATCCGTTTAAGATAGAATCTCACCTGCACGTAAGTTTGAAACTTTATACACACATTTACTAATATAGCGGGTAAAGACCACTAGTAGAGCAGTAGCGCAAAAGACATCCTTCCAACACCCAGGCTAACGTGCATTGCAGAACTGCCGCCCAATGATTTCATTGGGCGGTTTCCTCATTTATCGACACCAGGCTCTCTCAGAAAGTGGTCGATCTGACCACTAGAAATGCTAGCACAGGCTGCACACAATTTATACACCGCTGTAAGGCTAAACGTACAAGGTGAAGTAACATACCTGAAGTGAATAATATTTATATCCGCTTAATGTAAATCTTGTTTTAAAATAATTACTCCTTCTTGATAAAAAATTCAGCTTATCTTAACGGCAACCTCAGAAGTAAAAGCTCCATTTTCTTAAAAACGTTTTTCTGTAATAGTCTACTATAACCTGTATATATTAAATCCAACCTACATATACATATGTAGATAGATATAGAAGATTATGCAATCGACTTTTTTTCAATATCGCTAAATCCACTTATTTGCTCGTGTACGTGTGCGTGTGCGTGTGCATGTGCGTGTGCGTACGCGTGCGCGTGAGTGTGTGTGTGTGTGTGTCTGCGCGTCTGCGTGTGTGCGTGCGTGAGTGCGTGTGTGCGTGTGTGCGTGCGTTAGTGCGTGGTTGAGTGTGTTCGTGAGTGCATGCGTGTATGCGTGCGTGCGTGTGTGTGGGTGTCTGTATGTGTGAATGTATGCTATTATCCACGTAACTAGTGAAGTGTCCGATTTAAAATTGTTATATTGTACATATGAGTATCTGTGTTTTAGATAGGATTTAAAACTTTTTTAGCGAATCTGAAAATCCAAGGCTACTTAACTTACTAATAATGATCGTATGATCAATTTTGACACAAGCTTTGGCAAAATCCTTGTAAAGCACGTTTGCTTGTTGATGATTGTCCAAGGTTTGGGAAACAAATTGGGTAAAAGAAGCAAGGTTGGTCACAGCAGAGCGATGTTCTATGAAGCCATGCTGGGCAAAAGAAATGTACTGGCACACTTTACGGTAGATGCGTATATGTAGTATAATTTCCAACATTTTTGTAAAATTGGAAATTATGCCAATCGGTCTATAATTACAGATCTTTGTAGAATCACCACATTGGATACTGGACAAATCCGCGCTAAGTTCCAGTAATCAGGAAAGGTAGAAGATTTGACGGCTAGATTAAAAATCATAAGTAGAGGCATAATAAGCATGGGAGAAAGATCTTTAATAATCCAGCTAGGGATTTGGTCTGACCCTGAGGTTAACTTACACTTTAATTTATGGAGAGCTAACTCGACTTCATCTGCAGATATATCAGAAACATTTATTATTGGCATATTGCTACAATTTCGTTCTTGGAATGAAAATATGACCAAAATCCCTTGGGATTAGTGGTAATCTGTTGTTGTATATTACGAAGGTAATCACCGTAGGCGGCTGAAGATTGTGATTTAATAGTTGCTCGTACTTTTGTAAAATTATCACATGCACGTTCAGAATTAGTTCGCCTATATTTCTTTCAGTAGCAATTTGCGTGGAACATAATTAATCGATATGTTTAAGGTCTATATCTAGGTATTTTTATATCTTTGAAATATCCAGCTGTTTTAGAAATATTTGATAAAAACCAAAAACTGCCCCTAATAAAGCCCCCTTTCTGCCGCTAGATTTCTTCCAAAATCTAATCAGCTCTAAGTAAAATGAAAACAAGCTTAAATACATAATTTTAAACACGTAGGTATTTTCGTTCTGGAGTTATCGTGGATACTAACATACATTCACATACGCACGCACGCACATGTACGCACGCACGTACGAACACACGAACGCACGCACGCACCCACACACACGCATACGCACAACACACACATGCACACGCACACGCACACGCACACGCACACGCACACGCACATACACACGCACACGCACACGCACACGCACACGCACACGCACACGCACACGCACACGCACACGCACACGCACACGCACACGCACACGCACACGCACACACACAGACATCCAAACATGATGACCGATCTTGGAGAAACTTGGCCAAAAGGTGTAAAATGAGCTAATAAGTCGATTTAGCGATAGTGAAGAAAAAGTCGATTGTATAACCTCTAGACCTACATATGTATATGTAGGTTGGAAGGTGAAAATGGCAAGTGTAAAGATTTGTACGGATTAAGTTCTAACCTAATTAAAAGAAATATTAGCTTATTGTTTGAGTCCCTAGCGATAATCTGGACGCTATAATTAACTAGTGAAGTTTTCCTAAAATACTAAAAACTATAATGTATATATATATATATATATATATATATATATATATATATATATATATATATATACCTCAGACAAAATACGAAGGATAGGCAGCAAATACAAGATACGCACTGCCTTCAAATCGACCAGAACGCTCAGGGGAGTACTAACCAAAACCAAACCACACAATAAAGTTCAGAATTGCAACAATTGTGTATACAACCTACTATGCGAATGCGGTAGAGAATGCATAGGAGAGAGCAGTAGACCACTCAAAGTGAGTACTCAGGATCACAAGAACAACGTCCGCAAGAGCGAAACAGGAGGATCAAGAATAGCCGAACATATCTGGGACGAAGACCACCGCATGCAATGGGATGACGTACAGATAGTTGCAAAGGATCAGAATACAACTCGCCGCAGAAAATCCAATAAGCCAAGCTAGTATTGAAATGAAACCCATATGGATTCCAGTAGTGTGCAAAGAGTTTAAGTGCAATACTCCTTCGCAACCCCGAAAAAGAAGTTTTAAATATATATATATATATATATATATATATATATATATATATATATATATATATATATATATATATATATACAGGGTGAACCGAATTTAATTTGCGTATACAGAGATATCGAAAACCGTAATAGATAGAGTATCGGTTAAATGAGAAATAAGTTTCGTAATTTGTTGGGTAGTACTTGAGTATAAAGACGTTTGGTTTTTTCCGACTAGTTCCGGAGATATTCGACAAAATCCGAAAATGCTCATTTTCGTTTTGTAAGACTAGCGTTGTTATTATAACAGATATCAAAAAAATTACTCTAAACTTTTTTTTTTTAATAAAATTTACTAGAACTTGCCATACCAAACATTTCAATACGACGTCTTTTCAGGACCACCCTCAACAATATTTTTTTAAATACGGACCTGGATTTTTACTACAATTTTTTGTAGCGTTCTTATAGCTTAATACAATGATATAAAATTCTTGACTATTCTGTGAAAAATCATCATCTTTATGGTTTCTTAATGAAATGAATTAAATTTTTTATACATTTCTTTGTAGATTTTGTATAATCTTAATACACTGCTATGGCATACCTAACCATACACATTTCATCTATGATCATCATCTATAAGCCTTTTGTAATAGTCTTTAAATCAGTATTTATAAAAAAATAATGATAATCACAAAATTTAACACTTTATTTTTACATCTAATGATAATGAACAAATGTGATATTTTTTTTAAGACCCCCGAAATGGTGGATGCAGCGACATCAAACATGTCAAGGAGGATAGAACTATGTATTCAACAGAATGGATTTCATTTTGAGCAACTTTCATAGCTGGTTTTTAAAAATACTCTAATTTTATTTGCTACTGTTAGGTCAGTCTTAAAATATCACATTTGTTCATTATCGTTAGATGTAAAAATAAACTGTTAAATTTTGTGATTATCATTATTTTTTTATAAATACTGATTTAAAGACTATTACAAAAGGCTTATAGATGATGATCATAGATGAAATGTGTATGGTTAGGAATGCGATAGCAGTGTATTAAGATTTACAAAACCTACAAAGAAATGTAGTAAAAAATTTAATTCATTTCAGTAAGAAACCATAAAGATGATGATTTTTCACAGACGAAACGTAGTAGAATAGTCAAGAATTTTATATCATTGTATTAAGCTATAAGAACCTTACAAAAATTGTAGTAAAAATCCAGGTCCGTATTTAAAAATATTGTTGAGGGTGGTCCTGAAAAGACAAAACGTCGTATTGAAATGTTTGGTATGGCAAGTTGTAGTAAATTTTATTTAAAAAAAAAAGTTTAGAATAATTTTTTTGATATCTGTTATAATAACAGCGCTAGTCTTACAAAACGAAAATGAGCATTTTCGGATTTTGTCGAATATCTCCGGAACTAGTTGGAAAAAACCAAACTTCTTTATACTCATGTACTACCCAACAAATTACGAAACTTATTTCTCATTTAACCGATACTCTATCTATTACGGTTTTCGATATCTCTGTATACGCAAATTAAATTGGTTCATGATATATATATATATATATATATATATATATATATTTACTAATGAAAAAACTGCAGATGAGGATAAAACAATACATCCCACACAATACATTGGCCACTGTTTTAGGCGCTTGTCAGCCAACATTCTTTTAGATGCTGGAGGTGATTCGCTAGCGCTGAAGAGGCATGGTGGTTGGCGTTCGTCAAGTGCTATGGTGATAATTCTATGACAAAGAAAGCTGAAAATGCGGTAAAGATTTCAAGTGCTGTCTGTGATGATGAAGCCACATCAGATGAGACAACCGGTGAAGATGTTAATTTGACTTCATCCTCTGCCTCCAATATGCTCCATGACTGCACATTGGCGCAATCTTCTGTAACTTCTGTTTAGAACAATAAGATTACTATAGCCCCATATAATACCCAACCAGTTCTTAATAATTATACTGTAACAATCAATAATTATTTCAGCAAAATGTAAATAAAAATATTTCTTTGAATTATTTGGAAAAGACCCATTATTAGACGGCTAACATCTAACAATGGTCATTCTCATGACCAAACAAATAGTACACGAAAAGAATTCCTACAACTTTTCCAAATAATGCATTTATTTGCTGTCTGTGAAAATATCAGAAATAAAGAAAAAACTTCTTTTTATCGCTTTAATACTAATGTGGTCGTAGATAAAGTATAGTACAAAACTCGCTGGCTGCGTGCGTCATATACCGTGGCTTCGTGCATAATATGCCTCTTACAACTCTCGTTATGTAATATACTATTATTTGTGTTATCAGTTCAGTAAAAGAATCAATACTTAACTATAAAATTTATAATTATGTTACATGCATAAACATTAATTTGGTACCTTAAACGTTTTGAACGTGGCTAAAGATATGAAAACAAAAATGTTATAAAACGTGCTTTGGAGGTAAATTTAAAATAACCAACTTTAGCTAATCACTTTTATAAATTACTTATATACACATTAGATGAGTTTTTAACTTTTAAATTCGTAGGCACGAAACCAACTTTGATAAAATTTTATCTAAATCGAATCGAGCTTTATTTAGAAACTTTACCATCATTTTAGATCAAATTAAATCACAAGAACTTAATAATTCTTCTTAATTTTTGCCTTTCTAAAAGGAGAAGTTTACTAATTGTGTGATTTAATCGTAAAGTTGTTTAAATTAAATAAAGAAAAAAAAGGATTGAGGATTTTGTTAATAGAAAAGTTTTCGTTCGGCTTTAGCTATGACCTTTGCAGAAAATATTCTTAGTGATTATTCAGTATTTTCGTATATTTGGTAAACGGACCCTTAGCTTTTACCCTTTAATAGAGTTCCCGAAAGAGTACTTTGTGACAAAAATAAAGTAAATATCAAAAGAATAATACGCAATGTAATTTTCTGCAGCCCTAAGCTGTTTAAGTTCATGGTGAGACTGAAGTGGTTAAAACATGCAATCGAAAATTGATATCTGTAACGAATATATGTTTATAAGTTAAAAAGGCTAAATAATTTCCTTTGAAAGTGTAAAAAAATTTATATTTTCCAAAGTTACTTTGCAAAGCTCCATGTTTATTACAGTTTATAAAGTAAATTCTGTAAAATTCAGAAATTTATTTCAATAGTGCTCGACCGGTTTTGATAATAATAATGATCGACCAAGAGCTTTAAAAGTCAATAACATTTACTAACAAGATCTGCAATCGAATAAGTATTATTAAACAGTGTTGCAAACGACGTGAATAAATAGTTAACAATGAAAATCAGACAATTAAAAGACAAATTTATTATTATATCAGAATTTGTAAAAGATATGAATGTAAGTGGTAATAATAATATTCATAACATTAAAAAAACGATTTTCTCAAAGTTTTCTTCCTGTACATCTACATTAACTCGCAGACAATTTCTGTGCAATCACGAATACTCACTTTAACAGTACATAGAAAAGTTAGGCTTTTGTGTCTCAATAAATTGGTACTTAGTATTATATAATTTTCTGGTTATGAATAAAGATAAATTCTGTCGGGTACTGATGATTAAACAAAAGGAATGAATTTTATAACGTTGGTACAATATATGTATGTAAATGAGTGGTGAAATTGAAGTGTCAAATCTAACATATGCTATAAAAGTAAAATTGATGAGGGAAAGGTTTGAACTTCGAATATAATCTTAAAGAGAAAGAAGGGTATTTTGGAATCTAACATTCTTAGGACATACGGAATATATTCAGACACGGATTAACTCTTTGAAGATATGAAATTGTAATAGGTATTAGTGGCAAATAATTCTTAGTCTAGAATCCAATAAAATTGAGTTTTGCTTGAGTTATGTAAAGGTTTGTGGAATAAGCGCCTTAAATTAAGACAATTTTTGCATTAATAAAAAGATATTTAGAATTTATAGCATTAAATTGGGATTATTTTAGTGTTTGCAAGGTTTTGATTAATCAGTTTCTTTATAGATATTACAAAAAGTAAGTAAAATTATGTATAACAATAATTCAACAACGAGTTTCCCAAAAGTACTAACAAAGCGTGAGTTAAAATGTACTTGTTCACTCACGAAGGAAAAATTATAAACATTCCCCTACATTATAGAAACAGAAAATTGAATTAAGTTAATTACTCTGAAAATATAGTGCTGTCAGTTTATAACGTAAATAACACGTAACATTAACAATAAGGTAATTTATATTTCAATTAATTTTTGATAAATAATTGGAATACGATGATTTATACATACGCTAATTTGATTTATATCTGACGTTGCAAGCCGCAATAGCGCCTTAGTGGACCATATAGTGGTCTGCACTGTCTACATTAATTATAAGTAAATCTATAACAAATAAAACGTTTCCTCTCGAGAGTCAACTTACAACAAATAAAAAATATTCCCTTGTGGCAAAAAAAATATAAAAAAAGGTAAGTTTGCACCACGGTCTAACTCAACCTCTTTTTGT
The DNA here is from genome assembly GCA_036346205.1 of Vesta saturnalis. NCBI lineage: Eukaryota > Metazoa > Arthropoda > Insecta > Coleoptera > Lampyridae > Vesta > Vesta saturnalis. The sequence goes on along the minus strand of JARFJB010002209.1, from coordinate 4,457,279 downwards.
GTTATATGTTTTTATCTTAGATAACACTAACCGAAGTTAGCTTTTTTAAATTCCAACCTACCTATACATATACCGGTATAGAAGGTTATGCAATCGACATTTTTTCACTATAGCTAAATCGGCTTATTAACTCATTTTACAACTTTTAGCCAAGCTTCACCAAGATCGGCCATGATATCTAGATGTCTGTGTGTGCGTCTGTGTGTGTGGATGTATGCTAGTATCCACGAATATTTCCCTCGTGTATAATTTGCTCCGATACAATACAACTTCGTTAGGATTACAGCGATAATGCCAATGAACGTTTGAATTACAGCGGTAATTCAACTGCAATGACGTCATACCGAACTTCCATAGTAAAAGAGAGATTCTTGTCGTGAACAAGACGCATTTTCAAACACTGATAGTCACGTTAAAAAATTTAAGTTAAGTTTATTGTCAAAATGAAACGATTTTGTAAAATTTCGTGAGAAACCTTCATAGCAATATTGAGAAGAGTATTCCGAAGAATACAGTGAAAAATTAGGCATTTATTTGGACGCAAGTATTGTTCGTTTTCTAAATTTTGTTACATGTTAAGTAATTATACACACACACAGATATATATATATATATATATATATATATATATATATATATATATATATATATATATATATATAGAGGTGGACCCACTTAAGCGGATTGCTCCATAACTCTTACTACTACAAATACGGAAAAATGTCTTATATAAAGTTGTCCACAATCATAAACTACACGTTTTAAAATTATTTTCAGAAATGGCGGACTTCGGTTATACGAAACTCATGCCAACTTCGTTACATTTTGAATTCCTCGTTGAATTTAAAGGTCACCTTAATAGCCATACTATGGGTCTACGTCGCATTGCATCAGAGTTATTTGACATGTTGTAGAAAAATCATGTTTGCAGTGCCACCGAAAACTATCAATATCTCGAAGACGGATACCGGTAGAGAGATGTGGCTTTCGTTTTTTACTTCCGAAAAGGGTACCGCATCATTCTCATTCATTGCCAAAAATCTTGCTTTTAGAATTCAATAATTTCTATCGCTCCGAAAATAATTTTCTTCAAACATGGATAACTTGATTTTTTTAAATGGAACCACCCATATTTTCTTACATCAGCGGATAGGAAATTAAATTTCCTTTCCATTGATGTAACATTATCGATATTTTGGAGTGATAGTTTTTGAGATATTCACATTTTATCTAATTTCAGTTTTATTGCTCATTGCCGCGGTGCTTTGGGAAACGTTTGTCAATTGTTTTAAACAACTGATAAGAAACGTCAGTTCTCCAGCTTCTGTTGTGCTTTGCCGACTTGTATATCAGTTTAAGTGTTTCTACAAGACATTTCCATTAAAATGTTGTTGTCCAACTCAGAGTTGATCGACATGACTTTCATTCTTGGAGAATGCCAAAGAAATGCGTTATTGGCGTCAAGGATTTATGCGGTACGGTATCCTGTACGAAGACTTCCCCGAAAACTTTCTATTTAACCTTGTTTTCATTTCGCTTGCAGCTGATTAGATTTTGGAAGAAATCCAGCGGCGGCGGGGGGTTATTTGGGCCAGTTTTTTGTTTTTATCAAGTATTTCTAAAACAACTGCCTAGATATAGACCTTAAACATGTAGATTTATTATGTTCTATGGAATTTTTTGATATGACGCGTAATTTAGAGGCAAAAAATTCGTAAAGTAGAATTTAAGTGTTTGTTCTAATTTTTGCAATAACTGAATAAGGATTAATTTTATAAGAAAAAGTGTATACATGTTTTAAAAAAAAATTAATTTGACATAACTTTTATTTATAAAGTTTTTTACACAAAACACCATGGCGCTTACAAAAGAAATAGTACAACAATACGTATGGAGGCTCAAAGTCATATACGTTAAAAAATGGCTCAGTTTATTAAGACTTAAATCGTAAAATTCGATAATTTGAGTTGTTGGGTCAACTTTACTGAAACGGGGCTCGTATTTCCTCAACGGTTGATTTACTTGGGCTTGGAACAAGATCTACTTCAGTGTACCTTAACTGTACGGACTGTACTAAATTAAGCCATTGCTGTTTGGTAATACTTCTTCAGAATTGGTTTTTATAACAACTGAAAAAGCCATGCTAATTAAGTAACAACTAATATTATGATAACCTGGACAATAAATGTATTCGTTTAACATAATAAATTACTTGGTACCTAATTCAAATACTTATCTTTTGCGGTTTTAATGGTGTACACTTTCATATTTATATTTTTACGAATCTACACGTTATCGTCCTCAGTAGTACTAAAATATTTTAGAATCATTTAAGGTATTAGAACAAATTTGTGAAATATGAAAAATTGAAAACGCAATCATAAGCCTACTGTTAGTATAACAGTTTGATAAACGGATAAAGCCACAATGAAATACAATTTTAGTAAAGAATAACTAGACCCTTAATAAACCAATTCTGTTAAACTGTTTTGAAGATGACAAACCAGAAGACCCTCTAACGGTCCAAGTATAAAGTTGCGACAAATTTAAATTTGAAATTAATGAAAGCATTAACAAATAAAAACTTTACATATCAATTAAAAATGTTGTCAAATCTAACAAAGAAATAGTTTTGTTAATAATTGTAAGTATTATTTTACAATGAAAATACAATGTAGTACCTTTAATATAATTTTTTATTTTAATTTTATTTTCAACCACATATGTTAAATTATAGTGCTGTGGTGACAACACATGATTGGTAAAGCATTTACTTCAAGGTCTAGGGAAAAAGAACAAAAAACCTACAAATGTCAAAAGTTAAAATTAAACTTAAAACGTTCCATTTTGCCTCTTTTTACTTCTTCTTGCCTATTGATGATATTAGGATGTTTATGTATCTCAATAGCTTCACGTTGTAAACGAACATAATAATGAGTTTGTCTTGACAATATTTCCTTATTATCAGATTTAAAGTCACGATTTAAATTATTTTAAGCATACTCAGCTACCGCAGATTTCTCTAGTTGACCTAATCTACGAAATCTCATATTTTCTTTACGCCTTGTATCAAAGCTACGTTTTGTGGTTCCAATGTATACTTTTCCACAAGAACAAGACAACTCATACACTCCGAAAGATGTTAATGGGTCTGAAACATCTGTAGAGGACAAATGTTCTTTAATTTTTCTTGTAGGTTTAAAAACTGACCTAATGCCATGGTTAATTATTGTATATGTAACATTAGTTATAAAAGGAAGAAAAGCAGTACCAACATTAAGCACTGGTTTTGCTTTATGGATATGTCTATCCAGGACCGTTTGACCCTAAGGGTTTTATGGGTGCGGGGCACACGAGCGGCAACCGCGGGGGCGGCAGGCCAAGGGGGCGACGGTAGACACCCAACAAATTGTAAATCACTATGAAAAAACGTAACATGCATGTAGTGCATGTATTTCTTAAATCTAAGCATACCAAAATAAAAGACTAGCTTGATCATTTGAAGTGAGACATTTTGATCCGCTTATGCCCTATTCTGTAATAGATCTAGGCCCTATTCTAATGCTACACATTAATTTAATTAATCTTAAAGTACTTTTTTGAAGTTTTTATATTCGATTTAATATTTTTAACAATATCCTTTACATAAATGATATATAACAGAACTGTGAACCCCTCCTACTTGAGGGACTCTTTTAGAATTGATTCACTTTACTTCTTAATTATGAATCTCGCGTTAGTTTGAGCTTAATTAAGGAATAATAAACTAACACGTATTTATCCCTTATATAACAACATATTCAATAGAATTGAAATTACTGTAAAAAGTCAACGTTTGTTTTAAAAACGTAATGTTACTTCTTACTTGGTAACTCGTCGGAATCTGTGCTTTTTCGATCGCGTCGTCGTTAGTTTTTCGGCTCCGTGAAGGATTTTGCAGGAAACAACTTGTTTAAGACTAGACCTTATAAATACGCACACCGAGTTGAAATTGATCATTAGGATTCTGAACGTATCAGTTTCAAAAACTTTAAAATATAGTTCCTTGGTGCTTAATTTTTGTGTTCGACCATTGAGTTGCGCGGCTGCAAATTTATTAAAAGTAAGTACACTTTATGGTATATTTTTTCTCTTACGCGCGGTTGCATAACTACTATGATAAATTTGTGAACCTAGATATTTAGTAAATGCTTTAAAACACAACGTTAATAAAAAAAAGCGCGATAGGTATAAACTTTGATTTATCAATTGGAAAAATTAGAATAGAATCAACGGGTCGAAACAGCATAGCATTATTTTTCAAAGATTTACCTTTTCCGAAATATAGCCCAACAATTTAACTCTTAGATTACGATAAGTGTGTTGACAGCTAATGCCATACTTAGTTTTATTCTAAATAGGTATCTGATAATCAGAAAAATCTTTCTGGAACGCCATACAGAAGAATAAAGTTCTAAATAGAAGCCAAGAGGCCAACTGAGAAAATAATTAATCTCAGAAAAGTAGGAAGAGGCAACAAATCACAACTACGAGATAGGTGAGGAACAGGAAGGACCATCTCCATTAAACCTAGTTCTGAAGAAAGTTGATTTAATCGAAGAGACAAATCCTGAAACAGTTAAGTCTGTGATCAACAAGTCAGAAGGCTAGTGTTCGTCAGAAGAAGTATGCGTGTATAAAGACGATATTTATAAGGATCCTGGCCATTGCCTTCAGTACTATCCGACAAACTTAAATTATGTTTACTAGAATTAAGGATAACCTACAGAAACAGATGTAAACTTTGCCTTGAATAAAAATTGCAGAGGTTTCTCATTTGCATATTATCAAGGAAGATTAAGTAGCCGGGAAATAATTCCCAGAGTTTGGTTAGTCTAATCTACATTAACAGATTGCGTACTTTGTTTTTCTTGCAAAACGTTTTAAAACCTAAAAACTATAAAGCGTCATGAAAAATCAATAGGTCATATTTGTAACATAACATCTTGGGTTGATTTAAATAAATCGATTCAATCTCAAACCACTACTGATTCACTAAATGAGAAATTGATAAATCAGGGAAAACGCAAATAGGTATCCGTGCTAAAAATTATGTCTTATACTGTAAAGTTTTTGGCCCGTCGAAAATTAAGTTTTAGAGGTAAAAATAATAAGTTGCACGAACAACAAAATGGAATTCTTTTAAAGGTACCTAATTAAATACCAACTTGTTGTAATATGATTTGTGCCGTTAAGTAGTGAATTAAAGCTAATTGAGATTGGGGAGCACTCCTTAGGATTTATTTCAATATCTTATTCAACAGGATATGATATAAATAATGTTGTAATTGACCTTTTGAAGACTTACAACATGTGTTTAGATGATCTATGGGTGACAGTGTGTTACGATAATGGTGCAAACATGAAGGGTCGCAATAATGGAGTGCAAAAAAAATTCTTAAATTAAACCCTAGAGCCTTGTGTAGCCCATAGTTTAAGTTTAGTAGTTAATGATACTGCTAAAGTATCTTTAGAAATAATAGATTTTTTTTTAAATTGTACAAGAACTATACGTTTTCTTCTCTGCATCGACTAAAAGTTCGCAGGTATTAAAAGGTGAAATGCACAATTGAGATAAAATATATGATTCTCTATATACGCTCTATTCCGATAATACAAGAAATGTGGCAAATTCTTTACTGTTAACAATTAAATCTTTCAACTTCCATAGTAATATAGTGTAACGTTTTCGTGTTTTATGACAAAATTTGGATAAAACAAAAGGCGAATAGATCAAATAGTTATTCTCTATTTTCATAATTATTATATCTTAAATTAGCTAAAAAAATATGTAGCGCTACAGCATACTTGTCCCAACGTTTGTATTTTATATGAGTTAAATGTTCTTTAAAGAGAATTTTGATTAGTCGTTTAGTTTGCCCCACACATATTTATTCACAATTTTTACAATTAGTTTTATAAATTCCCTACCTATCCTGCTTACCCACTTTATCTTTTGGATTGCCTAAAAGAGTTTACAAACTATTATCTGAAGTAGTGTAAAGTAGTGACTGCTTTCAAATTAATTTTGGAAAAGATGTTAGATAGACTTTTTATATAAGCAGGATAGTTTGGTAACTTTACATACTTTATTTCTATTTGTTCTCTAGTGTTACCTAATGGAGTTACGTTCTTGACCCTCATCCTATGTGTTTGTTTCCTAACTATATTCATAACCAGTTAATTTGAAAACCCATTGTATGTAGCAATTCCTTTAATAGTGCGCAATTCTTTATTATAACTTTGAACTGAAAGAGGAAAATTAAGCGATCTATGAACCACAAAATTACAAGCCGCGAGTTTATGTTGCCTACAGTGATCTTTGTCATTGGTTATGAATCTTTTAGTGCTAGTTTCCTTACGATAAATATCTATATCTAGTTTACTACCATTTCTTGTTACCAGAGTATCAAGGAACCGGACACTGTCATTTTCCTCTATCTCATAGGTAAATTTCATTGTCGGAACACTACAAATTTTAGTATTAAGGGTGGCAAACACATCATCCACGTATCTAATCTAAACTATAGGAAAATAAGGCAAATCGCGTTTTAAGTCTGTTTCAAATTTACCCATGAATAGATTGGCTATAAACGCAGATAAGATATTGCCCTTTGTCGTACCACGTTCTTGCTGGAAAAATTTTTATTTTAACTCCTTCTATCCTAATGCCGAAATTTTAATTTTAACGGCCTCCTTACCACGAACAGGTGATCAGATTTAAAAATCTACCAGATATTTGGAATCAGCAAAGACTTTCCTATAATATGACAACACTCCCAGCTTTCTAAACCCTGTAACATCGTGCAACGCACGGACACACAGACAGACCGACAGGCACGTTGACATCCAGACAAATTAATTAACCAGCTTTTTGAAGTTGATTGAAAACTTGTTTCATATGACCTTGAAAAAAATACTATTCGAAGATGCAAAAATATTGCCGATTGCGACATTTCATTCCTACCACTATTAGCCCTCAAATGAAAATTTGATTATGAGAACAAGGATGAGACTCCAACAAATCTACAGGTTTTATTTAAAATTAATTTTAAATTTACGATATTGGACAGTGCATTAACAAAAATCGAAGAAAAGTTCGATTCCAAAACGATTTGTTCAGATTCGGCCCAGCTTCATTGGAAATGAACTTTCATCATATTTTTAATTTTTAAAATTCAAAGCCGCCTTGGTAATGAATCAAAAACTATTTTCTTTGCGGGTAAAGTACCTTTTTCGCGTATCATACAGTCAAATTTTATTAAGAAAAGCTGTTCAAAATCGAAAAATAATAACTGCACAATTTGAAAATAATCGGCTGAATTTCATGAAACCGTTATTTATTAAACAACTATCATCGATTAGATCTAGGAATCTATGCATGCATTTTAAACAATACATTGTCATTTGTGTACAAACAATACTGATTGTCATTATTGTGAAATGTAGTAGTGGATTTTTGTTCTTCTTCTTATTAAAATTGTTTATTATTGTAATTATCTAATCATTTCAATACTTGTCATGTAACAGTAACGTCTATTTGTAATCAATAACAAAAAAAATTAATTTAAAAAAAATAAAACTTTCATTAAATAGTAAAAGGAACAACTATTCGATGTAGCCTCCAGCAATTTCAAAACATCTCTCCACTCTAATTCGAAATTCTTTGTATACATTTCTTAGCATGTCCGGGTGATTTCATTTACGGCATTAATTATTGCTTGTTTAAGACATTCAATATTGTGGTTCATATCTGTACATTTTCTGTTTTAGGTAGCCCGATAGAAAAAATCCAAAATTGTTAAGTCGGGAAAACCGGGCAGAAAGAATATCGGTCCATATCATCCTATCTATAATTCCAGGAAATATTCATCCAGTCATCCTCTTATTAGCAAATTCGAATGTGACGAACAGCCATCATGCTGAAAATACATTTTACGCCTTTGCCCCATGGGAAAGTTCTCTAATTCTGGTAACAAAAGGTTGTCTAACAAATCGAAATAAACTTCCTGATTTAATCACTCATCCAGAAAATACGGTCCAATTATTCTGTCTGGTAAAACAGCACATCAAAAATTTACCTTTTTAAAAAATTAGATTTTACATTTAATCCTGGAATGAGGATTGTCACTATCCCAATAACGACAGTTTTGGGATGAAACAACTCCATTTGTCATAAACATTGCTTCATCGGAAAATAAAATATTATAGTGAAAAAAGGGCCATCCATAATTTTTTCACCAATGTTTGCACAAAACTCAAGCCTAATGTCATAGTCACAAGCTTTTAAGGTGTGAATAAATTTTGGTTTAAATGGAATGATTTTGTTTTCATTGAATATATTCTTGAAGTGGCTTTTGCTAAAAACAACCTCCGCTGCTCTTCTTCGTAAACTCAACCTGGGATTTTCGAATAATGAATACATAGCTAAGGCAGTAGCTGCATCGTCTTCTTCACGGTACACCTTTTTCGCTACCGTCTTCAATAGATCCCGTCTCATCGAATTTCTTTATTATTATTTTTATTCCATTAACCGTAATGTGTGCATCTGGATATTTTTCATTGAATGGTTGAACTGCATACCTATACGAAACAGTCCCAATACCATAGCACTTTACAAGATAAATTCTTTCTTGAAGAATTATCGTATATAATACCACTAGTGCGTCAAAAATTATTGATAATCCCATGAAAAATCGGTGTTGCCTGGAAACTGCATGAGTTTTTTTTCTCTATTGGTTAAAATTTAAAAGAGCCCAACTCCGAAGGAGGAGGGATCTTCTTTTAACCAACAGAGAAAACCAACGAATGCGGCGTTCTTAAGGAAACAACGCTTTTTCCAGGATTATCTGATTAACTTTGATGCACGCGTGGTATTCGTAGAATATTTCCAGAATAGATATATATATATATATATATATATATATATATATATATTCTTCTGACGATATATATGGGGAAAGTACACTGAGATAGCGCAAAGCGCATAGCGCGTGTATCTGAGAAAATATTATCAGAAAGTCTGACAATACCGACGTTACTGAAGATGAATAATATGTTGGCGGTTGTAAAGGTAACATTTTTTCTTTGTATCTAGTCGTTGTAAAGGTGCCACGTAAAATTGTGCAAAAATCGATATCTGAAAATTTTTTAACCAAGCTTGTTGTGTTTGTTATCGGAAGCTATTAAACGATATAAGGTAAGTTTTAATTTATGTTGTACCTTTCGAGTATGCTCTTTAAATTAGTGTTCGTGGTTTACGGTTTGTTCACAGTCTTAGATTTTTTTATCGCAATTTTTCGGATTGTGCGTCTATGTAAGTAAGATGGCATATGAACTGATTGTGTAAGATGGGATAGTATGTCGACTCATCCACATCACTACAGTATCAATATGTTTTTATATTATCTAGAATCTGAGTTTAGTTTCAGATATGATATATTAGGGTGTCTTCAAGATAGTCATGGAATGAGAACCAAATGCGGGAGGCTGTCGATGCTGCTTGAGCGGTGAAATGGGTTGGTTATTGGCGTCCAAAACCTATCATATCCCGTGTACTACCTTGCGCCGACGTGCTCAAACGGGGAATGCTTCTAAAGGATATCTGGGCGGGCACAAGACAACATTTGAAGATAATTTGGAAAAAGAATTATTTAAACATCTACAAGATTTGGAAATCTGATTCTTTGGAATAACTTCGGTGGATGCTAGAAAGTTGACAAATCAAATAGCCGTTAAGAAAAACATCCCTCATGGATTTTCAAATGGTAGTGGTTGGCCAAAATTATTTCGAAAGCGAAACCCTTCAACATCTCTTCGAATACCGGAAGCTACTTTAGCTGCAAGGGCCCACGCTTTCACTAAACCTTAAGTTCAAACATTTTTCGTCAATTAAGCTAAATAATGGGAAAATATAAATTTAAGCCACAGAAAATTTTAAACGTTGACGAATCAAGGTTTAGCACAGTTTCCTCACAGCAGGCTAAGAGTTTTGCAACTAAAGGTCGAAACCAGGTTGATATTTTAACCAGTGTTGAGAGGGACCATCACTTCACATCAGTTTGCGGTGTAAACGCTCTAGGTTCCTTCAGGTTTTATATGGCCGACGAAAAATATGAAATTAGATTAATGGACCAATCCCCAACTGGTTTCATAGTATTTGCTCAAGAAAAGGATGGACGTGATATTTTGTGAGTATCGGAGACAAAGCGCAAAGGATTATGTGGAGATGGAGGATGGCAGCCTAGCACTATGGTCAGGAGTTGAGACTGAAGTGCATGGCGCAAAAGGAATTGGGGTGATCGTAAGTGAAAGAGTAATGTGGGTTAGAATGAAAGTGAAGTTTCGAAGAATTTTTCTTATTGCATGCTGTGCACCGGCGAATGGAGAAAGAGGCCATGAGAGTGAGAACTTCTGGAATGAAGTAGAGAACATGTTGAACATATGAAAGCCAAACGAAAGAGTGATAATAGTGGGAATGTGAATGGATAGGTGGGTGTACCGAGAGAACATACTGAACGCGTTCTAGGAAAGTTCGGAAACCAAAGAGTCAATGTGAATGGTGAACGCCTAGTGGAGATTTGTGTGGAGATAAGCCTGTTTGTATCCAAAACGTGGTTTGAACATAAAAATGTGCATATGTATACATGGCAAAGAGGTGAATCTAAAAGTATGATAGACTTGATAGTGTATGATTGACGGCTTAGAAACCTGGTGAAAGACACAAAAGTAATAGGCGGATCGGAGTGTGGATCGAACCACTAGAGTGTGTTTAGGGGAAACAGTGGGTCTGGAGAAGGAAAGCAAACGTAATGCGAACGTCCAGAGTTAGGGTAGATAAACTAGTGGATAATGCTGTGAGAATGAGTAAAGAGTTGAATGTGAATGAAACAATGTGGCACTAACAAATAAAAAACACTGACGTTGAAAGTGCATGGATAAGCTTGAAAAACTATGTTGTCAATTGCGCCGTGTGGATATGTGGAATAGCGACTGTAGGTAGACTGAAAAATGTGCTTGGTGGAATGAGGCGGTAAAAAAGCCAGAATGTAAGAAAAAAGATGCGTACATGGCAATGATTGTTGCAAAAAAATGAGCCTAGTAAAGTACTTGGAAGAATACTGATTGATAGAGTACGAGAAACTGCAAAAACTAAGATTTGGGATGTATAGGGTGGCTTCACGTCAGGGAGAGGATGTATCGATCAGATGGGTGCTCTTCAGCAGATGATCGAAAAGTGTTTAAGTGTGAAAAGGAAGCTGTACTGTGCGTTTGTAGATCTGGAGAAAACATATGACAGAGTCGATAGGGAGGAACTGCGGGAAATATTAAATGAATATGACTTAAATAACGGTCTAATAACCGGAATAAGGGCAGTATACGACGGTAGACGGGCATGTGTTAGGGTGAGAGGAGGTGTGAGTGAATACTTACTTTAAAAATGAGTGCGACAATTCCGTGTGATGTCACGGTGGTTGTTCAATGTATACATGGATAAATGTGTTAGATAAGCATGTACCGATACAAATAGTGTAATGATTGGTTACGTAAATGTACGACTTCTGGTGTATGCAGATGACAGTGCCGATGAGCTACAAACTGCTTTGAGGAAGTTTGATACAGTCTGTGAGAGCATGGACCTAAAGGTATACGTGAAAAAAACTAAAATTGTGGTGGAAAGGAGAGTAGAGTATTTACTCTGCAAGATGAAATTGTGGAGCAAGTGGACGAGCTGGTTTATCTGGGTAGAATGTTTACTGCAGATGGTACAATGGAGGGCGAGGTTAGACGAAGGGTCAATGCTGGAAGGAAAGTGATTGGAAGTATGAGGACGATAATATGAAACGAAAGCCTAGCTGCGAAACGGGCAATCTATAATGGAGTGTTTGTCCCGTCGGTACTGTATGGAAGTGAGACATAGGTATGTCAAAAAAAGCACGACAGAAAAATAAATGCTGTGGGTATGAGATTCCTGAGAAGCGCATGTAGTAAAACGAGAAGGGACAAGATAGAGAATGAATGCATTATGACGGAGTGTGGCGAGGAAAAGACGATGATGGATGGATATAAAAGTAGTAAATTACGCTGGATTGGTCACATTGAAAGAATGAACAACGCAAGATTAACAAAGCAAGCAAGTATATGTGGGTGAAGTTAGAGGTAAGACCGTGCCTGCTAGGCTGCGTAAAACTTGGCTGAATGTAGTAGAATGTATGATAAAGGAAAGAAGGATTGAAAAACAAAAGGGCATGTCAGAGACAATGTACGAATCTTGCGGATATGCGAAGATAGGAAAGCATGGAGAAAAATTGTGAATGAAAAATAAGTAAGAGGCAGGGATTGTTTTGACTACCCCGCAAGAGAATGGCGTGAAGGTTAAGTTATTTTAGATGTATGCCATCTCACACATAGGGTGTGGGCGAGACTGATTTTGTAAGAGTTTCCATTTTTTTTTTATACAATTTTTATTGATTTGAATTAAGTTTTAGAGAGCATATTTTGTCAAAAATAGAAAATGTTACTTACACAAATTTTTGTTGTTTCTTTTCTAGCAAAGATTTCGTTTTTATGAATTATTTTTGAAAGTATGCCATCTCAGAGTACTTTCTCCTCAATGCAAAAAAATGCAACCACAAAAACTTATATTACCGAAGGCAACATTATGCGTAATAAATGTAATACAGAAACCCGCATTTTAATATCTTGATCCGTTTAGAATCAAACACAAAAATTATGCTAAAAGAATCATAAAGAAGAATCAATTGCAAAAAACAAAAAACCGATAATGTATTTTACAATTAACTTCTCTCCGTTGTATGTAAAAACTATAGTTAACCGTATCTCGTAAATGAATTTTATTCAAAATAACATTGTTACGTTGAAAATTTAAATTACGTTATCATCGTGTCTATTGTATTGAATTTCCAAGCTGTTAAATACATATCCCGTTCATATCCTTTTGTAAATGCACTATTTACCAAAATAATTTCCTGATAGTCCTGCAAAATTTGTATAAAAAAATATAAATAATAAAAGTTTCCTGGAGTAATAAAAACCAATATAATTTGATAATAGTCAAGTTTCTAGATAGATGAACCTTGTGATATTGCAGGCTCACATTCCATTAATATAATTATTTATTATTAATATTTATAATTTACAAATCTAATTAGTTAAGACGACATCGATTGGGGCTTGAATCGATTGAAGTTGATTAAACAACAAATTTTCAAGGTTTAGGTTCAAATTTTATGTTTGTATTATATATTAATTTTTAATATATTTAAAATATAAATTTTTAATCACATATTACATAGATTGAACGTTATTCTTCTAAAAAACTTAGTAATAATTTAATAAATAGTCTTGAAACTATATTGCAGGCTCACATTCTTAAATAAGTAATTTAGAAATTGCATAATATTATATTTACTTATAATTTACAAATTTAATTAATAAAAGAACAATAAATCAATTTGAAAGTGTTTGGTTAGAATACTCTAGCATAAGGTCGTAGGTTCAAATGACCAATGTAAAGTTTTTTTTAATATTTAAAAAATTAATAATAATTTTAATCATAATTTACCTTTGAACTTATTCGTTCATAAAAAATATAATAATTTAATAAAATCAGGTTGCTTTGGTATGTGAAATCTTACATTGAGCACATTCCATTAATATAAATAATTTGATTGATAATCTCAATTATATTTATAATTTACTCAACTCTGCAAAGATACAGTTTAGGTTCAAATCCTACTAGGTAAACTTTTTATTTATGTATTTAATAAAATTAGTAAATTAATTAATTATTTATATATTTACATTTGAACTTAATTCGTCCTATAAAAAACTTATATAGTTATTAATATATAGTTCGATATGAACGTCATATGAAACTGTGTAAGTTAAACCACGAGGCCTTAAAGTGGTTTATTACCATTTTTATATTCATATCGAAGTATCATAAATCAAAATTTAATCAGCCAGTCTAACATAGATTTTCTTTGTATAAATTCGATTGGTTTACAATATCAGAGTAACGTTTTTGTAATTAAAATTCAAAATTATTAAGTGCCCATATTTAATCGATGTTATAGAACCGCGCTTGTTGATTGTTGCAATTTTTACGTTGACAACGTCATATAATTTGTATCAATTTTGTGCTTTTGATCTTTCGCACTGATGGACTGAATTCTAACAAATTGTACAGACTTTATAATTAATGTTTACAATAAAAATGTTGGTAAAGATTTTATAATAAAGAAAAGTTGTAACTAACATTCTTATTTTGCCTGTTGTTTATATTTAAAATTTGCGTGTTATTATGAGTTCGTAATGGAAAGTGTTTATTATGAAGGCCATAATGACACCCAAATGAAGATGATAAATATGTCATAATGACACTGGCGTAGATTAATAATTTAATAATACTCAAGCTGCTTTGGTATGTGTGGATCCTTACGATATTTCTGGCTCACATTCCATTAATATAAGTAATTTGATTGGAATCTCATTATATTTATAATTTACATCAGTTCTACATAGAAAAGGACAAAATTTATATCGATTGGGACTTAAATCTCGATAGCGCAGTTGGATAGCGCGGTACTCTAGCAAAGTACAGGTCGTACGTTCAAATCCTACTCGAGGTAACCTGTCTATTTATGTGTTTAATACAATTAATAAAAAATTTTAATTATATATTTTCCTTTGAACTTATTCATTCATAAGAAAAACTTATAATAATTTAACAATAGTCAAGTTGCTTTAGTATGTGTAAATCCTCGCGATATTGCAGGCTCACATTCCATTAATACAAGTAATTTGATTGTAATCTCATTATATTTATAATTTACATCAATTCTACTTACATAGAGACAAAATTTACATCCATTGGGGCCTGTATCTCGATAGTGCAGTTGGTTAGCGCGATACTTAAGCAAAGTATAGGTCGTAGGTTCAAATCCTACTCGATGTAAACTTTTTGTTTATGTATTTAATAAAATTAATAATCATTTTTAATTACATATTCATCAAAAACTTTGAAATTTAATTCAGTTCTTATAAAACAAATCTTATAATTAATTTAATAATTACTCAAGAAAATTGCTCTTGGTATGTGTAATCCTTGCGATATTGCAGGCTAATGTTCCATTAACAATAAGAGTAAATCTTGATTGTAACTCTTTTATTATTTATAAATAATTTTACATACAATTCTACACGCATAAAGACAAAATTTACATCCATTGGGGCTTGAATCTCTATAGTGCAGTTGGTAAGCGCGATACCCTAGCAAAGTACAGGTCGTAGGTTCAAATCCTACTAAGCTTTTCATTTATGGATGAAGATGTAAACTTTCACCTTTATCACACATAATAAAATACTTATCTTTTTTGGGTTTTTTAACGGTGTATCTTAAATACAATCTAAACGTTTCGATAACACTGTGTCTGTATGTCTGTGTCTGTGTCTGTGTCTGTGTCTGATTGATTGTGTCTGTGTACTGTGCTGTGCCGCTGCGTACAAATCTTTCTGCGTCTGCGTCTGCGTCTGCGTCTAATGCGTCTGCGTCTAGTCTATCGTCGTATTCCTGTGTCTGTGCCTGTGTCTGTGCCTGTGTCTGTGTCTGTGTCTGTGTCTGTGTCTGTGTCTGTGTCTGTGTCTGTGTCTGTGTCTGTGTCTGTGTCTGTGTCTGTGTCTGTGTCTGTGTCTGTGTCTGTGTCTGTGCTGTGCTGCTGTGTCTGTGTCTGTGTGTGTGTGTGTGTGTGTGTGTGTGTGTGTGTGTGTGTGTGTGTGTGTTGTCTGTGTGTGTGTTGTTGTGTGTGTGTGCTGT
This sequence comes from Vesta saturnalis, assembly GCA_036346205.1. Lineage (NCBI taxonomy): Eukaryota > Metazoa > Arthropoda > Insecta > Coleoptera > Lampyridae > Vesta > Vesta saturnalis. Next base: position 4,441,402 of record JARFJB010002209.1, on the reverse strand, counting down.
GTGTGTGTGTGTGTGTCTGTGTGTGTGTGTGTGTGTGTGTGTGTGTGCGTGCGTGCGTGTCGTGTGTGCGTGCGTGTGTGTGCGTGCGTGCTGTGTGCGTGTGTGCGTGCGTGCGTGTGTGGTGCGTGCGTGTGTGCGTGTGCGTGCGTGTCGTGCGTGCGTGCGTGCGTGCGTGCGTGTGTGTGTGCATGTCTGTTTGGATGTATATTATTATCCACGATAACTTCAGAACTAAAATACCTACGTACTTAAAGTTTTGTATTCAAGCTTGTTTTCATTGGCTTAGATCTGATTAGAGTATGGGGGGGGGGTTATTAGGGAAAGTTGTTGGTTTATGTGAAATATTTCAGCTGCATATTTCAAAGATATGAAAATGTATAGATATTGACCTTAGACATATCGGTCAATTCCGTTCTATGCAATTTCGTGGTATGACGTGTAATTTAGCGGCAAAAAAATTCATGAGTTACAATTTAAGTGTTAGTCAAATTTTTTTCTTTATCTGAATAACTGTATAAGAAAAAAGTGTAGAAGTGTAAACGTATTTTTTAAAGAAAATTTAATTGTATGAGCTTTTTAATGTAAAGCGAAATAAATGTAAAAATTAATTAAATATGATTGAAAATGCTGAAGCTGTATTATGCAGCGGTTAAAAATATGTGGCTATTCCTTTATGTTTCCCTCGCTACAAAGAATATGTGATGGGGGTTCTTTTACACTGTTTTATTATTACAAAATTATTGAATACAATTTAATACTGTTTTTGTGAGACAAAATAATTACCCTTTCATTTAAGCTGAATGGGTTTGATTTATAAAGACATTATCTGCTAGTTTAATTTTAATTCGCTTGCTATTTAATTTCAATTTGATGAAATGAACTTTAATACTTACGTTTGCAAATTCCTTTCTTGTTTAGCTGCGCCAGCTAGCTCAAATGTAGAAAAAATGGTCACCGGTATCAATTACGAAAATTTATACTCTATATGATTTTCTTATTTATTTGGATTTCTATTGAGTTTACTTCCTTCCGCATTTATATATTCAATATTTATACAAGTTTTTAACATTAATAGTTTTTAATAATAAAAATAAATCAAACGTTATATTTCTTTAATTACTGAAATTCGTAGTGCAAAAACGTTTTGTTTATAATAACAGAACTATCAAACCTATAATTATAAATAATATGCTTAATACTAACATGCAACAAAAAACCCTTTATCAAAATTGAATGCAATGTTTTCCGTTCAATTTTGATATTCAAATTCAAATTCAGAGAAAATAAAACACATAAACGTTTCTTTATTTACACAATCAAAAATCGTACTTATCAGTTGCTTTGTTGAAAACCGATAACGTAACTGCAATGTGCTGCAAAACCGATTATGCGGACTTTGCGCCTTTCCCCTTTTGTTCCCACGATATCTTCTTTACAACTTTTTGGTGGATTAAGTCTATTGCAACACTTATATGATTTTTGTAAATAATTGCTTGATATATGTATAATAGTCAATTATTACTTTAATTATTCAATGTTAACTACAAACAGCGTGCGCGACGAGTTGCCAGCGAGCTAGCAACAGCCGTGCTTTTGATTGTCAATGTTTTCCGGTTACTTTGCTTTATATATCGATCTATTACACTGGATCAATTGTCTTATTTTACATTTAATCGTTTAATATTTAAACACAATCTTGGAACACTTTCGATGCGCACAAAATCCGATTTTTAACTATTGCGTAACCTTTAACGCGATTTTAAATTATTGCGCAATCTTTTTTATTGTTACCAACTTGACACTATTTTCACTTAATTATTAACTTTAGCTTTTTATTATCTTGATAAGGAAGGTAATTTCTCTTCTTCCCTATTTACGCTCTTTGGTTACTATCAACCAACTCTGGCCGCTTACTTAAAGCGACTATGACAGCCTCTTGCTCTCTCTTTATAAAGCATTTATGCTTTCACGAATTGCCGCGCTTATTTAAAAGCTTTATAATGCAATATGTAAATATCGAAATAAATTCAAGTTTTTCATATTAATATTAAACACATTTACATACAAATAACCAATAACCATTTCTTTACCTAGAAATTAACATATAACTACTTAATGTCATACGAAATTTGAAATTTTCTAAAGCTCCCGTTACAATTATCAATATTTTTATAGAAGCGGGTGGCTTTGGAATTTTTTTTACGTTAATATGTATGTATTTCTCTATCTGATATGAAGTTGTAACGTGAAAAAATCAATACAGGATCGATTGTATTATTTTATCTGGTTACTGTTTCTAAAAGCGACCTTAAATAGGTATCTGTGGTTTAAACATTTAGTAATATGCTTTAAGCTCACTAGTTTCTATTTTCTGTACTAAATGATTTAAAATTTCTGTATTTAGATCTTACTAATGAGTATGATGGATTAAATGGTATACAAAATCATTCCTGTATTGGAGATAAGTTCTACTTCAAATACAATACGCGGTTACGTTATACGAAAATTATTTCTCTCTCGTATCTACTTCTGTATTTTAAAAAGTTTACTCGTTTTTTTTACAAAATTTAACTTCAATTAATCTACCTATAGCGCCATGTCCGAGATGAACGTAGGTTCTGGTTATTTTCAAAATTCTTACATTTTATAGGTACCTGTCACTTTGCTAAATCACCACTAGATGGTGCTACCATTACATAACTGCATCTTACTTATCATGCTTTATTTTGAAAACAAACATCTGTTAACAATATTTAAATGTGGTAACGAATGAAGTTGTAAATTGTTTCTTGGGGCGTTGGCTTTCTTTTCAAAATCGCCATTACTGTAGAAGGGTGGAAAGGTTCTAGAAAATTTTCTTGTTTCTATTTACTAGATGTTAAGCATCATTTTTATGGAAAATTTTCACTATATATATATATATATATATATATATATATATATATATATATATATATATATCGCTTTGTTGTATAAAAGTGATATAATCTCTATTTGAGGCGGATGTAATAGAAATATTTCACTATACCACACATTTCGGTAAGCCGTTTTAGATCTTGCTAACCTCGTTGTAATTAGAACTTTCTTTCAGGTTTCACACAAAAGAATTTCCATTACTTCTTCAAAGAAATGTGAACAAGTTGTTTAAGACATTTAAACTACCGCTCGTATTCGATCTTAGAGGTAACACCTTATCACTGAATAAACATCGTTTTCATTCTTTACTTTCGTTTTAAACTAACTTGGGTTTCATAAACCTACGTTTCTATTTATTTAAGTTTCCATCTATTGAATGTCCATATAACTTTACCGTTACGATTACATCCAAGTTCATGTTATATTTGATTGTCTTGAATTGATGTGGCAAAGAGATAATCCGTTCTGTATCTCTTTGGCTTATTGTTTGGAATGTGTTCTGATTAAACTGCGGTCAGCTGTGGTTCACATACTAGGGACTGTCATTGAACTCGTTGCAATATTGTGCTGCTTTAGAATTAACGCATAAGCGATTCGCAAAAAAACCACAGGATCAGCATCTTTCACTTTTTCGTCATGTATAAATAAATTGCTTTCTACAACGAAATATAAGTACATTTACTTTAGATTCCGTTAACAAGTATTTGACAAACACTTTACCTCTGAATAAGACTCGTAGCTAAATTTGCCATTCAGCAAGGTTACGATTGCCTACAAGGTAAATTAATATATTTTATTTATTATATCAACAATATTTGTTATACATATTTACCTGTAGATAAGTTCGGTGTCAGTTGAAAACGCCTGTAGCTTTAAAATATTTAATACCATTTCTTGTAGAACTGCTATATGTTCATTAACCAATTCATTTAATATTTCATGCACAATCAACAGTACAAAATTTTGAACTAACTTTTGGATTAAAGTTGATTTATATGCCACATCATGGATGTATAACCTCCATTTTGAATAATTACATATTTGTACTACTGAGTTCATGTTAGGTCGTGACCGCAAGTAGCATTGCTGCAAACTGTTATTTGTATACCAGATGTAACTTTTATGTATACTGAAATCGTTAACTGTTTAAACTTACTTTGGTAGCTCAATTATAATATTCTTTTCTTTACTCGAATATGGATAAGGTTGTTCGGACCAATTTCTGTTTCTAATTTAAATTGCTTAATTACTATTTTCTTGTTTCTTGAAATAAAATTGGACTGAACAAGCTTTTCCAATTGTATTTAAGTAACTTAATCAAAAGGGTTTTGTATTCAGTTTGTTAAAGAAAGGAAAGCTGAATTATTTAATTATTTCTTTCTTATAAGTAACTGATTTAATAAGTTTATTAAATTGGCCTTTTCAGGCTAAGCTACGTAAGATCTTACTGGCCGGAAGGGTATTGTTTGTTTTGGTATCTAAACTATAAATTCTTGTGGGCTAAATGCAAGCTCACGACTTTCCTCGTAAATTATTTTAATTAAATTATATTATTTTGGTGTGATTGTGGGATAACGTACATGTGTATATAATTTATTTCGTTTATTATTCATGTTTATATAGCTATACAATAATATTGGCTTATTGCCTCCTTTGTTGAGAATTCCAAAAAGGAAATAAATTTACGTTTGTTGAGGGAATTGTTCACTTACTTATTATTCCTATTACTTACTTCCTGTTTCAAGAGAGAGCCTCTCCCTCTCTCAAGGAATAGGAACTCATTTTCTGTTCCTTCTTTCGTTGAAGCTTGGGGCACCTATTTCGGTTCTTTCCTCTCTAACCAAATTCTCACTCCAACTATATTATCGATACCTCCAAAACAACCATGCAATCCTAGTGCTCTGCGGTCTTCAGACCGTTTCATTGAGTTGTAGCCGAGCTCACTAATTTCTCTTGTATTGTACCGTGTGGTGGTTAGACACGTGGCAAAGTTTTAAACGTCATTCTGACATAGATTATTATTTTTGTTTTTACAACGTCGCCTGTTTGTTAAGTTGTAATGTTGGTTTTAGAAATAATCCGGACTGTGCAGGGAAAAGATTTGGTAGCATTAGCATTTGAAATGATTCAGTTCTCATAATTTGTTAAAATATAAATACCAAATTTTGATTATACTGTACTGCTTTTGGTTTCGAAATGTGGCTTGTTGAATCAGCGCTTGAAAATTTGGGGGGGGGTTTTTTTTTTTTTGGCTTAAATTTCAAAGTATAAATTTGTTTGCTGGTTTAATGGATATTAAAATTCATTCATAGTAACAAAGGTAATTGCGTCAAACGTAAAGTAGAAGTAAATAAAGTGCCTGAAAAGCAAACGTCTCAAGCTTTATATAATAGTTTTAAGTAACTTACACAAATTATACAGCACTTATTAAAAATTAACAAAGTAACAATGGATGCATACATCCACCTAAAAATATTACCTAAAAGAGTCGCTAAAGTAGTCTTTGCGCATGGAATGTGTATCAAATGAGCAAACAATATGCGTACAAGTTTATCTTAATAATTAAATGTATGTTTTAATGCAACTATGATATACAACAACGCTGCAGAAGTGTTAAGTTGCTAAATAAATGTAAATTTTATTAACAAACGTCAAGTTTGCTACATTTTCTTTGCTACAGCTCCCTAAAAGTATTCATCTAGATGAAATCAAACATATTAGACTAGAGATGAGCATAAAACACAGAAAAAACAATTCTACTATCTGGTGACCTAATCGCATATTTGGGAGCTCGGAGAGAGGACAAAGAGGAGAGACAATCAGTATTGTTACCTGTTGGGCCTGGTAGTGATCAACACCGGCGAAACGATCATTTATAAGAGGTAAATCTCTAGACTTAACAATCAGTCCATACAGAATGCTACATGCAATAAAAACTGGACGCTTTTGGAAATGAAGAAAGCATGAGCCTTCTAATACATTAAAATCGAGGTGACTAGTCACCAACACTGAAATATTAAAACTACCAGCTTGGAAAAATGTCTGCAATAATGTCGAATAGGGTAATGTTGATAAAACAAACAGCCACCGACAGAGACTATTACTCGCATAATGCAAAATGCAAGATGTGCCTCACGCCAAAAAAAAGCATAGGCACACTGGTGGAATAAAACCTTGAAGAAACTGCGTGAAAATTATATCTACAGTAAATAAAAAAATGAATTTTTTTTTTTTTTTTTTTTTTTTTTTTTTTTTTTTTTTTTTTTTTTTTTTTTTTTTTTTTTTTTTTTTTTTTTTTTTTTTTTTTTTTTTTTTTTTTTTTTTTTTTTTTTTTTTTTTTTTTTTTTTTTTTTTTTTTTTTTTTTTTTTTTTTTTTTTGATTACCTTTAAGAATAATACAAGATTAGATTACTTTTCGGATGAACTTATTTACTGAAAATAACTTTTATGTATACATGAACCGATTTAGACTGTTTAAATTACTTTGGTAGCTCAACTATATAATATTCTTTTCTTTACTCGAATATGGATAAGGTTGTTCGGACCAATTTCTGTTTCTAATTGTAAATTGCTTAATTACTATTTTTCTCTGTTTCTTGAAATAAAATTGGCACTGAACAAGCTTTTCCAATTGTATTTAAGTAACTTAATCAAAAAGGGATTTTGTATTCAGCTTTGTTAAATGAAAGGAAAGCTGAATTATTTTAATTATTTCTTTCTTATAAGTAACTGATTTAATAAGTTTATTAAATTGGCCTTTTCAGGCTAAGCTACGTAAGATCTTACATGCGCCGGAAGGGGTATTGTTTGTTTTGGTACTCTAAACTATAAATTCTTGTGGGCGTAAATGCAAGCTCACGACTTATCCTCGTAAAGCTTATTTTAACTTAAATTATATTAGTTTTTTGGTGTGAGTTGTGGGACTAACGTACATGCTGTATATAATTTATTTCGTTTATTATTCATGTTTATATAGCTATACAATAATATCTGGCTTATTGCCTCCTTTGTTGAGAATTCCAAAAAGGAAATAAATTTACGTTTGTTGAGGGAATTGTTCACTTACTTATTATTCCTATTACTTACTTCCTGTTTCAAGAGAGAGCCTCTCCCTCTCTCAAGGAATAGGAACTCATTTTCTGTTCCTTCTTTCTAAGCTTCTATTTCGGTTCTTTCCCTCTAACCAAATTCTCACTCCAACTATATTATCGATACCTCCAAAACAACCATGCAATCCTAGTGCTCTGCGGTCTTCAGACCGTTTCATTGAGTTGTAGCCGAGCTCACTAATTTCTCTTGTATTGTACCGTGTGGTGGTTAGACACGTGGCAAAGTTTTAAACGTCATTCTGACATAGATTATTATTTTTGTTTTTACAACGTCGCCTGTTTGTTAAGTTGTAATGTTGGTTTTAGAAATAATCCGGACTGTGCAGGGAAAAGATTTGGTAGCATTAGCATTTGAAATGATTCAGTTCTCATAATGTTGTATAAAATGTAAATGTTAAAGTTTCAAAAATGTAAATAGTTAAATAATTAGGAATTTTGTAATTTGTAAATAGTCATCTGTGGGAGAAATAACGAAACAACATACTTTAGATTTGATTTAAAGTACAGGTTTCTGTAATTTATAATAGAATAAAATAGGAATCTGATTTTACTTAAATATTTTGCCACAATAAAGGCACATTTGAAATTTTTATCGCTATAGGTCAATTTTCGGTCTCCTTTGGGTGATAAGCTCTCTTTTGCTACGAACATCTTGAGCAGAGCTGTAAAATTTGTTAAGTGAGTGAATTATGGCAAATAACTTCTTTTTTAAGAGGTACCTTGATTAAAGGATCGTACTATGATGACTCGGCAGGCATTAATATTAGTTATGGACATTTTGAATTGTCAGCACCCAAATTATGGGGATTATAACCTTAACAGTTATCGAGCAGCAGCATCGTCGTCTGAAAACCCTTCGGCGAAGGTAATTTATACAGACTAAATATTCAGTAACTTACTTATAGTATTCTCTCCCATAGGATTTTTATGTCGGGTGTAATTTTACATTATGATTTGGTTTTTGTTGTTACATTTTACAATTAATTTTCTGTTAGAAATTTTACGATTTTCGCGTGAAGTCGTCGTGTAAATTTTAGGTATTGGAGTTTATTGTTTTATTGTACATAGTAATCTGCACAATTCATCTGTTGTTAATTGGAAATTGGAAATTGTGTAAAGGATTATTGCAGTAACGAATGTGTCGTAGTTCGAAGAACCGTAACCATCGGTGTGTAAATTTGGAATGGGCGATCTTCAGCTGTGAATACAGGTTACTGAACGTAATCGTGGGAAATACATTATTGCATTGGATATCGAAATTAAGCAACATCATCTCTATGCTGCAAGTAAAAATACGATGTTCAATTACGAATCATCAGTTAAATTGATACTCACTTAACGTTTATTAAGTTGTCCATCGGATGAAAAATAGTTAGTAGTTGTTGTTTTAGTATTAATGAGCTCATTAAAATTCCAATACCACTTTGGAAATCTTCATTGCTGAAGTTATATATGTTATACCACCACCAGAATTTTTTAATAGCAACGAAAAATTGTAGAAAAGAAATTGAATGTTGAAGCACATTTTCGTTTGCACAAAAATATCTCCATTAAGATGAAAATCTACCCTGAAAATTAGATCGAGTCACAGTGGGATTCACGGGATACAATCCACTCCATCGCAATTCTCGTTTTCACAAAAATATCTCCATTAAGATGCAAATCTACGGTCAAAGTTAGATAGATTAACAATAAAATTCACGGGTTGCAATTCACACCTAAATAACTGAAAAAATTGTACAGAGCAAACTGAAAGTTGGAGCACATTTTGGTTTACACAAAAATATGTTCATTAAGAAGACTCTGAAAATCAGCTCGACTTACAGTGGAATTCACAGGGTGAACCTATCCCTAAATAAATAAAAAATTCTAGAAAATAAATTGAAAGTTGGGGCACATTTTCGTTTGCACAAAAATATCTTCATTAATACTCAAATCCGCCATGAAATTTATAATTTATATATAATATAAATATATATATATATATATATATATATATATATATATATATATATATATATATTATATATATATATATATATGATAAATAGATGATAGATATTTTCGCTTTACAAATTGATGTTGCTTTAACCTGAAACTAAATTATTAAATGAAGAGGCGCCAACTCGTTTTATGGAGAAACAAGTAAATCATGACTATAATAAAGTTAAAAAAATTGACAATAACAAGCTTTATTAACTACCTTAATTTTGATTATAAATGAGAATATAATACAGCTAATGTTAGCAAACGATTTTACTACCTAAATTTTGATTATAAAGAAGAACATCTTAAAGCTAGTGTTAGTAACGATTATTTAACTTAAGTAAAAGTAATTTATGAAATTATTAATAAAAATAAAATACCAACTTTTTATTATACTGTACTGATGTTGGTTCCGAAATGGCGGCTTGTTGAATCAGCGCTTGGAAAATTTCGTTGCGTAAATTTTACATGGGAGTTGAAATAAAACTGGATTCGGATGCATTAAAATTCCCTAAACGTATAAATTAGTTTTGCTGGTTTAATGGATATTAAAATTCAACTTCATAGTAACAAAGGTAATTGCGTCAAACGTAAAGTAGAAGTAATTAAAAGTGCCTGAAAAAGCAAACGTCTCAAGCTTTATATAATAGTTTTAAGTAACTTACCACACAAATTATACAGCACTTATTAAAAAATTTAACAAAGTAACAATGGATGCGCTACATCCACCTAAAAAATATTACCAAAAAGAGTCGCTAAAGTAGTCTTTGTGCATGGAGATGTGTATCAAATGTTCAAACAATATGCGTACGAGTTTACCTTACAATAATTAAATGCATGTTTTAATCCAACTATGATATGCAACACACGCGGCACGCAATGCATGTTAAGTTGCCTAAATAAACGTAAATTTTATTAACAAACGTCAAGAGTTTGCCACATTTTCTTTTGCTACAGCTCCCCTAAGCATTCATCTAGATAAAATCCAAACAATATTGGACAGACTAGAGATGAGCATAAAAACACAGAAAAAAACAATTCTACTATCTGGTGACCTAATCGCATATTTGGGGAGCTCGGAGGGAGGACAACAGAGGAGAGACAATCGAAGAGTGGTGCACCCTGTTGGACCTGGTAGTGATCAACACCGGCGAAAAACAATCATTTATAAGAGGTAAGATAGAGTCTCATCTAGACTTAACAATCAGTCCATACAGAATGCTACATGAATAAAAAACTGGACGGTTTTGGAAAATGAAGAAAGCATGAGCCTTCACCAATACATTAAAATACGGAGTGACTAGTCACCAACACTGGAATATTAAAACTAAGCTTGGAAAAATGTCTGCAAGTAATGTCGAATAGGGTAATGTTGAAATAAAAAACAAACAGCCACCGACGCCGAGACTATTACTCGCATAATGCAAGACGCATGCAAGATGTGCCTCACGCCAAAAAAAAAGAATTAAGCAGGCACACTGGTGGAATAAAACCTTGAAGAAACTGCGTGAAAATTATATCTACAGTAAAAGGAAGCTTATAAAAACGAATAAAAACCATTAAACAACGGCACGGAAAGCCAATTTATATTAAATAATTACCGAAAAGCCAAATATCGTTACAGATGGGAAATAAAAAAATCAAAGGACGAGTGCAAGAGCTATACAACAACATCTGGAGCACTGCGTATAAAGTAGTTTTTAAGAAATTCAGCATGGCCAAAAACAAAGGCAAATTAAGTACAAACGCACAGAAAGCAATAATTACGGATTTATTTCCAACAGACGCAATCACGAAATGGGACAAAATTAACGTAAACATCGACGAAATAAAAGCGGTAACCGCAAAAGAACTGTTGAATTTAATATCAATACGAAGCAAGCTTGTGGCCCTGACAGCATCCCGCAGCTGATAACAAAATTTTAAAGCATTTTGCCAAAACATTAAACACTACATGCAGCTTGACCAGTTCCCAAGCATATGGAAATCCCGCAGAGGGATACTCATTCAAAAACCAAAGAAGCCAAATAGCCCAATAGCACACAGACCAATATGCCTAATAAATGGTCTAGGAAAGATTTACGAAAAAGTAATAAGAAATAGAGTCGCAAAAGAAATTGAAAATAAAGGCGGACTACAAAATTACCAATTAGGTTTCAGGGTAGGGTAGGTCGACGATCGATGCCCTTAACAAGGTAAAGAAATAGCCGACAAAAACAATAAAGCGGCATACCAATACAGAAACCTCTGCGTACTAATTACCATAGATGTTAAAAACGCGTTCAATTCGGCACCTTGGCCAATTGTAAATTGAAAAGGAAATCAGTGATTACCTTATAAGAATAATACAAGATTACTTTTCGGATAGAACACTAACTTAACAAAACAAACGATTGCTGTGAGATACAAATAATTTAGGACCACTGCTTTGATGATATGTACTTGGATGTCCCAGACGACGTTTCACTAATTTGCTACGTCGATGGCTTGGCAATTGTTGTGTCAGGAAGAACACGGGAAAGGCTGACATGTATGACAAACATAACAATAGCTTTAATAAAAGCCTGGCTACAAAACCGTCAATTACAAATTGCCACAGACAAGACAGAATGCGTATTCTTATGGAGGAAACCGAAAACCGGACAAATAACGATAGAAGTAGACGGATCAACTATAATCAACTCAAAAAGCCTAAAATACTTAGATATTACAATTAACGAAAAAATGACAATGACGGAGCGTGCAAAAATGTGGAAAAAACAGAAAAAATAGCGGCCACCATGTATAGGATCATGCCAAACGGCTGTAGTAGAGTATATTGTCTTATGTGGTTCAACTATCCGGTCCAAAACGATTAAATACAAGAAACACAAAAATCTGATCATCAAGACGTAAAGAAGGGTAGCAGTAAGGATCGCGTCTGCATATAGAACCATCTCGGCTGATGTCGCCCTACTTATTGAAAATTTAATCCCACTACCGTTACTTATACAAGAACGTGACAAAATCCAGTAGAACAGGGAAATGGATAAGAAAGAGCTAAGTGAAGACACCATTAATAAATGGAATCAGTTATGGACTAGTAGCGAAAAGGCAGCTTGGACCCGGGAGCTAATTCCCAATGGTCCAAAAAAAAGGAACAAGAGGAAGCATGGTGAAACGAACAATTGGCTCACGCAATTCTTATCCGGGCATAGATCATTTCGACAGCATCTCTTTAACTTTAAACGAGCAAACCACAATCGATGCATTTACGGCAAGGCCGAACATACAATACTTTACTGCCCACGACGGCAAAATGTCAAATCAAAAACAGAAAGACAAAATGCTTGGAAAAGAAGAATGATGGGAACAACAGTATGATCACAGAGATCATATCAACAAAGGAAAGCGAGGAAAGAGACACCTAGATAATAACTAAACGTGGTGAGAATTCTGTGATCTTTTTTCTTTCTCATTATATTATATTACCATTTAAAGCCGAGGACCTAGTTTGTTTTGTGCAAGGAATATATTTTAGTTTATTTAGTGATCGTGTTTTGAAGTTCTTTTGGGAGTTTTTTTTCTTTTAATTTAGTTTTTTATTTTTACATTATCATAGAACAAAACTTAAGTTTGATCATTATTCAAGATAAATTAGCTCCAGTGTCTGCCATCTTCAAATTCTCGTGGTCAAACTGAAGCATGCCTCTGGTGATTGCAGGTTGCCAGACTCCATGGAAGAGGGTAGGGGTTTTAGTGGGTATGCTCACTCGTGAGAGAAGTCATTACCACATACCCCCATAGAATATGGCGAACCTATAAAAGGTTTCGCCTCCTCTACAAAAAAAAAACATAACACATGTGAGATACATGTAATCAATTAACTTGTGATGAATATTTATGCTAACCTACTTCTTTTCTTTTTTCTTTTAGGAATTGCAGTTTCAAATTTATTTTTCAACAATTTACTTAGTAAATAAACAATTTACAAGTTGCTAGCGTTAACACACAAGAGTAAAGTAGCTGTAATCAATTAATTGTTCATAACTTCTTTATGCTAAATGACTACTAATATTATTAACTTTTATCATTTTTTTTTAAATTTATTGCTCAACATTAGTTAATAAATAAATAAATTGAAAGTAGGGAAGCTAGAGTAAAACAAGAGTGATGACTTTTTATGCTAATTTACTTCCAAATTATTTGCTTTTAATTTATTTCCATGCATCAGAAACCGCTTAAAGTACAGCTTCGGAAAAAAATTTATAACAAAAGTGGCCTCGAGAAAAAATTAAGGTGATTAAAATACACTCATTATATAGTTAAAAATTACTTATATTTGGTTTCACAAGTTTTAGTCCATCTTTTTAAAAATAAAGTTAGAGTCTGATCTTATCATGAAAAACGCTGTAATTCGACTCTGCTTAATCGATCTTGACAAACTTGGTCTTGTTGAAAACGGCTCTTTTCTAATAATGTAAGAGTAATAATTTCGACACGATCTAGTAAGTAATATGCACGCTAGAGGGCGGTATTTATTTTTTTTTAATCTAGTTTTCGTTGGAAAATATTAAATAGGAGTATGAAGTTTTAATCGTGGATTACAAAAGTACCCCAAATTATCAACATAATGATGAAAACCGCATGTCGATATATTTTTCCTATCCCAACATATCTTATGAAATGTGTAAATTTTAAGCATTTTCCTTTGAATATAGATTACTTTGGTTATACTGAACGAATTCTAATAATTTTGAATTCCTCAAAAATTGTCCTATAAATAATGATATCAATTATAATTTGAATATTACTGTTACTGTCACGAGGAAACGGCGTTAAGGTAGTTAAAGTGGAAATATATCAAAACAGGCAGTGGGCCATGGAAAAAAATATAAAAACAAAGAGCACTATAAAATATAACAAAAAAATCAAGTTAATTAGTGACGACCAAAACGTTCAAATTATCGCCCATCATTTTCGACGCAAGCGTTTACTCTTTGAAGAGTAGATTGAACAGCAGTCTCAATTTTTGCTCTCGAAATACTCTGAATGGCATTTTGTATTATATCGATCATGTTGTGTCGAGTAGTGGGCCTAGTTGCAAAAACAAGGTCTTTAATTCGTCCCCAGAAGTCAGATAGAAGTCTAAGACAGACAAGTCTGGTGACCTGGCGGCCAAAAAAATAGACCTCCACGTCCTATCCATCTATCAGGATATCCATCATCTAAACATTCTTCTCTGGAGTAATGCGCCGGACACCCATCGTGTTGGAACATAGACCTACGAATTGCTTCTAGAAGAAGAGGCAATTCATCCCTTAAAAAAGTTAGGTAGCGTTCCCCATTAATTGAGTTATCGAAAATAAAGGGACTAATTATCTGACCATCTAAGATATCACACCATACATTTACCGACCATAGACCCTGATGTTGAACCTCTTCCATCCAGCGTTTGACCAATAGTGTATATCGTGACGATTTACCATAACATACCTTCTAAATTTAGCTTCATCTGACCACAAAATACGTGACGTCGTCACATATTATTGCTAGCAACCAGTTGCGATAATCCAACCTTCTATCGTAATCACGATCATTCAATCTTTGATGCAGTACTACATGATATGGATGTAACCTAAAAGAAATCCTAGTAAATATCTTTCCAGAGTTATAAAATAAATAAATATGTTACCATATAATCATGCCCACAAATATTATTGTGTAGGTATATTTTGTTTAAGAAACATATATTATGCAGATGAAAAGGTACTTTTAACTTTACATCTAATTAATTTACCTGTGTTCTGTCAAAATACGGTGAACGGTGGTTCTGGTTATTCGCAAGTCTCTATCTATTGCTCTGATACTTAAATGGGGGTAAATTACACATATGGCAAAACATTTATTGTGTTTGCCACTGAGCGACCTCTGCCGTGTTTTCTATAAACACGATTGCATTTCCGTCGTTCTTACACGATGTATGAGTCGAAAAAATTCTACTGTCGGAATGACGTCTTTGGGAATATTGTGTTGCATACACCCTAGCCGGAACAGTTGCTTTTCTCATGCATTCACAATACGTGCCTATCATGTCAAATGCCAAATGTCAATTTGTAAGAATCATCTTAGATTTAACTTATAAAGTAAATTTTATATGGAATTTAATACGAATAAATCGCAACGAAACGTAAATGAACGAATTACTATGTTTAATAATTTGACACATGTATATTTCTTTTTTCCATGGCCGATTACTTGTTTTGATATATTTCCACTTTAACTTCCTTAACTCCGTTTCCGGGTGACAGTAACAGTAATATTGAAATTATAATTAATATGACTATTATAGGACAAGGAAATTAATTTTTAAGGAGTTCAAAATTGTTAAAATTCGTTGAGTAAAACCCGAATAATCTATATTCAAAGCAAAATGCTTAAAATTTACACATTTCTTAAGATATCTTGGGATAGGAAAAGGATATTGGCATGCGGTTTTCGTCATTCTGTTGTTAATTCGGTCTGATTTTGTAATCCATGATTAAAACTGCATAGTCCTATTTAATATATTCCAAAGAAAACTAGGTTTAAAAAAATAAATAAATACCGCCCTTTAGCGTGCATGTCACTTACTGGGTTGTGTCGAAATTATTACTCTTATATTAGTGGAAAAGAGCTGTTTTCAAAGGTCGATTAAGCAGAACCGGCGTTACAGGCGTTTTTGTATTCTCACTCTCCACTCTCCTGCACGTCTTATTTGAAAAGATGAACTAAACCTGTGAAAACAAATATACGCAGAATTTTTAGAACAATACGGGGTATGGCGCGAAGAGTTTTGATTAAAAGTAATGGCGGATACAGTTATGTTAAAAATCTGAAATTACGCAGCTGTATGTTTTGGATGACGCTGAGTTCAAACATAATATTGTCCTGAATGTGGCACTTCCGGTTATACCGGAAGTAGAAGTGAACTTTATTATTTTAAATGAAACCTAATATTTTTTATTTTATTTTCGAATTCCACATGAAATTCTAGATAAAATTTGTGCACAATATCCTATACCAAAAATTAAGTATTTTCGAGATATTTCGATTTCTTCTTTAATTTTGAAAAAATCCTAGCCCACATTGAATAATGATATCTCCATTAGTAACAAAGGTAGTGACGTGAAATTGTAACCAATAAATAACAAGCGCTTTCCCGTTAACTCCATATATCCGTCTCATTGATATTTCATACAGGGTGTTTTAAACTTAGCCGCCAACATGCACAATTTAAATTATTTATAAGTTGCTTACTTTAAATAGAACACCCTGTATTTTATTACATTCTCCGCTGTATTTTTTTAAGCCAATTCGTTTGGTATCAGTATTCCCTATATCTAAATCCAACCACTTTTGAGATATTTCATTATCTTAGTTAAAATATAACAACATTTAATTATTTCAACATTAGTAAAGGGTAGGCCATGATTTCCATTATTTAAGGCGATATTTTGTTATTTTTTCATAAGTTATTAATTCTGAAAAGTAACCAATAGCCTGAAAGGATTATTAATTGTGGATATCATTAAAAACGTTGACCAGGTATTTCGTATTAATTTAATTAGATAACTTACAAACAAAAATAACTAAATATAATATTAAACAAATAAAGTTTTATAATAAGTGTTTATAAGTGTTCAAAATTAGCATCATCTACTTCTAAACATTTATGAATCCTTTTCATTAAGTTATGTCTTGTAATTGTGGAAATATGGTCGGGTGTTAGAGAATTAAAAGCAAGTAAGGCTTTCTGCATCATATCTTCCTTTGTCGTAACAGGTTTGGAAAATACCTGATTCTTAATGTAACCCCAAATACCAAATTCTAGAGGAGCCAAATCAGGAAAGCCAGCTGGCCAACGAAGCGGACCCTGATTGGCAATCCATCTATCATCAAACATGTCGTAAAGATGCTGAGCAACAGGCCCACAGTTATGAGGAGGTGCTCCATCTTGCTAATACCAAGCTGAGGTCGCCTCTCCATTTCTTAAAGTATGTAACGCCGGTCGTCTGGCTTCTAAAATGTGGCAATATCTTGTACCATTTAAATTTTCATCATAAAATTTTAATGCTAAAATTTTATCGTCTTTTATTGCATAAAAAAACATTAAAACTCCAACCATCTTGGAAATAACGTTCTCTACTAAGATGTGGATGTTCATTAGACCAAAAATGGGAATTATGTGGATTAAATAATCCATTTTTGCTAAACTTTGCTTCATCACACCATGTAACATTTTTTATGAAGTTTTCATCCTCTTGGATCTTCATTAAAAACCGTTCACGGAATTCTACCCTTCGAGGAAGATCACCTAATTGTAAGTGTTGCACCAAATGATATGAAAATGGTTTTCATTTGTGTTTTTTTTAAATGCGATGAATTGTTCTCGTCGACAAATTAAGATCTTTTTCTCAATCTCTAATGGAAGCATTTGGAGAGGCCGTAAAATAACCCAAAACATTAATTTCGTTTATGTCACTATCCACTAGTGGTTTATTTTCATTAATTTTTGTCTTAAATTGACCAAACTGACGGCAATTTTTAAGCAATCTTATTACAATATCACCAGTTGCATTTGGTCAATTTGGATGTCTTTCTGCAAAAACACGGCAAGTCCGTTCAACAATTCTATTACACTCGCCGTAAATAATAATAAGATTTCAAAAATCATCATTAGTAAATCCTACATTTGCCATTATTTACTATGAAATACAAACTGGTAAAGAAAACTGTCAAAACAACATAAACAATTAACGTTCTAACTATCAAATCTTTGACACCCTTTACTAATGATAAAATAATTAAGTGTTGTTATGTTTTAACTAAGATAATGAAATATCTCAAGTGGTTGGATTTAGGTATAGGTAATACTGATACCAAACAAATTGGATTAAAAAAATACAGCGGAAAATGTAATAGTATACAGGGTGTTCTATTCAAAGTAAGCAACTTATAAATTATTTAAATTGTGCGAGTTGGTGGCTAAGTTTAAAACACCCTGTATGAAATATCAATGAGATGAATATATGGAGTGAACGCACATGCGCTTGTTGTTCATTGGTTACATTTTCACGTCACTAGCTTCGTTATTAATGGAGATATCGTTATTCAATGTGGACTAGGATTTTTTCAAAATTAAAAAAAAAATCGAAATATCTCGAAAATACTTCATTTTTGGTATAGGACATTGTGCACAAATTTTATCTAGAATTTCATGTAAAATTCTAAAATAAAATAAAAAATATTAAGTTCCATTTAAATAACAAAGTTGACGTCTACTGCCGGTATAACCGGAAGTGCCACATTCAGGACAATATTATATTTGAACTCAGCGTCATCCAAAACCTACAGCTTCATAATTTCAGATTTTTAACATAACTGTATCCGCCATTACTTTTAATCAAAACTCTTCGTACCACACCCTGTATAATGATCGTATTTTCAATGCCTCTTAATTAGGCGAAATTTGTAAGGTATTTATTTATTAATTTTTAATTTTCAGTTACGCCCTCTAGCGGTGGTCCTACTATTCTATAAATAATTTCCAGGTTTTTCTCGAGACCACTTTTGTTATAATTTTTTTTTCCAAAGCTGTACTATAAGCGCTGTCTGATATATGGCCGAGAGCCATTCTATTGGGACACCTGGTACATAAATAATTTTAAAGTGTTGGTGCTAGCGTAATACAAAAGTGAAGTACTAGTAATCAATTAATTACTAATTTCAATCAATTTTGAAAATTGTTAGCTTAAATGTAAAAGTTATAAAAATAAATTTTGTTAATTACGATAACAATAAAACTTCCAATAATGGCCGCCTTTCTAAAAATTACAAAAAAAAACAGTTCATTACCATTTATACAATAGTTTAAAAATATTCCAGCTACAACGTAAATACCTATAAATAAACATTACTGATCGAGTTTGGATAACCAAAAATTATCGCTTACAAACAGAGTAATCTATATAGAAGTGTAATTTATAAAATCGGTCAATAATATCCTTTTACCTAGACAAACTATAATTTTAGTGAATAATTTATGATACGGATTTAAACTATACAATATATACTGTTGATGAATCTAAATCGATTTTCAGTTTTGTTTGGTAGATAAATATTAGAATTTATTTTCAATGAATAATTTGCTCTTACAAAATGAACAAACTGTATTACTTGAATCTAAACTGTTTTCACAATGTAATTGGATTTAACCCCACGCGATTTCTATTTATGGGACTTTTCAAAGATAAAATCATCGAAACTACAATTTGAACAACCAAATAAGAATAGGCCTTAAAGATAGGATTATAAAATATTCACAGCATAATTTTCATGGTATCGATGCTAGTTTCAATACATATTTTAACAATATGAAGATTATGTTTGTTATAATTTTTAAATAGTAAAGTGTCAAATTAGTGAAACATTTTGAGCTTTAAAAACATAGAATTGATCTTGAATATTAATACGAATATTGATAGTAATAGAATTTCGTATCAATATTAATACGTGATTAAATAATTCTAGGGTTTTTTATTCAGGGTGAGACAAACCAAACAGGTTTATTAGCGTCCTTCCCAAAGATTTTTCGAAAAAACAAGAAACACGCTTAATTTTGAGTTTGAGGGGAACAACATTCTACACGCTAGAGAGGGGGTGTTAATCCCATAATAATTGTAAACTGCAGGGAGGGTGAAATGATATATTACTTAATATACTGGCCGCCATAAATAAATGTAAATCTTTTCATTGAACATTAGTTCATAAGTTAAATCTTGCTAAAATTTTCATCGTTTATTAATAGGAATAAAATACACGTTTTCTGAAAATTTCATTAAAATACATCATGGTTTACTGTGTGTTCATTTATTTAAGGCGGCCAGTATATATCATTAAAATTTTTTTGAAAAAAGGCACGGTTTAAAAAGCTTTGATGTTATTAAAACATATAGTTGGAGTTGAAACCTTCGCATCTTTAACATGCCTAATTTTACAAATTTTAATATTTTACAAATTAATAAATGTGCTAACATTAAAACAGAGATAAATTATATAAAAAACAAGAAAATTAATTTCTCAAAAAGAAAGCATACAGAAATTCGTTTTTAACAAAAATTGTTAAAATAAGCCCACAAGTATGACTTAGCTTTCTTAATGTTCAGATGCGAGAACGCCATGGGCGGCTACTTAGATGAATGCTGGGTTAGTGTTTCCTTCCTCAGAACCCTTACTCCGTTCCTTCCGATCCTATCCTGACCACACCCATTCTTAACCCCACCATTCATATATATGTAATATATGTATGTATGCTGGAAATCCGTGATTGTAGCTGCACGAGCATGGAAATCTCAAACAGCCCGCCCTCTCCTTTGGGGAGGAAATGAAACACGTTCCTTGCCTTTCCAGATATTCCATGACAGATGTACCCGCTGCTGAAACCGGTCGGGCGGTGGCCTGTCATGGCGTTCTCGCCTCTGAACAGTAAGAAAGCTAAGTCATACTGGTGGCATTATTTTAACATTTTTTTGTTAAAAACTAATTTTTGTATGCTTTCTTTCTGAGAAATTAATTTTCTTATTTCTTATACACATTAGTATTATTGCCAGCTTGACATATCGTCTTCTTTTGTAGCCATCATATATACGTTCAGAGTCGAGATATTCCATAGGGCACTTCGAACTTCGGTATAGAACGTAAGCCCATTCCTAGAGTTAGAGACTTTGCAATTTTTATTGCACTCTAAAGCCACTTTCAAAGAAATAACTTAACGTTTTTACGCTTTCGCGCCGGGCACCGTAGTCTACGCCGTTTCTACGTTAGGATTGTCACTGCTCCGCATAAAGTCGACACAAAGAAGCGGATCCCGTCCAGGAAAGAAGTACTACAACCACCCAGGAGCCAAACCATCAAGAAGGACACCTGGAGTCACATGAATAGGTATTAATTAATAAAGAATTTTAAAATAAATTTTTGTTCTTTATTTTTGTTTATTAATACTAATAAAGCCCTCCAAAGCGCTCCATTCTGTCGGACTCTCAACTTTCAAGCCTTAATGCAGCGGGGTGTGAGGCTGCACCTCGGTGACAGTCCACTCTTTCCTTAACACGATAATTTCTGACCCCCTTTTCAAGTACCCGTACTAACCCGCCATGGTAAAACATAGAAAACCGGGCCTCCGAGGTACGGTCTCCCTTAATCCTTCCCCGCCCCCGAGTTCTCTGCCACCTAGATCCGCTACACCACCTCCTGCGGCAGCCGCCGCATCCCCTTCTGCACTAGTGAGGGCGTCTTCTACGTCCTATATGGCAACACACACTCCTACTTCCTTTATCCGCCTCATAACCCCTTCGTAATCCACCCTCAACCACCTGCTTTCCAACCAACAAAGGTTTCTACCTTTTCGGTAGACACTACCCCTGTGAACAATCCCGTATCCCTAACCCTATCCTCAAATACTACTCCACTTGCACGCAGGTGGGGCATATTTCCGTACCCTCCGTTGACCCACCTGTGGTGATAGTCACAAAGCCTCGTCCTGCACCCGTCCAAATACACCAAGGTGTAACAAATGCGGTGGACTAAACCTCACGCCCACAATAGTTTGCGAGACACAGCCCTCATAAACAAAAATTCATTTCCTACTACCCCTTATCCTCTTCCGCCGCACCTGCAGCATCTCGAATGTGTTGCTGCAACGGTGCACTTTCCCCTTCCCATTACCTTTTTTTGTTATTACAATCCTCCCCTCCCGAAGAAGCCATTTCCAATGACCTCCTAGACCACATCTCCGCCCTACCCAATGCTATCCTCCTAGGAGATGCCCGACATGTCCAGTTCGGAGATTCCACGACCAATAGAAACGGTATCCGCCTAGCTCACAATATTCTTACCCTACCACTGTCCCGGGTAAGGAACACCAATCCTACCTTTATTAGTCATCAAGGTGCCTCCGATTGCCACTTAGGTGAAACCGTCACATCGGACCACCTCCCCCTTCTCGTTAAAAGGCCCCGTCCCTTCCCCTCCTCCAACTCACATTATTCGTAGAGATTTTCAAAACGCCTATTGGAATGTATTTGGCGAATGCATCTGTTACGTTTAATTGGCAATTCTTGCAAATTTTCTGTAGTTAGGTATTAGCTGCCGGTACATGTGTGTACTGTGGGTTGCCTATTCATCAAAAATTGACAAATGTAGTAAATAAACAAATTCTTTGGTAATTTTTAATTTTTATTATTGTTACTGACAATTCCATAATGCACTTCCGGTGAAAAATTCTCCCCTCAACGTCTTCCGGTAACAATTTTTGACATTGAGATTAGAAGGTTGAATTGTGTGGATGCCATTTTCTTTACTCGATTTCTTTAATTAAAATCGCCCTATCAAAAGGGGATCTGAAAGATTAGTGGCCTTTAGAAATTAAAATAATTAAGCCGTTATTGTGGTTCTGGTCTTACCTTAATTATTTTCTCGATTCGAGGATTAAAAAGAAACCACACAATTCCAAGTTCTTTATCGGGTGCACATTCCACCGTAGGGGTAAATATTCATCGGAAGCCTAACCACACTGTAAATTTATCTACTTTATTTTAGCATTATTACTACCTTACTATTACCCTATTATTTACCACTCGTGGATAAGCTTCAATTGTGTCGATACCTTCTCCAAAGGCTCGCACTACACCGTAGAGCCGGTAGTGTAACTATCATGCCACTGTTGATGTATTATTATAGTACCACGATATACTGATGGTACACTATTCTCTGGAAGTCCACCGACTATAAGCAGTTCAACTACGGGAGTAACAGTATTTGCCTAAGGTCAGATCTGTGTTGTGTTTTGTCCGTTGTCCATCCACCTATAGTTCTGGATATTGTGATTTCATGTGTTGATGATTCACCGTCCAACTTTGTTCTACATGCTTTGTTAACCTAAAAGAAATTTGTTGTGTGTATCAAATATTATAACAGTCAATTATTGTGTACCTACTTACCTACCCAAGTTAGTTATTTTTATGTGTCACTTTGCTCCGTTTCTTTCTTTTGTTGTGTAAATACATACCTACTTTTATGTTACATTGCACACTCTACCGTTGCTTGACTCATGCATTATATTAATTGATGTAACGTATAGCTTTCTTCTGTATAAAGTACAGTTTACACCTATCCATGTTCAACATGCTTATCGTGGACGACGCTTTATTATCACGAAGCAGTTAGTTAGGTATAATAGTCTTAATTAAGAATCAGTATTTTGGGATGTTTTGAACCCCTTTAGTTTTGTTTCATTATGGTAATTCATTCCCCCCCCTTTTTCGCGTAGAAGTACATTCATAATTTGGTTTTAATAACACTCATGATTTATTTGTTCTTCTATCTGTATGTGAGGCTAGAACAATTTATTTTTTTGTTGAAATATTAAGTATGTGTATTCTAAGTGCTCTGCGAGGCCTATCCGAGTACTCGGTTTTTTTTTGTATTATAAGTAGATAATAAAATTTTGTGGATCATTATGTTAGCCACTGCGTCGATTGTTCGCGCCGTTAATATAATTCCTTGGGTTATTTGGATTTTGTTACGATAATTTCTTTTTGTATATAGATATATTTTGTACTAATCTATATAGAAAACATACCAGATTAAAATTAAATTTCCGTTTGTTATAAGTTGAATTTAATATATATATTTATCGTCTTCATCCATTTAAGTTTTGGTTATACAATTAAACCTTTCTTGTCACTTTATCCTTCCTTCTGTGTACGCTTACGGGTCCTAAATTACTTATGAAGCTGAAGTAGTGTCAAGTCGTTTCGAAGGTTCGTGTGTTCAAAAAAAAAACATATAATTAAGCTTCTGGCGCCCCCCCCCTTTTTTGTCTTTCTTTAAATATCAGTCACCCACGATCCTTACCTACTGTTTAGCTGGCCACGAACCCTTTTTTTCTACCCCGCCCAATAAGCCACCTGCCCATTATCCTTCGACCTTCATTGTTCTTATCTTCCTATCGGGGGTAAAATAATCTTCAGGCGTACGATATCCATACTCCCAACGATATCGAGAGAACGGTCACCGACTTAACTTCCGTTATCGCGGAAGAGGTAGAAGCCTCAATCCCCCAAAAATCAATACATCGTAACCTTGATCAAAGGGAAGTGGCGAGTATATCCCGAATTCCTGAGATCAAGGGACCCCGCTCTCAATACCGAATATAACCGATTAAACGCCCTAAATCGGCGTGGAACCAACACATACACCGAAAGAAAATGGGCCCAGGCCACCTCCAATCTCAACTATAGAGATGGGAAGAAGTTCTGGTACACCTTCAACATACTCACTAAAAGCAAAACCAAACTCAAGTCCCGCCTATCCGATCCACAGGGTAACTGAATTTCCAGCGATCAAGACAAGACCGAAATTTTCCGCCACCACCTACAATCCGTCTATACTTCACGTAACGATCCCTCGTTCGATGACTTTAAAAATCGTCTAGAGCAAGATCTTGAGCCCGAAAAAATCCTGGATGATAATGACCCGTTTTTCTGCCCAATTACTCCCACTCAAACCTTCAACTACTTCCAAAAAGGCGAAATATCCAACTCCGGACAAGACGGACTCAACAGACTTTTATTGAGACACCTACCACCCCCAGCGATCAGACGCCTAACGTCCATACATAACAAATGCCTCTCCCTTTCGTACTTCCCGGCGATGTGGAAATCCGCCTCGACCGTCGTGATTTCTAAAAACTTCTCCAACCTGACAGAACCCTCATCCTCAGCTGCCTAGGGAAATGCTTAGAGCAGATCCTAGCCCGAAGGCTGGGAGATCAGATAGAATCCAATAACCTCTTATCCGACAGCTAGTTCGGCTTCCGACCTAATAGAACCTGTCAGGACCCATTGCTAAAACTCCTAACCGAAACGTCACGAGCATTTAACCACCGCTACTGTAACGTTGCCATGTTCTTAAACATAAAGCAAGACTTTGACAGAGTCTAGCATGCGGGTCTAGTTCACAAAATCCAAGCATTACGTATCCCCCCGAGCTCACGAGGCCCCTATAACATTAAAAGAGCGCCAAAGTATAACATTATAACTGGGCCAACTTGTAACATTAAAACAAAAGCGATGATGTAATAACCAAAACGCAAATGTAATAAACAATTTGCAATTGATCAAATAATTTTAATTAATAAAAAAATATTACCAAATAACAATCGCTACTGCCGTTAGCTCAATCGGTAAATTAAGATAGGGAGAGTTCTAATATACTGAGTTGTTAACCTACCTGAAATGCTGCTTGCTTCCCATCTGCTTAGTAATTTTCACTGCACTTAATTAATAAAAAAATGCAATATAAAATATTATGAAAAAATGATAAAATCTCGAGCGCCATGTTGTCTTTTTTTTATAGGAACATCAAAACCTAGTTAATGAATAATAAACAATTTATCAAAGTGAAAATAAAATAACATAATATACTTAAGTTTATTCAATACCTAATTGAAAAGGTTAAAAAATCTGAAGTCTTATACTATTCTAAAAGTATATAAAAACATTACCTTTAAACGGTTCGGTACATAAACTGTATTACTGCTGGTAACTATGAAGCAGAATGGTGAACTTGGTGAGGTCAATGTCTTGCTAATCTATCCTTAATACATTGTGTCCATGAATTTATTGATTTTCTTTGAAATTTAAGTATGTAGAACTTGCGTGGTAAAATGTAATTCAAGTAAAAATTTTCATTAAATTAGAAAAATAATAGAATAGTAAATTAGTGAATTAGAAGTGCCATATAAAAGAATGCATTAAAAAAAATGCCTAAAAAAACAAATATTTTTAATTTAAAATATAATGAATTAGAAAATAACTTACCATCAAAATCTGATGGCACTAAAAATAAAAATTAGGTAAAAACCATGCTTTCTGCTGTAACATTCAGCATCAAGTGAAAAATATAGCGGCTTTCAAAATAGCTCCTCTAAATGTTTCCCCCCAAGAGGTTGTCACGCGTTGCGCGAATACAATCATCAGAATCCAATTTTTTTAAGAAAGGGAACTATAACTATTTATGAAATATTACACCCAAAAAGATGTGTTCTAGGAAATGCAAATTAAATTGCCTTTCTCAATTCTACATTTTAATAATTAAAAACTTTTCTAATATTACGCCAAATAAAAGAACGATCCCAATACAATGTATTTTTTAATGCAACCACAAAAAAAGGTTGTTACACCCCTACTGTCATATCTAACAGATACGAGGGTACGAGTCCGAGAGGGTTCGTCCCTTTCACAAAGTTTCACCCCGCAAGCAGGTGTATCCTAGGGTTCTGCCTTAGCACCAATACTATACCTTATTTTCGCTAATTATATCCCCAGTGTAACAATGTCCGGAGTATGCCTGGCACAGTTCGCCAACGACACTGCCTTTTGGGCAGCTAATCGGTCAACCAAGAACGCCTCCAACAGTATGTCCAGTACCCAACGGAACTTTTGCAATTGGCCAACCAATGGAGTCTCCATAAGCCCCACCAAAACCCAAGCCATTCTATTCCGGCACCCTAACTATACCCGACACAAATTACTCTCCAAAAACGACGTAACAATTTCCCTGCAAAGGACACGACTACCGCTACGTGACGACATAACATAGTAGGAGGTTGTCAACCCGAAACCCTACAACATACCTATAAGACATCCATATGGCCCGTCATAGATTACCGAGCTCCATTGTACGCTACCCTAAAACCCAAAGAACTAAAATCTATAGCCTCATGTGAACGCCGAGTCCTACGGAGAATACACCAATTACGCTATAGAACACCCAACAAAATTACCATACAACACGTTAACATCACACCTATCACACAACGCCTCAAAACAGTACAAACACACTACACACACCGTAGGATATTCGGCGAAGCAGAAGCTACCACATACTCATTTCACATACGCCCCTTACCCACATCCAATACCTAAGAACCCACAGAATAAAACCGAAAAATAAATTTAAGCACCCTCCAACTATCCTGACCAAGAACTTCGAAAACCCCCCCGAAACAATTCGAAAACTTCCTTGACGACATCCCATATGCCCTAAGATAAAATGGAAGACGACTACTGCAACGACCAAGGAATCGACCCAATACACACCACGCACCTCATATACACACCACATATACACTTCCAATCCAAACAAAAATAATATAATATTATATTAATAATATTTACTTTTTTTTGCAACCACTTAACACCGCACACTACATTGCATGCACCTATACAATACACACAATAATATAACCTCACTAGAACACAAAAGACTGAGGACTGAAAAGGAAGCAGACTCCTGAACAGTCCGCAGGAATAAGAATTAAGAATATTCAATACTAACAATAAGCATTCTAACTAATAATCATACTAAAATAAAAAAAAAGATATTCCATGACAGATCTACTCGCTCCTGATGAGTCGCAATAACGACGAAACCGGTCGGGCGGTGCCCTATCATGGCATTCTCTCCTCTGAACATTAAGAAAGCTAAGTCATACTGGTGGGCTTATTTTAACAATTTTTGTTAAAAACCAATTTTGGAGATAAATTAGTTTAGAATAAGCGTGAAACATTATGTAAGCGTAAGCTTTGCTACTATGTTGCCATTCATAACGTAGTATCTACTACAGTGTAAGTTTGTCTTAGAACCATCTCTTTATTTATTTTTCAATCAAATTGTAGTTTCCAACTTTCTTATTTCTTTAAATGCAGTTAATTTGTTAATTAGTGTTATCAATTTGTCACAGTAAGTTCGCTGTATAACGCTCAAAGGTTAATATGCCAACTGGACGACCAAAGAATGAAGTAATTGTTGTGAACAAATCTCTTACTTAAAACTGGACGACTAAAACGGATACAGAAAAGTATCAAGTATTTCGGTGACCTATACACAACAATGATGAAAAAAAATTAATTTCGCTGTGATTTAACCGCTGAACTCAAAATACTTGTAATCAGATAAGGTGTAATAAAAAAAAACAATAAAATAACTAAAGTCAAATAGTAATAAGAATAGTAGCAGCGCGAAAGGTTGATCTAGACAAGTTTATTCAACATCCTAAGTATGGTAATGTGAAGATCCAGAAATCCTTACAAACATCCATAAATTAATTATTTAATTATTCCCCCTTTTTCCGCAGTTAAGAAGTTGCTTTAGATTTCCACGCAAGAACCTCACCAACGTGCCACCTCAATTATTTCGCCCAATCTCGTTATATCGCGGACTATATAAACGGACGCGATGAGGAGTGCCGTACCCGTGCTATCCCTTGTCCCAACTGTGGCGAAAGTCACAAATTCTCCTCCTGAAAACCCTCGGCTAACCCAAGGTGTAACAACTGCGCGGAAGCTCACCCTTCCTACTCCTTGAAGTTCCGGAAGCGGCAGGAACCTCCCAGTTCTCCGTCGAAGAAGGCATCCCTCGAACCTATCCTGTCTTCCGAAGAGTCCGACTCGGAAAACACAGCATACCTTGAACCCTCTCCCGACACCGAACGCCTATCCATCAAAGACTTCCTACAGTCCTTACCCACTCCCTCTTCCAGATGTTCCCCGGCCGGCGAGATAGGGTTGCCCGCACCCTAGATTCGCTATCCCGAAACTTCTTCCAACGAAGTATTAAACTTCTGCGTATCCGGTACGCGGATGAAGGTCGCCGTTATCCTCCAACTCAATCCTTAACTCCCTCCAAATGGATATCCTAGCAGGAACCATTAATGCCAGGGGCGTTCGTCGGAAACGCCCCTTACTTAAACACTTTTGTATACACACAATATTCACATCATTTTCATAACAGAAAACAAAACTCACACCTAGATGCACACTTAATTTCAACATATTTCACACCTACGTAAACAAAAGCCAACACGGAACCGCCCAATTAAAAATTGCTTCCCATCCACTCCTTTTCAACTTCCTGCGCATCTATGGCATCTCGAATGCGTTGCTGCGACGGTGCACTTTCCCACTCCTATAGTATTTATTTCATAGTACAACCCGCCCGGCCAGAACACCCTATCCGATGATCTTTTAATCTACGCCTCTAGCCTCCCTAATGCAGCTATCCTAGGTGATTTAAATGCCCGCCACATCCAATTCGGTGACACCGCAAGTAACGGAAATGGTAACAGGCAATCATTCGCTCTGTTGCAGTTGCCGCTCTTGCGAATTGAAAACACACATCCAATACTTCGAACATTTAGGTGCTTCAATACTAGATCATATCATAATTTCCGAACTCATAGCTCACTATTTCAATCGTGAGTGCTTTCTAGGCACCACGATCACATCAGATCACATTTTGTCCATTTTGTCCAGCTGCCCCTACACCTCCTCAATACTCAGTCATTAAACACTTTTAAATAGCAGACTGGAATGTGTTCTCCGAACACATCTCCAACAACCTTCCAACACCCAATCTTCAAACGACCCAAGATCTCGAGAGAGCCATTACTTTCGTAATCACGGAAGCGGTCTAAATCTCTATACCATTAAAAAACATCGACATTTCCCGCAAACCGATCCCACAGCACATTGTAAATTGGATCAAAGAGAAAAGACGAATCCATCGTCAATTCTTCCGATCCAGGGATCCCGCTCTCAAGACCCAATACAATCGCCTTAACGCCTTAACCAGGCGAGAATCAAATCAAACACGCCGAAGACTCCTGGACCAAATCCACCTCCCAGTTAGATTATAGAAACGGTAAACTCTTCTGGCAACAGTTCGATAGACTGACCGGAAGAAAAGTTAATCCTAAATCCCACTAACCGACCTTCAGGGCAACCTAATCTCCTCCGACCAAGGAAAGGCCGATTTATTTGGTCACCACCTCCAATCCATTTTCCGATCTACAGACGATCCCCAATTGGTTAGCCGGTTCAAGGCATTCCTTAAGGGTCACCTTGAAGAATTCCGCAACCTTAACCTTCCTGAAATCCAACTCGATAACGAGAATCCCTTTTATGCACCCATCACGCCCTACCAGGTCCACACTTATTTCAAAAAAGGAAAAAATTCTGCCCCAGGTCATGACGGCCTAAATCGCAAAATCCTCCGTCACTTACCCGACCCAGCCCTTCTATTGCTCTCCAACATATACAACCAATACCTAATTCTATCTTATTTCCCGACGGACTGGAAATCAGCCTCCACCATCATAATACCGAAACCCCACGCCGACCTAACCCCACCCTCCTCCCATAGACCAATCTCCTCCTTAGTTGCCTCGGAAAATGCTTTGAGCAGATTCTAGCTAGGTAACTCATTGACCGCCTAGAGGCCAATTCGGCTTCCGTCCCAACCGAACGTGTCACAATCGCTTGTTGAAGCTGCTTACAGAGACTACCAGAGCATTCAATCACAATTAATGCAATCTGGATGTGTTTCAGGACATTAAGCAAGCATTCAACAGGGTCTGCAGGGTCTGGCGCGCCGTTCTCCTCCACAAGATCCGAAACCTGAACATTCCCGACTCCTTCTCTAAACTCCTACTCTCGTACCTGACCAATCGGTCAGTTCGGGTAAATGTAGGGAAAACCTTCTCCGATCCTTTTCAAACTACAGCAGGCGTACCGCAAGGTTCTGCCTTAGCCCCTATCCTTTACACAATCTTTGCATCAGACATTCTCGAAGTTACACAACCCGGAGTAGTCGTTGCGCAGTTTGTGGGTGACACCGCCTTCTGGACGGTTAATTGGAACAGCAAAACGGCCTCCCGCCTCATATCCAAAACCCTACGGAACTCTTCCAACTGGGCGAACCGGCGTAGAGTCTCCGTCAATCCCTCCAAAACCCTAACAATCCTCTTCCAACATCCTAACTACACCGAAGATAAGTTCCCAAAGCTTGCCTCCAGAAATGTTTCCCCCGCCCTAAAGCAGGAAAGACTCACACTCCAAGATGAAGTCACCTACCTACTAATCCTCTTCACTAGAACCCTTAATTGGCTCCCCGATGTAAAAAGAACACTCAATACGATTAGAAACCGCACAAACCTACTGGGCGCCCTCCGGGGTAGAATCAGAGGTTGCCACCCTAAAACACTTCAACACACCTTCCCTATTATGGATTTCCGACACCCATATACACGAATACAAACCCCAATCGGCGATACTATCCCAACCAAAGAAATCCTTACCACTACCTACAACTACCGATTCCCCAAATTCCCACGAAGGAAACCTAAATTAAAATTCAATCATCCCCCCACGATCCTTACACAATTCCTTCACGACCTCCCCGAGGAGATAGAAGAATCCCTACATAACATCCTATATGCCCTCCTCCTCATCCCCCCGTCTATTCACCTAACATGATACCGGACCACGAATCGGTCTAACCACTCTAAGCACGATACACCCCACTAAGCAACACGCACACTTAAACCAATTATCACATTATTCAATAGTCAAATAAACCTACACCAACAAGAATGGATTGATCAGTGCTGAAGAGGAGAAGGATTCCTGAACAGTCTATATATATATATATATATATATATATATATATAAGCTAATAATAAGTAAAATACTAACCATAAGCATGAGCATACTAACAAAAAAAAAGCGATGTTGGTTGTCTTTTTACTTCAGTCCTGAAGTAAACAACTTACTTGCCTTTCCGCTGAAGTCCTCCTGTCTTCGTTTTATTCCGAGCTAGTTGGAATCAGAAACCGGTTATTTGTACTTGCCAACCCATTTTGGGGTAAGTAATAAATTTTCTATCATAATTCACCAGCTAGTTTCCTTTAGAAATTTTCTACTTGGGCAGATTATTAATCGATCCCGTCTACAAAAACATCGCTTTTAGGTTGTCGCCTGAAAAGTACTGGGAATTCCTGGGGGATATCCGCAAGATGTATGTCTCTGTAGATATTTCCCTACATTTGCTTGTCTGAAAGGTGTACGCCTGTTCAGTCTAGCGTCCTTCTGATTAACGAAAGGGTGTACGCTCGTTTGATTAATTAATCCTTTCCTAATACACAAAAGTACCTGACACATACACCACCGAACTGGGAATCTAGTGACACCTGCAGGCAGCCAATCGCATAATAATCTCCATAAATTTCCGTTTCCGTCAGATTATCCTGTTAAAACCGTTATCAACCCTGTCTACTAGTAATTAATACAGACACTTTGTGCTCGTATCCATAATACTTAATAAAGTATTACAACTCGCTTCCTGAAAGAATAAATAAATTCCTTAAATTTAAACCAATTTCTGTAAAGTAGAAATTCCGAATTAATTTCTCAAAAATACACCCGTTCCTGTATATTTTCTGTGAAGTGATAATAATAAAATCGCATATTGAAAATAAAATAAAATCTTCTTATACATTTAATAGAGGTTCTAAACTACCCGCTTTAGTTAAAAGTGCTGGCAAAACCACCAACTGTTTCTTAATTTCCTATATTTTACGATCCTGCTATTTCATGTTCCTTGTTTGCATAATTAAAAATAATTATTGTCGGGACCAGCAGTTTAATTAAAACGATGTAAATGAAAATATCTTTCAGTTATTTTTTAACAAAGATTGATATAGTACGGGTTCACCTAGTAAATTACATACTAAAAGCCATTGCCCTCGTAAACGTGTTGAATGTTATCAGTTCTATTGTGCGTTTTTCGGAAGAAATTTATATAAATACTCTTTGTATTTCCCGATGTCAACCACTTCAGTCGTTAATATTAATTCGTAGAATGTCTGTAAAACGGAAATATTAATTTCTATTCGATTTAAATTATTAATCAATTTGTGTATTGATACTTTTTTGTAGAAGCGGGCGGCGTTGGAATCTTGTTTTTTCAAATTAGCATACAATCTCTGTTAACCTCTATCTTACAAGCAGCTTTAAACTTCCATCTGACATAGATTATTGTTTCTGTTTTTAAAATGTTGCCTATTTTCGTTATGAATGTATTAAAAAAGAGGTTGCATAATTATCCCAAAATATCTAATGTGGAACAATACACGAACTTCCAACCTACAAAATGGAAATTAAAATAAATGAAAGAATTTTAATAAGATTTTTTTTACGATAATTGTGCAACCTCTTTAATAATAAGTTCATTACGAAAATAAGCAACATTGTAAAAACAAAAATAATAATCTATGTCAAATAGATGTTTAAAAGACATCTACATGCTAACTTAAAAAAATCCAAAGCCGCCCGTTTCTATCAAAATATCGATAATACAGTTGAAACATTTTCAATCATATTTATTTAATTTTTACGCTTATTTCTCTTTGTATTAAGAAACCTTATAAAGAAAAGAAATATGTCTAGAAACTTTTATATTAATAATTATTGAGATATTGAAAAAATTCTACCTTGGGAATGTTTTGCCGCTAAATTACGCGTCGTATCAAAAAATTGCATGTAACATAATTAATCTATATGATTAAGGTCCATATATTGGTATTTTTATTTCTTTGAAATATATAGGTGTTTCAGAAATATTTGATAAAAAAAAACAAACAGCTCCTAATAAACCTCCCTTCTCCGCCGCTGAATTTCTCCTAAAGTCTAATCAGCTCCAGACATCATGGTCGATCTAAACGAAACTTGGTCAAACGTTTGTAAAATGAACTAATAAGTTGATTTAGCAATAATTTGGTATGTTGAAACATTGGTTTATATTTCTTCTCATTTTTGCAGATCTTATTATGGTTCGAAATAAAATCAGAAAAGTAGAGAAGGCAACATTTTCTGCAAATTCAATGCGTAAAGCTATTGCTTTAGATGAGCAAGACTTAAGCTTATGAAAAACTGCAGATAAAAAAGAAGTGAATTATGCTACCCTCTTTCGTTATGTAAAAAAGAATAAAATTGCTGGTGCAAAGGAAAATGTTAGAATGCTGCCTCAGTATAACTGTAGAACAATTTTCACATTAAACATTGGCAAGTGAATCAGTTGGCTGGGATCGATAAGTTTTCAAATTTTATAAAGGGATATCCCAAATTAGGCATTCAGTCTCCAGAAATGTGCAGTTGGTCAAGAGCTACATCTTTCATCAGAATTAATGTTGATTTGTTTTTTGACAATCAGCAGAAGGTTGCAAAGCTCATCAAGAAACAATGAATAAAACTGTTATCACTTCTCAAATTACAGAACAGGACCCTGCATGCCAATCTCCTCAGCAAGAATCCGCTGCATTGAAATTGACAACGGGTGAGAATGCCAATAAGTAAACGATGCAGATCGGAAACACAAGGTAAACATGAGTAAAAAAAAAGCATAATTGCTACAAGCACTCTAGACAAGAATATTCTAGTCGGAAAGCAAGCACTATT
The DNA here is from genome assembly GCA_036346205.1 of Vesta saturnalis. Taxonomy (NCBI): domain Eukaryota; kingdom Metazoa; phylum Arthropoda; class Insecta; order Coleoptera; family Lampyridae; genus Vesta; species Vesta saturnalis. The sequence continues at coordinate 4,407,015 of JARFJB010002209.1, read as the reverse complement.
AGAAAAGAAAAAATCTAGACTCTGAATCTCTTTACCCAAGATCTTATACCTCGATTAGTACTACTATACAGATATATTTCGTAAACGGTACGTTGCAGTTAGTAGTTGGCTTGGCAACCATCAGCTGCAGTTCTTTCTTTGCTTTTCAAAAATATAAACATGAAGATATTTATTTTTAAAACTGAAAGAAGTAACAAAAATTTTATGGTAAAAAGGCAAGATAAGTATCGTAAAATAAGTATACCACGGGAAAAGAACAATTTCAACATAAAGAAATGTTTGAAACGTCATCCTTTCCATAAATTATTGTTTCTTTTTGCTGCAAATTATTTTGACCTGACGTTCAAAGTATGTTGTGAACATATTGTTGTGAATTTATTGTAACTTTATCGGGGAAATATGGTGAACTGCGAAAACTTTGGAAAATATGATATGATAAAAGCATTTATAGAAAGTATAGAAAATGCAAATGAAGCTATATTTTAACAAGTATTTTCATATTTTCCCCAGAGTGTTGGAATTGTAAATTATTTAAAATATTGCTTATTGTAGGTATCCTGAACGGCGTCAGCCAAATAAGTAATATTTTCAAGATTACAAAACAATGTCATTAATTTCCCGTCCTTTGGTACACCAAACGGTAAAATAAATTAAATAGAAGATTGAGAACACAAAGAAATTAACATTTTGGCGATTGTTGAAGCAAATCCAAGGGTTTCCTGTAGATAAGTTGAGGCATAAATTAGAGAGTATCCAAGATATTAAAACGTCATAAGTAATATCCTTATAGAATTCGAATTTCATGCCAACTAAATCCTGGCGATTTCGAGATGCGAATTAATTTCAGTCAATAGTTTTTACAAAAATGTCAAGAACTACCAAATTTTGGTGGAAATGTTATATGGTGTTATGAAACCCACATACGTAGCACAGGAATATTCAACAGACACAATGATCGCCATTGATCAAATGAAAACGATCATCCAACGTTTGCTCGTCAAACGCGAGGTCGATTTGGGTATAATGTATCCTGCTTTATACTTGGGGATAGAATATTTCATATTTTCGAAGGAAATCTTAATGCTGAGCGTTATATAGAAATACTGAACCAACGACCACCAGAATTGTTGGCAGACATTCTTGAAAAACATCTTCTAAATATTTGTTTCAACAAGACTGTGCCCCAGCCCATAATGCTTTGGGAGTGTGGGATTACTTAGAATACCATTTCCCAAATCGTTTGATTACAACGTTTCTGAATAACATAATTTATCAAAACCGTCATAATACCATTCAAGAACTGCAGCATGCTGTAGAAGAGGCGTTTCGTAAGGTGGAACCAGTTCACTTATTAAATGCAATTAGAGCCATTGCAAGAATGTGTGAATTGTGTTTGAGAGAAAATGGCAATCAGTTTGAGCAATTTATGTAGAATATATTCAATGTATATTTTTCTATTTCATTTTGGTGTTTTGTTATTGTTCTTGTTGTTTGTTTATTTTGAAATTATTCCATTCCTGTGGTGTACTGATTTTATAATGCTTATCTTGCTTTTCCCTAAGAAAATCCTTGTCATAACTATCAGTTTTAACAACAAATATACCGATGTTTATATTTTGGAAAAGCTTAGAAATGACTGCAGCTGATGGTTGCCAAACCAACTATAACTCGCATTTAAAAAAAATCAAGTTTATACTTGTAGGTAGCGGACCGCGACAATGTTATTATTATAATAAACATGTTCAAATCGCAGTTGTTACCGCGATAGAAGGGTCAACGGTGTTTGATATATTTTATTATACATTAAGGCGTAATTTGATAATGGTTTCTGAATATTTTATTTTCTGTATTTTAAGGGTTGAAAAAAATTCATGTTAGGATAGAAACAGATGTTTGCTCAAACTGCCTTTATTGAGGTAGTATAACTAATTTTTGAAATTGCTGTGTGCACAATCTTGTGGTAAAAACTTCACAAATGTAATAATAAATTGTGTCGGTACAGACCGCGATCAAAAGATATCTTTGTGGGTACGTTGAAACTTGAGGCCTTAATGTAGCGTTTGTTACGGACAAATGCATATTTTTAAAATTAAGATGTCGTGCAATAATTAATATGAAACTGTTCCAACGTCAATTAATGTTTCTGGTTTTTTTTCATTACTTTTGAAAAATGGAGGTTGGTTGCGGGAGTAGAGAGAGTGAGTTTTTGGAAATCGAAAGGAAGGCAGTTGCTGTTGAGGTTTTGACTTGCTTTAATTAGAAACTCCCATTGTAAACAGTTTGTCTTTAAAATATTTCGTGCGTGTACATTTTCTTTTGAATTAGCCCACACTAATTTATCTTTTCTTTCGGGTCAATTGTAATGTGTTTTTCAAATATTAATCTATAAATAACAGTCATCCTTTTTGAAGTTAAACCGCGTATGTTAACGATTTGTGTCTGTGATCAATTAAAGGAATATAAATTCAAGTGTAAGTAGGTATTTTTATATAAACTAAGGCTGGCAGTGGATAATTCTACAAGCCCATTCAACCTATTAAGAATCGAGCATTGCCTTGCAAAGGTATCTTATTCGCACGCGGGCTCATTAAGCTGAAATCTGCTAAAATAAAAGACAGTACAGGGTTCCCTTACTCTTGTACTTGTGAAAATTAGCATTGTTGTTAGTTGTTTATATTTATATTTGTGTAGAGGTGGGCTGGAGAACGGGTACTTGATACCGCTTGGTTATTTAATTGTAAAAGGCAATTGTCAAGTAGGTACACACTCCCGGGTCCAGATAACCATTAAACACCTCGAATTTTATTTTTATTGTTTTTATTGTTGTACAGATGAATGTGCAACCTGAGAAAGAGGCGCTGTATTTTTCTAACGCACTCAAACTTATATATCGGTCACGATGTTATGATCTAATTATAACTTACGCTTGTAAGGCTTTATTTTAATAAGTTTTGTTTGTCAGTTTGTTAAGTAGAATCGTTTGCCTACGAACTAATTTCTCTTTATATGTAATTTCTTGTAACTGTACCTATGAATTTTATGCTTTAGTAGTCACTAAGCAATTGTGTACGTGTAAATTCCTTGTCTATTTTCTTTTGTCCTGGCGTTTACTGAAAGACCGGAATGATTGGTTTTAAAGGGCCACATGTTTGGTATTACGATTTCTATTCTGATTATTTATAACACAATTGTGGGTGTAACTCCATGGGTTTTTTATTGTGTTTATGTGTAGCTAAACTACTTTTTATTTATTTTTCTCTTAATGTTATAGTTTTGTACGCACTTTAACCTGATTTAATGGTGTTTTGTTACATATTTAACCCGTTCATTGGTTTTTTTGTGTCATTTGATTTATTAATGTACTTTTGCAATTACTTATTTATGAATAAAGTGGGTTTTATTGGTGGTTGTTTCCCACAATAGTATATTAACGGCATGAACCACAGTTGCGCAAAGCTCGTTAATTTTAACTTGAGTAGTTTCTTTGTTTACCTGCCACTCATGATGCAACATTTACCACATCCAGCCTATCTAATACAAATAGCACAGAGTACCTACCACTAGACGGTCACTTCGTTTGATCAGATTTGAGGTTTGCGAGTAATTAAATATCAGACTTGCAAATAAATTCTAATTTTTTATTTATTGTCAGGAAAGTCCATGTAAGACAAGCAATTAATTTGAGTAATAGTAACATTAATATCAGTAAAGTCAAGATAAATCACTTAGCGATTGTTTTGTTCTTGAATTTGCATTCTTCCAAATAAGTTCAAATTACACTTTTCAAGACTAGGTACCTAAGGGAGGCTACATACTACTATTCAAAACACGCACCCCCAAAAAATTCTAAGCCCGCCACTGAAATCAGTTCTTCGCCGTTGACGAAATACATCAGTGGAATAGTATTAAGCGAGGTATAAAACTTTGAAAAAAGTGTAGAAATATCGACGTTTGGCTATAAGTCGAGAGCAAAAGAAGAGACTAAGTTTTAGATTTTGCCATGAAATCTAGGTCAACAAAATAGTGCGTGAATGTAAAAACTGCAAACTTCTGTATTTGATAACAAAGATATCTTTAAAAACAAGTAAAATAAGGAAATAGGGACACACGGTACAATGATAGATTTTCACACATTGTACAGTGGCCGGCGTGTAAGAAGACGAGTCCGCCTATGCGAGAAAGACGACTTTATGATGTTGTTCAAATTCCCGCGTTCGTTTACCTCAGAGGCATAATGTATATTTTAATGGTATATTAAAAGCAATTCAAAGAACCATATTTTATGTAAATACGCAATTTATTATAATTAAAAGCTATACTGGAAGTAATACTATAATTAAATTAATGCATTTGAAGTTTTTTCCTTGATGCTCCGTAAGGTTTCGGTTTCTTCTTCTTGTGTTAAAAAGTATTGAAACACGTTATGCACTATTTCTCGCGTTTGACCGTTTAAGATTTTTCCAGACTTAGACATTTTTTAAAACCGATTACAAATCAGTAAATGTTGACACCGTATAATCAATTTTCAAAAACTAATATGAATATGTACCAAGAATCCGGATATTTATATATCAAACCTCTAATTGCTGTCATTATGTTAACTGCTTATAAATGTATTATTTAGATAAGTATGTTTTTCCCCTCTAATCGTCTTTAAGACAATTTTCGAATGGGTACCTAATGGTTTCATTATTTCATTTTTATTAGTGTATATTAAAAATACATTCAAAATTACCTATTAGACAAATGGGAGAGATGCCTAAATACTATCAGGGATAGATGCCTATTATGGAAACATGAAAAACCAAATGTTAAAAAAAAACGCGTCACCAATGGAAATATTGGTATTATTCATCTTCATACGCATTCTTCCAATATACATATAATTAAACATACAAATGTGATACGCCACTGCTTAGTATTTTTATTATAATCGGCAACCGCCGTAGTTCTTCGCGATGCGCCGGCTCCTCGTCTTCTTACACGCCGGCCACTATACCCCCTAACGTATTTCACTGTATTCCATTACTGGGGTACAATGAAATAAGTGCAATCATTTAGAAAATTGTGTTGTACACAATTCTGGGTTATTTCAACTGGGATTTTAACTTGCAGGCAACCAATATGGCGAATGGTAGAGGGCGCTGTTTAATTTTTTTTTTTTTTCTCTTGAAAATATTAAATGGAAACATGTAAGTTTGACTACGGCTTTAATAAATATCCTAATAAGTAACAAAACAGCGAAAACCGGATGTCTTTTTCCTATCCAGATATATCTTAAAAGTACTCATAAGGAATCCATGTCCATGCTTTTGATGAAAACACGTATAGGAACAACTATTGCAAAAAACAATGATTGTGTCGTATACGACTTCATCACGGGAATAAGAGATAAACATTTAAAATTAGAATAATTATAATTTGGAAGCGATATTTTCTGTAAATCGTCGTAACAATGTTGGTTATGAAACAAATGAGTGCGTTCACACGGCAACAAGTGTTAAACGTCAACCTACCAAATTGATTTAGTATTTGCTGTAAATTTTTTATAAGTTACTTATTCTTACAAAAGGTCTATTTCAAACGTCGAAGACTACTTATTTTCAATATGATGAAAATGCAACAATTGCTTAGAGGGTATATGCTACAGCTTACCCACAGAGCTTATGGAAAAACATTTCTTAACAGATTCGCTACAAGGTTAAGACAAACCGTATCAATTCATCGACCCAAATATAAGAGAAATCCGAAAGGCTGCCCTGAACAAAATAAAGTGAATGTTCTTTCGTTAATATCCAGTGCTCCGCACATCAGCGTAAGACAAATGTCAGGGGATTTGTGCCTTTCCATACGTACTATACACAATATTTTATCGGATCACAGATTTATAATAATACACTACTATACTTAACCTACCTACTGAAGTTTATTAATTTTAGCAACACAGTAAATATTATTTATAAATATTTCATTTCAGTTTACGTCGTTCGTCGTCAACGCAGGAGCATATGTGGAATTTTAGTGTGATACACTCATCATGATCCTGAAAACCGAGCAAGACTTGTTCCGTATAAAAATATTCGTTAACAAAAACATTACAAACATTTAAAACTAGGGAGCTACATCGCACCTGCCCTGTATATTGAGATAGTAAACGTTTTATACCCATTTCACTTTATAGTCGTAAATCGTGATGTGAGTACTTAAAAAGAAGAACGTTGGTGGCGTTTGTAGATACTTAGGTAGACACACCTTCATGGTACTCTAACGAAAGGTTTCGACGACAAGGGGTATTTCTCCAAGTCTCATCTCTATAATGGAATGTAATAGATTCCTTACGGCATATATACACCTCACCATTATGGCTAAACGGTAAAAACTTTGACAACTTTGTTTATTTATATATAGATTAATAAAGGTATATTTAAAAATTATTTTGAAATATACAGGGAAAAGGACACGAATTTTCATTCCCTCTCCAACGGGGGTGGCGGGCTGCTTGAGCTTTACAAGCTCCTTCAGTCACATCATGGATCCCAGCATTCATACATACATTACGTATATATGCATGGTGGGATTAAGGATGGGTGGGGTCAGGAGAGGATCAGAAAGAACAGAGTTGGGGTTCTCGGAAGGAAAATACTACCCCAGCATTCGTCCAAGTACCTGCACTTGGTGTGCATGTACGCAGTGACCATACCACTACTTGTGTATGAGGCAAGCCCCCTGAAAAAACCTCGTAAAGGGTAGATGGTAACGGGAATCAAACCCATTACCTCCCGAATGCTAATCAGGTCGTGTCACTACAAATCTACTGGCCAGGTTTATTAAACTTAAGGTACTTACAATATATGATTTTGTGAATTTCAGCCTTGCAGGCGTCAACCCTATTTAACTAATAGATTTTACAGAATTGAATATGTTTTCACATCTGTATCATTACGCTGATTGTTTATTTTGATTTACATCGTTATCATAATATACGAATAGTGTGAATGACTTGAGAGTATTATTTCATTACTGTGTAACTTTATTCCTTTGTTACTGAGTAATGATTATTTACGGAGTACCAAATTTAAAAGATTGAATATTTTTTTTACGTTTAGTGTAATGATCCTAAAAATCATCACAAGTTAATTATCCAATCCCAGTACAGAAATTCCCATCAAAACTTCTTTCCTATTTATTTCCCAAAACTGAATGTAATATTGTTTATAAATCCTATCAGTTTCCCACTCCTTTTCCCTCTCCTAGTAAATCGACTATAAATAACCACGCTCACATTCACTCATTATCTATTCTATTTCAATTCGATTAATTTCCACTTGATCTAGAGCTACCTATCCTGACCAGTAAAAACCAAACGCATTACCTGCCTGTTTATTTTATCCTGCTTGTCATTAATTCCATTCTAACCTGCCTGATATTTCCTGATCTTTCAATATCCTAATTCCAGTTATCAAGATCATTCTCCAGAAACGTAAGTACCTATTTACCTTTTCTCGGTGTTTGCACCACGAGGAGTAGTAATTAGTTACCCAGTAACGTGGTTCTACTACTGGTCGCTGCGGCCCTTAAGAAGTAAGGCTACTTTACGAAGCTCATTTTCCCTATAACCTAGCATCCGAGAAAAATCTCAAACCTGCCCTATCGGTGTACGTACCTCGAAGGATAGATAAAGATTGTTAATAGTATTGCTTTTTTAATGGTGGTTTCGACCGCAATTACAAGGTAATCCTATACTGCGACATCACTATTATTTTCTCTATTACCCTTGAATAAACCTTGTCCCTATCTAACATCTGTTCGATGTCAATACCACGAAGAGTGTATAGAAATCATCCGTTACCTAACTAATCCAGATTCACAAAATAAAACATCCCGTTTCCAGTATAACATAAATCGCATCCCTATAATATTCCCGTATCTAATATTGTAATCATTATCCCTATCTACCATTCATTCGGAGGTAACACCCCGAAGAGTGTGTGTAAATCATTAATTAAATACCTGATCCTGATTCACCAACATAAAACTTATACCGTCACCAATATCTTATAAATATACCACTTACTCCTGTATAATTTCTTTGTCACACGCCCTCTTAAACTTCTGTCCGAACTCCTGCTACCTTGTACTGAATTCATCCCATCACATTGTCCTGTAATTTTAATATAACACCCCCAGAATAAATTTTATTTTATCTAACCTAAATATTAATTATCAAATATATCTTAGTACACCCTGGTTTCTTTTCACCTTTTTAACATTTGATATTATAGTATATTGAGTATCAAGAACAGTAAGGGACGTTCACCGGTCGTTGGCAGGAGACGTGTACCACTAATGTTCGTGATGCTCATACTGTTTTTTGCACGATTGTATTAAATTTACCACAATTGAAATTATTTAATTTCTACTAAATAAACGAAAAGTCAAAAGTGACGTATTAAATAGAAATGTCCAAATTTTTTGTCCTTATCGTTGTGAAATATAGGCAGTATATATAATTTTACGGTGGTACGTAAAAGGAGTCGGTAAGTAAAATACTTATCGAAGAGTTGGGCGTGGCGACCAGTAAACATATCCTACTGTCTTCGAAACAGATATTGTAAATAAACGAAAAAGCCCAATCGTGCAGAAAAAAATTTTCTCCATTTAATTTCGGGAGTAATCATTTTACACCAGAAACTTTAATTAAATCACATAAAATTATACATACTCCATTTTATTCAATTACCTTCGACCCGATATCACTACGTTTGTATTAATTTAATAATATTTATTAACATTAAAATCTAATCCACATTCACAAAAGCACAAATTTTATTAAGCAAGTAAACAGCTGATTATATCGCATTGCAAATGTTGGTGTAGGCCAAAGCCAATCCCAACCTGTTGAAATATATCAACTTTTCGTTGAACTGTGCAAAATTATATCCATTTAATTTAATCTCCTCCACATCACAAAGATTTCATCCCTATATATCCAGTGTTTAATTACTTGCCAATTCATTATTTCAAACCCAAGTGATATTACGTACCTAATAGAAATTGTAGTTGTTTCTCAAAAACACTATTCAGCGGAAAATACCATATCCACTGATACTCCATTGTGCACCAGCAACCTAAACAAACCACCTTATTAACTTTCAACTAACGCGTGCAAAAACGCAAACCACGAAAATTGCAGAAACGCATTTGGGTTTAACAGAATTTGTTATAGATGACGCCGAAACTTGAACAACCACGACAACCGATCCCGGTCCCTAGATTGGAACTAGGACACCGTTGTTTGAATCCTCAAGGATACCAGAAGCACTGTTAATTATTATATTTTATTTAACACAACATTATATTTTAATTTCTTTTTTTTACGTATTGAATTTTACAATATACTTCCTAAACATTTCCTGTGTCAATCTGTTCTAACTACAGGTAACCTGAGGTAACCTGAGGTAGCAAACCAGGGCAATTAATAAAACAATTATTGTACACTCATTTAGGGTGTTAGATTAGTTTATTTATTTTATGAGAATTTTGATTTATGTAACTTTACAGTGACAACATTCAATTAGTTTTTATTATTTTAAAGAAAACTTAAACGTAACGATTGATGAGAATTTCTCGATTAGAATATTTGCTATTTTGATTTTTTGTTGATATAATTTCATTTTAACTGCTAGGTTTCGTAAGGATGAACGTAACGTAAAAGTAAATTAAATAAGCTCGTTGACCGGTCAACTGTTCTTTTAAGTTTTATAGGCTGTCAGTTCACTGATTTACCAGGTTTGCGACAAAAGGTAAGAAAGTTTTTTTTTTGTTTCAAACTTCGCTGTAAACCATTCGTATTTAGGTGGTACGGCCCCTATATTGACATCTACCCATATGATTTTTGACTTACCCTTATTGTGTCTGACGTATTACGAGCTATTCTACTAGTAAAATTAGTAACCCGCCCACCCCCACTATTCCACTGAGCTACCGACCTATGCTTTATTTGTTACTTCCGTTCTACTGCCATTTTCGCCCGTAACACTCCGGGACCAATTGTTCAGGTATAGGAAATGCTTAAGAAAGTTCATCTGATTTTTTACCTACAATTCAAAAATGCAATAAAATACAGCACATCCCATAAGAAAAAACAACTTTCGTATACGCCACTTTATGGGTATATTTAAAATAAGTTTAAAATATACCCTTTGTTAACCCACATGAAAATGAATAGACAAGATTGTTACATTTTTTACCGTTTAACCATAATGGACCTTCACGTAAAGGGTGACACCCTGTATAGTAAAATAGTAAATTTCCACATAGTTAAGGTTACTAGAGAAACACAAATTGTTATAGGTAATCCTACTTTGAACAAATCAAATGCGTTAATGGTCGGGATTATTAATCGTAAAATAATGTACGCGTTCGTTACATTTTTTCGTAAATCGTACTTGCACTAAACTTTAGAAGATTCATTTTAAACTTGTGTGACAGAAGCTTAATTCGACTTTTTATTTATTTGACGTTAACATCTGTCAAATATTGATAAAATCTATCATTTATTGTAATAGAGATATTTCTTTTATTTTATTAAATTACATGACGTATTACAAAGTTTAAGAAACTAAGTACGAATCAGATATTATTATCGTTACTATGATGCCAAAATCGTGCATTGATAGAAAATCATTCATTAAAGTATATCATTACTGTACGATTTTTATGCATTGTTGAAACTCATAAACGATCGACGATAAAACTATGTAATACACAATACTTTGCCATCAAAGGAGTTTTGCATGATATCAAATTAATAGAAAACTAATGTGAGCAAGTAGAGAGTACAGTAATGTAAAAAGATTCCCCTCGTCATTAGTTGGTCAATTAAGAGTCGAGTTAGCTAATCTGTTAAAATTAAATATCATTGGTAAAGCTGGATGAACCTACTGAATTTGTTAGTGCTTTAGTAATAGTTAGAAAGTAGAAAGCTATATAGCACTTAAAATTAAATGGAGTTACTATATTTACAGTGTTAGAAGCACAGAGTGCATTTTATCAAATTACATCGCAAAAAATTAACCACTTGTCCTAAGTTGTATGGTAAATTTTATTTTCAAATGTTGCCGTATGGGCCCAAGACCTCTCCTGAGATATTCCAAAAATATTTTAAGCAAATATTTGATGCAATTGTTGGGTGAGGAACATACGTAGATAATGTTCTTATATGGGAAGTGAATAAGAATCAGCATAACGAATAAAAAAAGTGGTGGTTCAAGCTGAAGAATGTAATATAAAATTCAACGAAATATAAATTTTGTTTTCCAGAAATAATATATTTAGGGAATGTATTCAGTAAGTCTGGAATATGACCTGATCCGCTAAGAATAAAATCAATAGTTGAAAATAAATAACCAAATAGTTCAAAACGAATTAGAAACATTTTCAGAAATTTAGTAACCATTGGAAATTATTTTTAAAACACAGATTTTGTTTTTTAAAATAAGCAGAGGAGTAGTACCGGGTGGCCAACTAAGAACGGCCGTCGGCCATATCTCAGGAATGGATTATAGCACAGGTTCGGGAAAAAATTTTTTATAACAAGTGTGGCCTCGAGAAACGCCTGGAAATTATTTTCAGAATTGTAGGTCCACCGTTAGAGGGCGTATTTGACAGTTAAAATTTTCAAAAGCAAAATTTTTCAAAATTTACTCAGTTAAGGGGAATATTAAATATTATAATCAGATTCCTCGACAAATTCTGCATATTTTTTATTTGACAAGTTTTAGTCTATCTCTTCAAATAAGGGGTGGGGGAGAGTGGGAACTTTTTCCTATCCTGAGATATCGTAAGAAACAGGTAAATGGCGGGAATTGTTCTTATAACGTCTAGCAGGCTATTTCGCGTTAACGGAAATTATTAAATTTAGCCTGGATGAAAGATCTTACATTGGTCTGCAGTAATTTAAACTGTTATCATACTAATGTTATGGTTGCCGCTAGATTACCCAAATGTAATGCTGTCGCTATTAACAATGAGAACAAATTATAAAATAATAATGTGATAAATCTAACAATTAAAACCTTAAATAAATAACTGCGTAATTAGTGTCGCCCTAGATGTTCGACGTTTCGATGCATGAAATCAATCACTGACGGGTGGAGACGACAGCAGTTTCAATTTCTGCCCTTGAAATAGTTCGTATTATCTGTCGGATTCTTTCAATCATGCCAGCTCTTGTTGTAGGTCTATCGGCGTAAACGAGATCTTTTATTCGCCCCTACAAATAAAAATCTAAACACGTAAGGTCTGGAGACCTTGGTGGCCAAATAAATAAACTTCCACGTCCTATCCACCTTTCAGGGTATGATTGATCTAAGAAATTCCGAACATCTCTAGAATAATGTGCCGGGCACCCATCATGTTGTAAGAACATGTCACGACGAATGCCCAAGGATATGTCTTCTAAAAGAAGTGACAATTCGTTGCTTAAGAAATCTAAATATCTTTCTCCATTAAAAGTCTCATTAAAAAAAGGGCCAATTATTTCTCCACCTATAATCCCGCACCACATTTACAGACCAACGACCTTCTGCATCCAGTGGGGATTCGTTTCAAACCAGTAGTGCATATTATGTCGATTTGCACTACCATCACTATGAAAAGTAGCCTCATCAGTCCACATAATTCGTGAAAGTATTTCAGGATCGTCGTGTATCATATTTGAGAGCCAGTTGCAAAAATCCAACCTGGTATCGAAATATTGAGCATTCAAACTATGGTGTAGGACCATGTGATCTAGGTGCAATCTAAAATAGTATATATTATAAAGTAATCAGATCAATAAGACACATTGAAGTCCTTCGTTGTTAGTAAACGAAAAAGGACTTTAAATGCATTAACTCTCGTAACGTTATTACGAATTTTTTTCGCCCAGCCTCTCATTATTTTTTATTATTGGTACCTTTTTACTTTACTTTGCCTCACTTAATTATCATGTTGTTAGTTAAAATCTATTCACGTAGTATAAGAAAATTTCATTAAATAATTTGTTGTTTTATTGAAACTGAACATAAACATATAACGACAAACGAAAAAAATTAAAACATTTTTATCATTATAATACCGAATAAAACATGCATTAATAAATAAGTAGTAACCTGTGTTCTCTTAAAATATTTTGGACGGTGGTTCGACATATACCGAAGTCTCTAGCTACAGCTCTGGTGCTTGAATGAGGGTTAACATTTACATAAGCTAAAACATCAATAACATTTTCCTCTGTTCTACCTCTGCGTTGTCCTTGGTACACAGGAAGATTCACATTTCCAGTAGTACGCACACGGTGTGCGAGTCGGAGAAAAACTCTTCTGCTGTGATGACGTCTGTTTGGGTACTGCAGTGCAATCACTCTAGCAGCAACGGTTGCATTTCTCATACATTCAAAATAAACTGCCAACATATCAAATGCTTCTTCATTTGTAAGAATCATTTTGGTACGAAGAGATAAAGAAAGTCTATTAAATGCAACACGATGAATAATTTTTGACATATGCGTGAAAATCATAGCTTGCTTGTTTTCAACAGGGAATTTATTTTATACCTTACATGGCCCTCTTTACTAATTTTGTTGTCATCAATAAATCGTAATTCATATTTTAAACTGTATTTGTTGTTGCTGGGCAAATATCGGTTTTTATTGATATTTTATGCTTTTGATTTTACTAACACATCGCTAGAAAATAAATATAACATTCTTATATAATTAAAAAAATGTTAGATTTATCACATTATTATTTTATAATTTGTTCTCATTGTTAATAGCGACAGCATTACATTTGGGTAATCTAGCGGCAACCATAATATTAGTATGATAACAGTTTAAATTACTGCAGACCAATGTAAGATCTTTCATCCAGGCTAAATTTAATAATTTCGGTTAACGCGAAGTAGCCTACTAGACGTTGGAAGAACAATTCACGCCATTTACCTGTTTCTTACGATATCTGAGGATAGGAAAAAGATATCGACTTGCAGTTTTCACTGTTTTATTACTAATTTAGTCTAATTTTTAAAGACCTACTTAAATTTTTATGCTTCCATTTAAAATTGTAAAGAGAAAACACAATATTAAAAAAATATTAAACAGCGCCCTCTAGTATTTATGTTATTAATCAGATTGCTTCAAATTTACAAATTTTCTATTGTTTAACAAAAGCTCTTTCAAACAACATCAAGTTTATTAAAATCGGTCAGCAGAACCTGAATTAAAGGCGTTTTTTCGTAACAAGGTTCCACTCCCCCCCCTTATTTGAAGAGATAGACTAAAACTTGTCAAATAAAAATATGCAGAATTTGTCGAGGAATCTGATTATAATACATAATATGCCCCTTAATTGAGTAAATTTTGAAAAATTTTGCTTTTTAAAATTTTAACTGTCAAATACGCCCTCTAGCGGTGGACCTACAATTCTGAAAATAATTTCCAGGCGTTTCTCGAGGCCACTTTTATTATAAAATTTTTTTTCCCGAACCTGTGCTATAATCCATTCCTGAGATATGGTCGACGGCCGTTCTTAGTTGGCCACCCGGTACATAGACACTTTTCGCTATAGTTGATGAGCGGTTAATGACCTACTTGAATTCTACATAATTGGTTTTCTTCTCATTATGCAAACAACTTTTGGAATTTTTCCTAACGACTAGGTCATTATCCATATTTCGAATTTTTCCTAGGTCATTATCAAATTACTTGGAATTTGCCTAATAACTTTTTGCCTTCGGTGTTTCATAGATCATTATCCAAATGAGATTTACATTTTTCGTTAATGGCTTGTCCATAATAGCTCATTGATTTTTGCAGATTTTTAATTCGCGGTTTAGAATTTAATTTAAAAGATTAATAATAAAAATAGGCGGATGCAGATTATTCTCGTATCGAAGTCCTTTTGACAGGAGCAGCTTTCAGTTTGAAATCTGCATATATGGTGTGCTTCCGCTGTCTGTATTTAAGATCCTTTCGGTATAGATTGCATCTTGTTTAAGAGTAATTAATATTTATAAACAAGTGACTATTACTGCATTTAGCTGCAAGGCACTTACCTGCTTGGGTGTGCACCACTCTATCTGTATGTAAGATTCCTTTGGTGCATCGCATCTTGTTACCGTACCTAAGGTCCTAATATAATTTCGATAAAAGCAGATAAAAGTAACAGTAATTATTTTAGAAGAAACTTTAAATATAGATCCTACAATGAAATTTCAAAAAGATGTGAACCAAAGTTTACAAAACTGCAATATCTGCTTTATAGATTTAGGAAAACAAAAACAGCGCAACAAGCAGACACGCACAACATCACACACACACAACACACACACACACACACACAAACACACAAACACACAAACACAACAAAAACACACACACACAAACACAAAAAAACACACACAACACAACACAACACACAAACACACAAACACACACAACAACACACAACACACAACACACAAACACACAAACACACACAACACACACACAAACACAAAACAACACACACACACACACACACACACAACAAAAACACAAAACACAACACACACACAACACACACACACAACACAACACACAAACACACAAAACACACACACAACACAAAACACACAAACACAAACACACAACACACAAAACACACACAAACACAACACAAACAACACACAAACAACACACAAACACAAACAACACACAACAAAACACACAACAAACACACAAACACAACATAAACACACACAAAACACACACAAACACACAAAACAACACACAACAACACAACACACACAAACACAACACAAACACACAACAAAACACACAACACACACACACACAAACACAACACACAAACACACAAACAACACACACAAACAAACACAACACACAACACACACAAACACACACACACACACACACACACACACACAAAAACACAACACAACACACACAACACACACACAAACACAACACACACTAAACACAACAAAAACACACACAAACACACACACACAAACACACAAACAACAAAACACACACACAAAACAAAACACAACACACACACACACACACACACACACACAAACACACAAACACACAACACACACACACACACACACACAAACACACAACAAACACACAAACACACAAACACACACACAAACACACACAAACAACACAAACACACAACACAAACACACAAACACACACACAAACACACAACACACACACACACACAAACACACACACAAACACACAAACAACACACACACACAAACACACACACAAACACACACAACACACACACAACACACAACACACACAACACACACACAAACACACAAACACACAACACACAAACACACAACACACACACACACACACACACACACACACACACAAACACACAAACACACAAACACACAACACAACACACACAAACACACACACAAACACACAAACACACACAAACACACACACAAAACACACACAAACACAACACAACACACACACAAACACACAAACACACACACAACACACACACACACACACACACACACAACACACACAAACACACACACACACACAACACACACACACACACACACAACACACAACACACACACAACACACAAACACACACAAACACACAAAACAACACACACAAAACACACACACAACACACAAACACACACAAACAAACACACAACACAACACACACACACAAACACACACACAAACACACACACAAACACACACACACACGAACACACACACACAACACACAACACACACAAACCACAACAAACCACACACAAACGCACACACAAACACACACATACAGCACACACAAACACACAAACCACACAACACAACACACAAACAAGACACAACAAACACACACACACAACACACGCACGCAGGCACGCACGCACGCAAGCGCGCGCACGCACGCGCGCACGCACGCACGCACGCAAGCACGCACGCACCCACGCACCCACCCACTCACCCACCTACGCACCCACCCACCCACCCACCCACCTGCACATTCACGGGCACACTTGCTTATAGAATATCGTGTAGTATTTTGGAATTACTATCTTGATATAAATAGAAACCATTTGATATAGATCACTCTGCTCTCCTTTCGAAATCACTTATTACCGATTTAACCCCAGTCAATAAATATTCTTTTGAGAATGGTGTAGACGCTTATTGATGTTTTTGTGCTTGTAGTACCATAGACTCTACTTTAACTTGTTTTTTTAACCAGCACATGCTTATTCTGATTTTTTTTTAATCTTTTATGTAACCTTAAGTGTTTCGTAAATAGTCAAGATACACAAATTGACGAGAATTACTAAACTATTTCATTTAGTTTGATTCATTGTATATTACTATTTCTGTTAAAATTAAATGAATTGAGGTGTATTGATCTCTTAGGCGTACTGTAAAGAAGCAACCGAATTATGCGTGATCTTAATATAAATCTTAATGATGCCTCATGATACAAATTTGAAATTACACGCTATTGTGCAACTGATCTACGTTCAGGTTTAATTACTAGGTATTTATATACCAAGTGAATAATAAATTTGGATCTGTTCAATGGACTGGACATATTTATTTGCACAGGGTTTAATATTTGTTGCTGCTAATATACTTTTGAAATCAGTATGAATTATGCCAATTGCATGGGGGAGATTTGTGCAATAAAATTACTCCAATGCTAAGTTTATTGATTGTACTTAATACTATACCGCTAAGGTTCTTTTCTTGATACGCTTTAATCATGAATTAATAGTTAACGCTTCAAATCATACGGACCTTGCATCACGTTTAGAGGATCTTGCTGAATTTTAGGCAAAGTTTTTGCTTTTCTAAAACAATACCATTTATGAGAGGTCTCGCACTGGTAGGATTACTACAATCGCTTGGCGATTTTTGTTCTTTAATTCATTAGGCGTAATTTGGGGTACTATCTTCCCCTTCAGAATCCTCACACTATTCTTTCCGCTCCTATCCTGACCGCATCTCATTATGCATACATACGTAATGTATGTTTGTATGCTCGGAATCTATCGCTGTGGCTGAAGGAGTGTGGAAAGCTCAAGCAGCCCAACCTCCCCTTTGGGGAGGGAATGAAACACTGTACTTCCCTTTTCCTTTTACGAATTTGTATATAATTAACTGCTTTGAGAAAATCCAGTTTTGACTGTTTCCTTTCCGTCTGTTGTTGTTTACTCTATGTCGAGCTGTGGGGAAAATTTAAGCATGTAACAAGTTGCACAACGAAAAAGACAAAAAGGCTTTCACAATGAAAAGGATATATAACTAGAGTTAGCCGGTATTGTTAAAACGTTTCAAATAAAACAAATTAAACCAATAATTTTCCCAGCCAATGTAAGCATTATCTTGGAAAGTGGTGAAACTTTTTCCGATTAATTTTAAAGTGATTTTGTAGTAAATTAAAGCAAATGTAAGGGAAGTAAAATTATAGTAGAAGATTAACGAGTTCCTTTAGAAATGAGTAAGTAAAAAATTTGTGTTTGGGGTGGGTTTACAATTATTTCCTTAATGTATTTACACGTTATCACTTCACTTCACATTTTTAGCATTTTAGGCTAATCACATTTGAATGAAAAGATTCTGATTTATTTATGTGCTTTTAGGAACTATTTTCACAAGATTGTATTAATAATAATATAAGTTTTTGTTATGAACGAATAAGTTCAAAAGTAAATATGTAATTAAAAATTATTTTACATCAGTTCTACGTACATAAAGACAACATTTACATCGATTGGGGCTTGTACTTCGATTGGTTAGTGCGGTACAGGTCGTAGGTTCAAATCCTGCTCGAGGTAAGCTTTTTATTTATGTATTTAATAAAATTAATAATAATATATTTGCGATCGAACTTCTAAACGTTTCCAGTTATCCTTGATGTACAAGTTATCACTTGACTGTTTAACATTTGACTTCACACTTTCCTGCACATATGATATGAATAATTTGTGGATAATTATATTTTTGAATGAAAATTTTATTAAAATGGTTGAATTGCACATTGAAGTATTTCTGATTTATATATTTCCGTATAGCGACTATTGCCATTTAACTTTTTAAAATTGATTAACTGAAATGTTGTAATATGTCTACGATTTACATCCCTTAACTTTTGCGCTTAAAACTCGAGTGTCACACTCTATATGAATAAAATTATGAAACAAAAAAATTGTATCGTTTATTTGTTTTAAATTACATATAAAAAATAAAACAACATAATTATAAACTAAATTCTTATTACTCATAAAACTTACATCTCTAAACTGACTGAAGTGCGTAACACATGTTCGGTATTTTTAATATTTTGCCGCACAACATTCAAATTCGCGTTGGCTTCAGCGGTTAACCGCTTCACTTGATTTTTTTCTATTTATGTATCCCTCCAAAAGGTTCTCTAGCCACCTCACACTTTTCACTTCAAATTGCTGGAGGTCACCAGGCTCCTGGGTTTGGTGGTGGAGGGTTTGATCTTGGAACGATCGAATTAATTCTAAAATGTTACCCCTATATTAAAAAGCAAATTTTTATGGTGACGCTGGTGGTTGCGAATCAGCAATCGTTGTTGCTAGTGTGATGCTACAAAATAATTGAACAGATTAGTGCTGTGTCTATCAAGTAAGTAGCTATGAATTAAGCAAGGTATACTTACTTTTCAAAGTACTTTGAAAAATCTTCACCCACATAGTTGTCTTTAATTGAAATTGTTAGAAGAATTTTATCCAATAGAGACATCTGGTGTGGTTCAGTTGGTGTTTTTCGTATTGTTGGTCGCACTAACACATCTTATAAAATATTCGTTTTTTTTTACTTAATAATAGCTGGCTATAAGATGCCATTGCAGGTATATGTTTGCACGTTAACTAAAGTGTTAAAATAAAACTTTAAAATTATATACAAGTAAACCTGTTAACGTTAACAACATTGTCAACAAGTGGCTGTGGTTGGAACGACGAACTGACTCAGTAAAAAAAAATTCCACAGGAGTGAAACACCTGTATAAGTTTCCAGTTAACGTGAGATAAATTTGTGAGCTATAATAAATACGACATTATCTAGATATAACAAGTCTAGTCGTGACAAAGTATCTCATGTGATGTCAGCAAAATTAAGAACATGTGTTAATAACAAACAAAATACACCCGTACCGGACAAAATTCAAAAACACCGAACGCGTTTCAATGGCTACGCTATCATCATCAGCGGTCGACTAGGGCGAATTACAGAACATTTCTAATATTCTACAATTAAAAATAAGACAAAAATGAACAATACTAAAATCCCGAAAGCGAAGCCATTTTCGCGTAAAATTGAAATGAAGAATTAACATTTATTAACTTTTCATTGAATTTCTATAAATTCAAATTAAAAAAATAGCTCAAAAACTTATCATTTTCTCATTTATTTAAAGAACTTGTGAAAATATTGAAATATTGAAAACGAAGAACCGCCTGGGTCGAGTAACCGAAACAAAAACAGAATTTCACTATTTCCGTAATAAACGCTCAAAAACTTATCATTTTCTTTTTTATTTAAAGAACTTGTGTTCGAGTAATTTGGTGCCAGACAAAAAATTTAGTAGCCATGGATTTATTTGACTTTGACGTTTTTATGTTTATTTGACTTGTACCATTTAGTGAATATTGGAAGCTTCAAAAGTATTTTTAAATTCAAGATGCCAGAGTATACTAACCGAGAATACGTCGATATGATAAAAGCTGTAGGTGCTTGCAATGATAACGCCCGTGGTGCCGAGCGTTTGTACAGAGAACGATTTCCGAACAGACGTCATCCAGATCAGAAAACAATCCAAAGTGTAGAAACACGTGTTGTGGAGACAGGGAACAGTGTAAATTTTTGTACATGGACATTACACGAAATTTTAAGCAATTCCTACTTTTTCCATAATGTTTTATTTACCGATGCAGCTCATTTCAACCAAGAAGGAATTTTTGATTCTCACAATCTTCATTATTGGCACTATGAGAATCCGCATGTTGTACGTCGGCGAAATCAGCAAAGGCGCTGGTCTGTAAATGTTTGGATAGGTATGTTGAGAAAACGAATCATCGGCCCATATTTTCTACCAAGAACACTGAATGGTGAAAATTACAGTAATTTTCTGGAGAGCACTTTGCCAAGTTTGTTAGAGGATGTTCCTTTACAACGACGTGCAACAATGTTTTTTCAACATGATAGAGCGCCTACACACGCTACATTACAAGTGCAAGATAGTTTGAATCGCCGTTTTTCTAATAAATGGATTGGGCTGGGTGGACTTAAATCCAATGGATTTTTGGCTGTGGGGATACATAAAAGAAAAGGTCTATTTGACTGTGTCTGCCGGAGTAGATGATGTTATTGCCCGAATTCACGAAGCAGTAGCTAAAAATAAAACATGACACTTTCGTTTCTGTTGCCAGGAACTTCACTCGTGGGTTACATACATGCATTAATGAAAATGGTAACAATTTTGAAAATTTGTTAAGGAGTTAGATGTTTATTTTCGTTTCACTTAGCTCCACTCAGATAGTTTTTGTATTTTTAATATTCCAATTTTTTTTGTATTTAGATTTGTTAAGAATAAACAAAAAATTTAAAAATGTTAATTTTTTATTGCAATTTTACCAGAAAACGGTTTAACTTTCGGGACTTTAGTATTCTTCATTTTTGTATTATTTCTAATTGTAGAACACATATCCTAGAGCTGGTGAGTGATTATTGACTCACCCTGTATATACCATAGACGAGTAACGCTTCGTTGCTTATCTGGTGAAAGTGAAAGTAAAAGTTATGAAAGTTTAATGAATTCTGAGTAGCCTAAAGGTCCTTGATCATCATTATTTATTAGAATTTGTTTGTTTTTGAAGATCTCTAAACTTTCATAACAATCAAGTTTAATTTTGTGTGGTACGTGGGTGTATTTTGTTTGTTACAGATCCTGCCACAGTTCCAGTGTTCCAGATTTTTCAACATGTGTTAATATATATTTTTGGTAAACGCGAATAAAGATCATAAACAAATTACAATGTTTGCGCCTGTCTGATATAATCAATGACTGTGATCTGAAGTTATTGTGAAGTAACAGGTGTACGTGTCAATCACCCTAACAATAGCAAAGTTCATTAAATTGAAATATGATACTAGTATACATATATATATATATATATATATATATATATATATATATATATATATATATATGATGTTCCGTTCTTCCGGGCATTAACCCACGTTTTTCTTCCTCCTGAATTTTCATCTGGAAAACCAAGCAGTATACGAGTTCCTTTGTAAAGATTTCGAAAGTTCTTACATTGGACAAACAAATAGGAGAATTCAAGTAACAATGGAGGAACACCAAAATGCGGTGAAGACGAACCAGAAAACGTCATCCTCGGCACAGCATGTCAAAAATTCATCACACACTATTGACTTTAAAAATACTAGACTGATTGTCAACATAGAACATACAAGACGACGAATTATAAGGGAAGTAATAGAAATGAAAAGCGTCCAGACAACCTTAACACCTGAGACGACACATAAAGACTTCCCCAGCATGGAAAACAGCATTAAATAAACATACAAAGAAAAACTCAAAATACACACACACACACACGCACACACACACACACACACACACACACACACAATATATATATATATATATATATATATATATATATATATATATATATATATATATATATATACACGCACACACGCAGGCACGCACGCGCTCACGTATGCACGCACGCACACACACACACTCACACTCGCACTCACATTCACACTCACACACGCACACGTACACGCGCACGCCCCCCCCCCCCACACACACACTGGGTTTAGGATAAGTAGGGCCACTATGGGGATTTTGGAAACGGTAAGATATCGAATTTTGTTTAAATGGGAGAAAAGTTGGGCATTTTGAAGTTAAGTAAAATGACATTTTAAACTGACGAAATACCGAACTGTTTCAAAGTTATGCGACAAAAAGTGAATTTCCACGATTTCGTTTTTGACAAATTGTTACTTTGTGGTAGATGTTAAATAAAAAGCAAGAGAACCTTCCATAAGTACTTTTTAACGTTCTTTAACACCGACGTTTCGTTTTCGAGTAACCATCATCAACTTTATTTTTTTTTAAATAATATTAGAAGAGCTTTTTATTCTGCATTCAAGCATATATCACCCTTTATGGCTTAATTGCGATTTTTACCTTCCAACCTACATATACGTATGTAGGTATAGAACGTTGTGCAATCGACTTTTTTTTCACTATCGCTAAACAGCTGCATAATTCAAAAATATAAAAATACCTAGATATAAACCCTAAACATGTTCATTAATTATGTTCGCAATTTTTTGATACGACGCGTAGTTTAGCGGTCAAAAGTTCAATACAAAAATTTGTATTCAAAATTAAAAAATTCTGTCATTTCATTAATTTGATGAGGAAAGCACAGTTAGCAAAAGCCCATTTATGAATAAAATTCGGTTTGAATGTTATTGGGAGGTACACAGGCTCATGCTTAGATTTTCTCCGATAATCGTAAAATAAGTTTAAAAATCGCAATTAAACCATAAAGTGATATACGCTTGAATACAAAATAAGAAACTTCTATTATTTATAAAAAAATTAGGACCGTATTTAAAAAAAAAAAAAATTAATGATGGTTACTAGAAAACGAAACGTCGGATTCCAATTTGCTGCCTTCCAAGTTAAAAAACGTTAAAAAGTACCTGAAAAAGGTTCTCTTACCTTTATTTAACATCAACTACAAACTAACAATCTGTCAAAAACGAAATCGTGAAAATTTTTCTCTCATGAACGACCTGAATTTTTGAGTTCATTGACCTCAATTTTGGACAAGTTAATGAGAATGAGATTTGCGAAGCCGCAAACGACCGTGCACTCTCGGTTCAACGACCTCGACACTTTGGTCACCCACCGGAAACGTTTTTATGGTTATTAACCCCGCAAACATTGTGACAATTTTTCGAAATGTTAACGACACCAAAGGCAATGATTTTTGGCTATTTTAATATTTTTTGGGGGTTATTAACCCTTCCAGAATTAAAAAAACTCAAAATTTTCTTAATTTAAATAACTCGAAGCATTGACGATAAATATCTGTCTCATGCAGATTCTACATATGAAATGCTATATTAGACGTTCATTCCACTCTTTCACGTCTAACACCACATTATTGCTTTGATCCCAGTTGCCATACCCCATACACCCCACTGGTGTAAGGTTGAGGTGTGTACTGTAGCCAAATTCTATGTTTTACATGAAGAGTATTACTCGACTGTTTATAATAAACACAATCGATTAAGTATTCTTTGGCGACTTGCTGTACACTCCTGATAAATCATTTTTGTTTTGAGCAATCGGTGTTAGAAGAATAACCTTCAATTTGTTTCTCTTCTTCTATATTACTACTACTGCTACCATCACAATTTTGACAGCATTAACAACACAATTCTGTATTATAAGCGTTTTGTAACTGTGGTTTCATATTAGTTGAATTGATCGGCCTATTTCCACAGTTTTTGCTTTTGGAGCGCGACGTTTCGGAAGCGGACACTGCTTCCGTCGTGAGGCATCAAGTGCTTGGGAAAAAATCATAATTTATGAATTCGACTCAAGTGCGAAAACAGTCCTTCTTAGGACTAATCCTGATGGCGGAAGTAGAGCCCGCTTCCGAACCGTGGCGCTCAAAAAGCAAAAACTGTGGAAATAGGCGGATCAACTCAACTAATAACTACACAAAGTTAAATTATTATTAATATTGTGATTATGTTCGGGTATCGAAATGTGCAGTGTGAGTCGAGAGGAACGAACCAAACTCTAGGAGTGCATTGTATACGTGAAAGTAAGGTAAAGAAACTCAAATGTTATCCGATTTTGATTTGTTTTTGAGTTATAGCGTAATTAATGATAGCGTTTTTATAATACATGTTCAAAAATATCGCCATTCAGCTCTAAACATTTTCTGTTTCGTCTACAAAGGGTGCCTGTAACTAAAAATGTTTATCAGTCCATGATTGAGGCCCAAAAACATTTGATAAGTTTGTTGTTCTCATAATGTGTCAGTGTATTGTAACAGTGATTTAACGTTTATTTTTGAGTTTGTAAGAGATTAAAGTGTTGCAACACAGTTATTCAAGATTAGAAGATGCAAATATGGTGTTTGTTTATGGTTTTTGTAATGGAAATGCTACAGCTGCTGTTGAAGAATATCTTCAACAGTTTCCCCATCAGAGACATCCTAATAAAAATGTATTTATCAGAGTTTTCAATAAACATTTCAATATTTGGACGAAATGTTTCCAGGGCGTTGGATTGGTCGCGGTGGTCCTCCAAGATCTCCAGACCTCACAAAACTAGATTATTTTTTTGGGGCTGGTTCATAGATGAAGGATACAAAGTGAAATTGGATAGTCGGGATTCAGTAGTTCGAAATGCGACAGACGGTCTTCAATAAAGACAGACTCAATCAAGAGAGCAACAGGCGCCCTCCATAGATGAAGTAGAAAATGTTGAGAGGCGAATGACGGTATTTTTGAACATTTATTATAAGAACTCTATGATTACCAATACATTAACATATGAAATTTTGTTAATTTTTAATTACGCTATAACTTGAAAAAAATCAAAATCGGATAACAGCATTTGCGTTTTTTTATATTATTTTCACGTGTATACATATATACAGTCGAATTTCTGTGTTTTGATCGTTTTAGAAATTATTTTACTACTGCTTGCATTATACTTAAATAACAAGTTGCTCACAATTGCCTACAACTAATCACTATTTAAGGAATGATTCTAGTTAAAGCTCGTGTAATTTGCGTATGGTGGGATTGAAGCATTACTATTAAAAACAAAATGTTACGTTTGTTGCTATTCTAGCACCAAACCACTTATCAACACATTATTCGTGTTTAGCAACGTTTTAAATTCATCAACTCAGGTTACTTCTTTGAATTACTCACAAAAGCGCTGAGGTAATACACATTTAAAATCAGCTGTTTCCATCACTAATACGTTCACCATACTTAGTATTAATTACAACCACATACATCACTTTATACTTTTTAAATATCTCGAGGTCACACACATTTTTAGAGGGTTTGAAATAGGTGCTAATCCCATGTTTAACAATTAATTGCGAGTTGCTAACTGACTGATCTCAACAAACCACGCTGCGGTTTATATACCAGAGAGTATCCTGGACTTGAGTACCTATCAGAACAACTAGTCAAATACTCACCTTGGCCTATTTTTAGTTATTTGACGTCGACTCACTTTATAACAAATAAAAAATTTAAAGGTGCGATTGGAATATTAAAAAGATAAGTTGCACCACGGTCTAGCTCAGCAAGGTACAATACTTACGAAACTTACTATAGTTGAGAACTCCTTTTAACAGGTGTGAGGGAGATATGTCCATATCAGTAAAGCATTTGTTTTTTCTTGTTAGACGCCACTCAATTTTATAGGTTTAATAATTAAAATACAACAAAAATTGAGAACGTTGTACATTAATACTATAGGTAATCTGAATAACACTAAACAGCTGTATTCATTTATATATTTAAGAAACCAAAATGTCTGATTCATTTCAGCATAAAATAACTAAAACGGTATTTCTCGTAAAACTTTACGATATTAAATAATTACTAAATCAACACAACTATACTAGCATATAATCTATCTTTACTTAAAATTCATAATGGAATATAATTAACACTGTATTTAATAATAAAATGTATACTTGACCTATATCAACAACATTACAGTTACTATAGGTTATGCAATCAAATGTTCTTATCTTATAAACCGAAATCAGTTGGTTCTTTGCATTATACCCATATCAAAACAACACTGTACAGATTTCTTATTTCCTTACTTACGTACTTGCATTTTCTTGTACTCAAAATAAATATAAAGTACTAACTTTATTTTCAAACGAACTGCAAATTGAGAACTTCATTTCCATCAATATCATAAACATACGGTAGAGTAAGATAATTTTCATTTGTCTTCAACGTACAAATAAACGAAATGTAAGGCAAATATTAAGTTAAGGTAATCTTTATTTGTCTTCCACATACAAATAAAGGAAATTTAGATCGGACAATAAGAGCAGGTTTCGGACAACGAAAGCGGTATTAGGCGACGAATGCAGATATATAAACATCATGCGTTATTGATGTAAAACAAAGGTATCTCCGTTTATAATTTTTGAAGGGGAACTTGCACAATCAGCCACACCATTTAACGCATTTGAACTTCGTGACGTCATCCACCACGCTTTTGCAACGATACAAAATTCATTATGAGCAAAGTATTTAATAATAATATTCTGAATGTTTTAGGTAAAGGGTTTAATTTTGCCATCGCTCCTAAACGGTTTCCCGTAGAAAACATAATTATCAACGTGGAATACGCCTTAAAAGGTACAGAATCTACGGTCGCTGACGAAATTAGGCTCACATTCTTAAGAACTGCAAACTTCCAAAACAGAACATTACCAAATAAGACCACCAAATGTTAAACCAAATCAAAAATGACGACCAAATATTAATACTACCGCTGACAAAGGAAACGCTACCGTCATTATCAACTCTGAAGACTATCATCAGAAAATGTCTGAACGATTAACTTCTTCAGAATATAAAAAAAAATCAGTACAATCCTACCACCTACATAGAAAAAACAACAAAATCTGTCATTAATTCTACAAAATTAGACAAAGAAACAAAACAGAAACTAATTCCAAGAGAGAAGAGTTCAAGAATCCCCAAAATATACGGACTCCCAAAATACATAAGGAAAACTGGCCATTATGCCCTATCGTCAGTGCGTTCAATTCTCCAACTCATGACCTTGCTCGTTATCTAGCAAAAAATATTTAACTGATTTGTGAAAATGGTGCATCCTACATCAGAATTTCTACACAAACTAAAAATTGTACCCTTGGCTCAAAATGACATTTTAGTTAGCTTCGACATAACGTCACTTTTCACCAAAATACCTATTGAAGACACGATGAAAATTCTAGAAGCACACTCAAAAAACCAAGATATAGTCAAATTGATAAACCACTGCATGCACTCAACTTATTTTACATACAAAGGGCAATTCTACAAGCAAATTCAAGGAGCACCTATGGGCTCGCCACTCTCTCCAGCTTTTGCGAATATATATGGAACATTTTGAAACCACTGCTTTAAATTCTGCAGATTTCAAACCTAAATGTTGGTTTCGTTATGTTGACGACACATATGTAATTTGGCCCCATGGAAAAGGAAACTTGAACAGTTTTCTAGTACATATTAACAACATTCACGACAATATCAAATTTAGTATGGAAGTTGAAGAAAATAATTCGCCCCCTTTTTTGGACACCCTGATAACTAGACTTCCTAATGGTAAATTTACACACAAAGTTTATCGAAAACCAACTCATACGAATAGATACTTGAACTCTCTCTCACACCACCATCCTGGTCAATTACATAGCGTTATGAAAGGCCTGATATACCGCTCTTACCATTTATCTGATCAAAATTATAAAACGGAAGAGATGAAGACTATTACTTCAAAATAAATACAAAGATCAAGAAATATTAAAAATTACCAACGAAATAAGAAGACCAAGACATAATAACTTGTCAAACAATGAACGCAAGATTCCTGTCATTCTACCTTATATAAAAGGAATTACAAACAGAATAGCAAATAAATTTCCCAAAAACGACTTTAGACCGGTATTCAAACCACATTCAACTTTGTCCCAACTTATAAGAAACCCCAAAGACAAAATTCCCAATGAAAATATGAGATACCGTGCAACAACTGTCGAAGAACTTATATCGGACAAACTAATAAAACATTATATGCGAGAGCCGATGAACACAAACTAGCAATTAAACAGCACAATTCATCATCGTCTTTAGCTGCACATAATTTAGATACAGGACATCAAATTAACAGCAACAATATCCGTTTAATTGCACCTCAATAAAGAATTATTAGAGAAGCAGTTGAAATTGAAAGAAGACCAAACTCTCTCAATAAACGAGATGACACTTCTGGAATGCCACAAATTTGGAAGAATATCATTAAACAAGTTGATTCGACATTTCAACCAACTCCTAATCTTCCAGAAATTTCAAACAGCTGCGCTGTAACTGTTCCTGACGTCCTCACTTCTACAACTTCTACATCATGTACTAGACAAACTACCCGAAGTCAAACACACTCGTCCAGATTAAATTTAAATTAATTACCTGGTTTCATATTGTGTACTTGGTAAAAATAGTTACCTTATTTCAATTTCTGTAATTGTCAAAATAAATTCTTGACAAAGGGAACAAAGGACGTTCCCGAAACGTTGAATTAATTTGTACGTTTATACAAGTTTCCAAGAAAAATGTCTTATTTAAACATTAATAGCTGTGGAAATCTAAATAGAAACATATATATATATATATATATATATATATATATATATATGTGTGTGTGTGTGTGTGTGTGTGTGTGTGTGTGTGTGTGTGTGTGTAAAATGCACGTTCATTATATAACATTAGTTTACTATAAAGTAGTCCAGTTATAAGCTCTAAACATTGAATTGATTAAAAAAACACATAGAATGCACAAAAAAGGTTACTAAAGATCGATAGTCGGACTGTGTTTCTGATAGAATATTTCTGTTGGTAATTTCATTTTTATGTCTTATTTTTTCAATGTGAGGGGTGAATATATCAAAATTATTGCCAACCTTAAAATTTTACTGCTACTCTTCAACATCTTAATATAAAGCTTTCAATAATGCATCCTTATTGAATAATGCATACAATGTGTCTCAACTTAAATAAACTGGATGTTTTATTGTTTATTATTTAGGAAACTACTTTAGAATAACGATATAGAATTATGTAAGTTACCAAAAATATATAAGGTTTTCCTCCGCCTCTTTCAAGAGCTCACAAAAGTTATACAAAACACCTGGTGGTTGATTAGTGCAGTGTCTTTCGAAGAGGAACAGCGTCAATTACATGTGTTACGGCGAGTAAATCTTTTACTCTAGATGTTATCCTTTTACGTTTTTTTGCAAATGAGTACGATTTCTTGCAGGAGGTCTTATCAAAGATCAAAATCTTTTCAGTGAATCATCTGACGAATACGTTCCAAACTGTGATGAATCAAGAGAACCTTCAAATGACAGTCATTCAGGCGTTGGATTAGGTGGCCTGAAACAACGTTGTGAATGTGCTAATAATACGTCTTGTGTAAAACATAATCGGATTATCAACGTTCCTAATGTTGCTGGTATATCACCTGACACCAGTAATACTGCTTATAGGTACTGAGATCCAGAGAGAGACACCATCGAAGGGGTAATCATAGCCTTCACTGTAAATACCGAAAGTGAGGGAGCAAACATATTGAAGGTTGAAAATACGAACCTAATTGGCAAGATGTGATGGGAACATCTGAAACGGTCCCTTTTTACAATTCCTAGTGCTGGCATGAGCCCCCAAATACACGAAAGTCATCACGCTAAACGTTCAATAGACTTCTATGAATTATTTATGAACGAAGATATTCTGAATATGATGGTTTTGGAGAACAACCGATATGCCAGACAGTGTAAGGCAAGAGACCGCACTCAGGGCTAGAATACATCAGTGGCACGAGATAGCCATTATCAAAGCATAATACGTCACAGCTGTGAGGTTTTAAACAAATGAAAAATTACGCAAACATTCTTTCTTAAAAAAACTTGAGTACTTATCTAGACTAACAACACTTAAGTTAGATTTACACAAACATAAATAAATAAGTAATTAAATAATGTACAAGACGAACAAATAACATGGAGTTAACTGTTAAAATAAAACGAAACTGAACGTTACCTTCGTTTTATTTTAACAGTTAACTGCATGTTAAAGCGTAATCATCCTGATTTTGACCTTTACATTATTGTGTTATATTATTGTCATTTTTTTGCAGTGTGCTGATATTTACATTGTAAAGTTTACCAAATTTAAAGAATTAAAGTGTTAAAGTTAATTGGTTTTGGAAATTATGAAACTTGCAAGCTTCTTCCCGACGTTTAAATTGAAATTTTACGTACGAAAGGTTGCGCTTTACTTCCTTTCGGAAGTGAATTTATTTGTTTGCGACCTTAAAACATTTATACAGATACTCTGATTATTTTTTATTATTATTATTATCATTACAATATAGATAGTGCATAGAGCTTTAAGTGTGTTATTTCAATTTTAGATGTAATTTTCGCCCTTCCTCATAGCGTTATCATTATTTACGAATCACATAAATTTAGATAAACATTTTGATTACGTTCATGTTAGGGATCTGTTATGATCTGGTAATACAGCGTCAACGTTTATTTATTTTTTTATGATTTTGATGATTGCTTTTAACGTAATAATTTATGAGAGATTTCTATGTTAAATTGTTTGCAATTTTTTTTATTTTGAGGATATAAAGTTTCACTGGTAAGGTTTAACGTAAAGTAAAATTAGAGTAAATGAGGTTGAGGACCTATCAGCTGGTCTTTCAGCACGTTGGTTTCATTTGTTTGCGTGGGGATATTTTTGCGGCTTTACACAAAGTACAGGTCTGAGGCTTATGTTGCCGATTTACCTGGTTTATGCTATGTAAAGGCAAGCAAGTTTTTTGTTTGTTTTGAATTTTGCTGTGAAATAGATTATAAACAAAATGGCGCCTTTTAATTTATGACTTTCCCCTATTGTGTCTTATTTATTATGAACTATCCTACTTACAACATTGATAGCACGCCTACCCCTTTTACAATGAGCTACCGACACACCTCTTATCCTCAGATTTTACTGTCACTTTCGCCCGTAACCTGCACATACCAAAATGATAAAATTTCCATATTAATCACATTGGATGTCATGATTTAACTTGTTTAATATCTGTTCTGCTACTTTCGATCTAGCAAATCCCAAATTATTTATGTACATCAATGTTGAGTTTTGTTTTTCTATTGTACAGTGCATCCCATTTTGGTTGAGACAGCCAAGTATCTCGGTTGTTTTTTTATGAAACTCAATGTGGCCTGAACGGATTTTGCCTAACTTCTTTCGTTTATAAATTACAGGGTGTTTTTGAAAATCCACACTTTTTGGATCCCCTCCATATCTATCAAGTTTCTTAGCGATAATGTCAAATTGAATTTTACGTAGAATCCAGGGGCGCACTCAATTTTTTTTTCGGGGTATCGTTATGGAGATAAGACTCAAACTTATGATTTTTTCAATGCAACACCCTGTATTTTATTGTCTCATTAAATTACTTATTTTTTTCCTTCGAAATGATATATAATATATAAACATGAAGTTTTAAAAAATGCTCCAAAATTACTAAAACATTCAATTTTAATAGTGCCATGGATTTTAAAGTTTTACTACAGGGATTATTATTTGTGATTTTTTTTATAGTAGGTCATGGATGCTACAAACACTGTTGTTGACTTTTGGAGCATTGTTTTATCAAGTGACTGTGGAGAAATCAACACATCTGATGTTATGATGATACATTTTGATACGTTTTATTGTGTTTGTGTTTGGCGATTTTGTTAATTTGTGAAATTTTATAATGGCTGACGAAAAGTATGATATCATACAATGTTTCAATCAATGCCATGAATATGTTGACGAAGCATTACAATTATATTTAAACAGGTAAACTAGTAATTTACAATAAGACATTATATGACATATTGTTTTTAAAACGTTAGATATCCAGAGAGGCGTCAACCTAGTCGAGCAACGATATTTCGACTAAAGAATAATCTACTAAATTATGGTGCGTATTCTTAACCCCGACCCAAGACGTATAACAAGGAAAATAATAAAGTGGATGAAATAAATGTCTTAGCCAGCGTCCGTGTCTCTCCTCAGACTTCTTGTACGAAGTTAGAAAACGACACTGGCGTTCCCCGATCACGGGTACAAAGGATTTTAAAAAACACCAATTGAAACCCTACAAAGTGAATATTGTCCAGTATTTATACCCTGGTGATGCAGCGAGGCCTGTGAATTTCTGTAATTGGTTTTTGAACCAAACTCGAAGAGACAATAAATTTTGCGAGTAAAGTCATATGGTCAGACGAAGCCCATATAAGCAGTGCGAGTTTATTTAACAGGCAAAATACAAAGCAATGGTATGATGAAAACCAACACCTAATTTTTGAGCAACAACAACAGGGTCGATTTGATTTTAATGTAGCCTGTTTCTTATTGGGGACATCAATAAAATACCGCATTTTTGAAGGGGCTCTCAACGCGAATATGTACTTGGCAATTTTAGAAGAAGTAATACCAGAATTGCTGGAGAATGTTCTCCTCGCCTATCTTAATGCCATTTACTCCCAACAAGACGGTGCCCCTGCCCAAAATTCGAGGTTGATTGCGCCGTTTTTAGAAGAAACTTTCCAGGACCATTGGATTGGAACAAATGGACCCATTAGGTGGCTTGCAAGGTCACCTGATTTGTCAGTGTTGGACTTTTTTTTGTGGGATTTTTTGAAAAATAAAATATACGGTAAGAGGCACAATAATATTGAAGAACTTCGTGCAACAATAGAGGCAGTTTTCCAGAATTTACAAAATCGACCTTTCATAATTTTAAATGCATTAAGACGTATTAAGAAATTGTGTCAATTGTGTGTTGTGGACATCAATTTGTACAATTCAATGAATAAGTTACCGAATAATTTCCAAATAAAATAGTATGAGTAAATATTTAAGTAGTTGCTTATTCTACATTATGAACTTTTTATTACTATTTATTTGTTGCTATTAGTTACCTACGTTTTATGTTTTGTTAGTGAATTAATTAGTGTTGTTCTTGTTCCTTTCATGGAAAAAAGTAGTATTTCTTCAATTTGAACTTTTTTTTGAATGAAAAATCCATAGCCTACTATTAAAAATCAATGTTTTAGTGATTTTGGATAAGTCTTATAAGGGTTTCCTATAGCTTTTTTCTATAGCTGTTTCTTAGATATCTTGATTTTTTCAAAAATTTTGAAACATGTAACCCTATTTTCAACACTGCTTACCTTACTTATTTTTGACTGATGGAAAGTGCTTCTGGAGTAGACAGAAGCATAAGAACTATACTTTTGAAATACTCATTGACAATTGATTTATTTACATACATGGTGTTCCAAATTTGATGAACTGTTAAACAATTTTCAAAGTTGAAAAACTTTGTTAATTCAAATGTGACACCCTGTATATTATTGGATGAATAGATGCAGCATTTAGTTATGCATCGTTTGGCTATAACATTACCTATACCTATTATCGACAATTTTCTTGTTAATTAATATTTTCTACTTTAATGTGATTTTTGACAGAAACTGAAATGTTTTTCAAAAATAAAATGAACTTAGTTCAAACTACACAAATTCTATTTTATTAAAACAATGAAATAAAACAAGAAGATAACAAAATTGAGACCATAATAACAAATGAAAAACATAAAACAATTATTTGAACATAGCTAGAAGAAAAGTGATAAAAAAGATAAAATGAATCATTACAAATGTTCCACATGACCGCCAATTTGATTTAAGCATTTTATAATTCTATCATAGTATACTCCTTGCGAAATAGATCGCCGAATTTCGTGTGGACACATACTATTGAATGCATTGTGAACACGATTTAGCAATTCCTCTCTAGTTTGAACTGGCCTAGAGTACACTAATTCTTTTATACGACCCAGAGGTAAAAGTCCAGGGGCGTCAAATCGGGTGATCGCGGTGGCCAGTTCCAAGGTCCTTGTGGTCCAATCCACCGATCTTCAAACATCAATGTCAACTGTTGGTGTACAGCTATAGTGGAATGTGCGGGAGCACCATCCAGCTGATACCAACTATTTGCCCTGTCACATGCAGGTAGAGTATTTAGAAAATCCATAACAAATCCACGGAGAATTTCAAGATATCTCGCCCCATTCAAATTTTAATCGTACACTTGATATGCCACTCTATTATCCATAACTAAACAAAAAACGTTAAAACTAAATTGGAACTGGTGATTACGTTCTCTTGTGCCCAGTAGTGATTATTTCGGCGATTGAAAATTCCTTCTCTACTAAATTTTGATTCATCGGCCCAAATAATGTTTTGAAGAAATCTCGGATATTCGGTCATTTGTACAAGAATAAATTCACAAAAGTTAACTCGTCGTGCCTGATCACCAAGATGTAATCCTTGCACAGTTATTACCGAAAAAGGATGCATTTTATACTTCTTTAATATTCTGTGGATTGATGTTTGTGAAATATCCAAATCCAGTGCAGCTGCAGTAATTGAAGTTCGTTGAATACATTCCATTATAACCAGTACTTAAAAAAAATACTTAAAACATTACAAAATCACTTAAATTGTACTGATTTGACATTAAATCAACAACAATGTTTTAATGCGTGTCAAAATCAAGGCTTACTAGATTGCAGTTTTGGAATTTTATCGGCTTTTATAAAAAATACGGAGTTATACGAGTTATAAAATGCTTAAATCAAATTGGTGGTCATGTGGAACATTTGTAATGATTCATTTTATCTTTTTTATCACTTTTCTTCTAGTTATGTTCAAATAATTGTTTTATGTTTTTCATTTGTTATTATGCTCTCAATTTTGTTATCTTCTTGTTTTATTTCATTGTTTTAATAAAATAGAATTTGTGTAGTTTGAATTAAGTTCATTTTATTTTTGAAAAACATTTCAGTTTCTGTCAAAAATCACATTAAAGTAGAAAATATTAATTAACAAGAAAATTGTCGATAATAGGTATAGGTAATGTTATAGCCAAACGATGCATAACTAAATGCTGCATCTATTCATCCAATAATATACAGGGCGTCACATTTGAATTAACAAAGTTTTTCAACTTTGAAAATTGTTTAATAGTTCATCAAATTTTGTTTGTATGCAATAAATCAATTGTCAATGAGTATTTCAAAAGTATAGTTCTTATGCTTCTGTCTACTCCAGAAGCACTTTCCATCAGTCAAAAATAAGTAAGACAAGCAGTGTTGAAAATAGGGTTACATCTTTCAAAATTTTGAAAAATCAAGATATCTAAGAAACAGTTGAAAAAAGGTATAGGAAACCCTTACAAGACTTATCCTAAAATTTTGTCAAGAATCCAAAAATCAAATAATATACAGGGTGTTCCATTTAAAATAAGGAAGTTAGTGGCGACTTCCGGTATAACCGGAAGTAACATGACCTTGAAAATATTTTAGAATAAAAGAGAATCTTACATAACCCTTAAGTCCAAAAATTCAGATTTCTAAATTGTTTCTAACCACATAAACTTCTAACGAACGCCCACCGTGGAAAACCCTGTATATATATATATATATATATATATATATTATATATCATTTTGAAGGAAAAAAATAAGGAATTTAATGAGGTGATAAAATACAGGGTGTTCCATTGAAAAAATCATAAGTTTGAGTCGTATCTCCATAACCATTCCCCGAACAAAAAATTGAGTGCGCCACTGAATTCTACATAAAATTCTCTATGGGATAAGTTTTCAATTTGACATTATCGCTGAGAAACCTCGTAGATATAGAGGGGGTCCAAAAAGTGTGAATTTTCAAAAACGCCCTGTAACTTATGAACGAAAGAAGTTAGGAAAAATCCGTTTAGGACATCTTGAGTTTCACAAAAAAGCGGCGCAGGACTGCGAAAACCGGAAGGTTCTATCTTCAACAACAACCGAGGTACTTGGCTGTCTCAACCAAAATGGGATACACTGTACACCTACTATTCGATACCAAGATAATTTATACACTACTTCATACAGAATGTGTATTCCACAGAGTACTGATAGTTCTAGTTGTTTTTAATGATTCATTAACAATTATATTTTAAAATGAATTATGACTAAACAATTTTTTGTTTTGTAAAAATTTAACCAACTTGTGCGCAAATAAGAGTTATTTATACAACTATAGAGGATCGTGGTGTATGTTTTTTCTTTAACTTAAGCTCAACGCTCAATTGACTGAGAGTTCATGTTTTGCACTGTTTTCTCTAAAATAGGTTGTAAATATCAAAAATATTCAAGATATGTGAGTGTGTAGTTAAACAGGTTTAGGTCGTAATACCCTTAACAAAATTTGCTGACAAATGTGAATAGATTAAAATTATTTACGGAACCTCAAAGATAATTAGTTAACTTTTATTAAGTATGTAAACGCATTAAGCAGAAGTATCAGTAATACAAAGGCATGCGTAACTTATTGGGTTATGCTAGTTTACGTACGTCATACAAAAAAAATGGAAGTGAAATTTCGTTTGTCACAAAATATCGGTATACAAACATTTCATCTCTAGAAATGAAAGTGTAAATTTTTTTTCTTAATTTAAAGCAGAAAATGGTTTTATAAAATCTTAATAGAATCAATTAAGTGTAAAACGGGCTAAGAATTTCCTTTAGGTAATAAGCGTAAACGAGTGAGAGCTATAGTTGTTTTATAGAAGGTGTGACGCTGATGATAAATTAACTTAATTGCAGAAACAAGTGAATTGAACATATCGTAACATCTTAATATGTTGTATTTAAATAAATTTATTTTTGTTAATCATTGAATCTGGATATTGCGAAGAGACAAGCGTTTCTCAACATTATCCGATTTCAAAATGAAAAAACCTAATTGGATCATCTTTAATCATCTATATACCTTATGAATGTATTTATATTAATTCTTTTAAGTTAAACTTCATATTTTTAATTAAAATCTAAATTCAAGCATACCCCAGTAGGTATTTAAAATATAATACTGCTTAATAATGAAGCTTTTCACTTAATCCAACTTTCAAAATGCAATAAAGAAAGTTATTAAAGATTATGGTAATAAAATGTCTTAATACTCAACTAACCCTTAAGGGTTGTAACATTCCAAATTTAACACTCGATATATTCTCTAGACGTTAACTAAAATAATTAATTTTATTGCAACAGTTTTATGTAACAAATACTAAAGCAATTTATTATCGCTATGGTACATTAAGCTTCTTTAAACAACATTTAAGATGATAAATGAACTAAATTGTGATTAATCAAACTTATAGCAATAGCATGGAAAAAAAGAAAAATTTTAGAAAATCTTACCTGAATTACTGCAGATAATCGCCAAGCAGAAAACACCGGCCAAGAACAACACTGATGATAACTTCTGCATGTTAATTATTTATTCACAATTAATTCAGTCAAAACACTCTAACGCAAAAATTTATTCCAGTTATTTTTACAACCACTAATTTTTCGTTTAGAAAAACAACCAACGTAAATTTGATACTTCACGAGTAGGAAGAAATTCACGAGGTTTTCGGACGTAATGAAAATAGAGGCGACGCTCCCTGAAACGATCACAAGGAAGCTACAGGTGCGTTTGCGGACGAGAATTATAAACGGGAAGTAATCCTTTACTAGTTTCCGATGCGACTGCGCGAAAATTTCATAAAATTGAATTGCTCTCTATTTAGACATTTTTAAAAGTAAATTTTAAATGTTAAACAATGTTTGAGACTCACTATGAACTGAATAATCTAGACAATCAGACATGCAAAACTACGGACGCACAAAACCAATACTCCTACATTTAGATTGCCATGAACACATTTACAGAATTTCAAGTGGTTTATCCGAATGTCCATTGCTATTGATTAATAGCTTCCCATGATTAAAACCAATTAATTTAGAATAAATGTAATTATTTCAAGACTGGTAACAGCACTATACTTTATGTGCCTATCCAACTTGATTCCAGAATAAAAAGCTGCAATATATTGATCTCCACTGGATACTTGCATACTGTTAAAAATAAATTGCGGTATTCAATTACCAACAATGAGAAAATAAATTGAAATTTTGTTACAAGCTAAATATTCATTAGAGCATTAAGACCGTAAAGGCAATTGTGCACACGGCACAGCTCAGTGGTGTGGGCGGGGTTCCTGCTTAATGCTGTAAAAGGGCACTCGTCACAACTCCAAAAACGTCAAAATCAGGAGAATTGCCAAAAAGGTGCCACCTGTTAGATACATTTATAGCGGGAAACATAATGAACTAGATCTTAATAACGGTCTAACAGGAAACCATAGTGATCACTCGAAATAAAGTGCTCTCCTACCTGAAAATATCTGGTGTGGAACACCACTCGACCATCCATCCTACAAAATTGATATTAAATGAAATGAAACAATCTAGATGCTAACTTAAATTAAAAGAAATAAAATAATTTTAATTTCAATTTGTTTATGAAACCTCTTTTTTATACGTTCATAACGAAAACAGGCAACATTGTAAAAATAAACACAGTAATCGGAATGACGTTTAAAACTTCGTGTCAGATAGAGATTCATAGACATAAATACATGTTAATGTAAAAAAAAATTCCAAAGCCGCCCGCTCCTATACAAATATCGATAATGCAACTTCGGCATTTTCAATCATCTTTATTTAATCTTTACATTTATTACGCTTTACATTATAAAACTTTGTAAAGAAAATTTAAGTAAAATCAAATTTTTTTAAAAAATACGTCTACACTTTTTCTTATAAAATTAAACGTTATTCAGATATTGAAAAACTAACACATAAATTCTACATTAGGAATTTTTTTGTCGCTAAATTAGGCATCATATCAAAAAATTACATAGAACATAATTAATAGATACGTTTAAGGTCTATATCCAGGTATTTTTATATCTTTGATATATGCAGCCCCCCACCCCCCTAACGGCTGGATTTCTCCCAAATTCTAAGCAGTTCTAAGCCAAACAAAAAAAGCTTAAATACAAAGTTTTAAATACGTAGGTATATTCGATCTGGAGTTATCCTGGATACTAGCATACATCCATACACACACGCACCCATACACCCACCCACACACACACACACACACAAACTCACACACAAACTCACACACAAACTCACACACACACACGCACACACACACACAAAACACACACAGACATAACAGACGCACATACAAAACACACACACACAAAACACACACACACACAAAACACACACAAACACACACACCACACATCACACACTCACACACTCACACTCCACACCCACACCCACACACACACACACACACACTCACACCACACACTCACACACTCACACACTCACACACTCACACCACACACACTCACACACACTCACACACTCACACACTCACACACTCACACCACACTCACACACTCACACACACTCACACACTCACACACTCACACCACACACTCACACACTCACACACTCCACACTCACACACTCACACACTCCACATCACACTCACACACTCACACACTCACACTCACACACTCACACACTCACACACTCACACACCACACCCCACACTCACACACTCACACACTCACACACTCACACACTCACACACTCACACACTCACCACACTCACACTCACACATCACACTCACACTCACACCACACACTCACACACACACTCACACACCACTACACCTCACACTCACACCACACACTCACACACTCACACACTCACACACTCACACCACACTCACACACCACACACTCACACACTCACACACTCACACCAACACCTCACACACTCACACACTCACACCACACACTCACACTCACACACTCACACACCACACACACACTCACACACCTCACACACCTCACACACACTCACACACTCACACCACACTACACACCACACACTCACACACACCTCACACACTCACACACTCACACACTCACAACTACACACTCACACCTCACACCTCACACACTCACACACTCACACACTCACACACTCACACACTCACACTCACACTCACACACTCACACCCACACTCACACACTCACACACTCACACCACACTCACACACTCACACTCACCTCACACACTCACACACTCACACACTCACACACTCACACACTCACACACTACACACTCACACACTCACACACTCACACACTCACACATCACACTCACACTCACACACTCACACACTACACACTCACACACTCACACACTCACACACTCACACTCACACTCACCATCACACCACACATCACACACTCACACACTCACACACTCACACTCACACACTCACACACCACACACTCACACACCACACCATCACACACTCACACCTCACACACTCACACACTACACACTCACACACTCACACACTCACACACTCCACATCACCTCACACACTCACACACTCACACACCTCACACACCACACTCACACTCACACCACTACACACACACCACACTCACACTACACACTCACACACACCACTACACACACACACACGGACACGACACGACAGCTGAACTACCAACGACATAGACACACTCACGACACGACACGACACAACTACACACTACAACTCACCACTACGGACACACACTGACACACACGACCGGACGAACCACAATGTCTCAAATCACACATTACTAAATACTATAATACAATATATATATATCCACAGCTGGGTGGCGCGACGATTATGCCTAGTTTACAACCCCCTTTTAGTAGACCACTATGTTGAGAGTATTGTTTCTTGTTCCGACGTCCTAATTTCTAATAGGTAATTCAGCATCTTGTGTAATAAAACAGGTGTCACCAATTATAGAACAGAGCGCCATGTTGTATTTCGCACACATGCGTAGTATACATATTACCAAATACGGTAGTGATCTGTCAGTCAGTTTGAAGTATTAATAAGAAAGAATGTTTTGGATTAATCAAAACCTTCATGAGTAAATTAGACTTGGAGTTACATACACCTAGATACAGATACTGTGGATCTGACACTCTTTTACAAGAACGACTAGCTCGCGGTAACAGAGGTTATCAAAGTTGGCATGGCTTAGTGTAACCAGAAGCGAATACCCCCTTAGAATGCTGTTCCTGGCCGAAAACCCATTATGGGTGCAATGGAAAGTTGGGTCTCAGAAGACCATCCGAACTCGATAAAACATTAACCGTGTAAAAAGATCGATTTTGTAGTCCCCTAAGCGCTCCGCTCGCAAGGATGGACCCGCCCTGGTCCTTTTTAACCGTACTGTGCGTCGAATTCTCCACGAAGACCTTTACTTTCCTCCATACAAGATGGTCATCGCTGAACAACTTTCACCACGAGACTGGAAAAATCGAGTACAGGCATGTAAAGCTTTTATTCAAAATTTGTATTCCACATGATGTGCTAATAAGCAGAATGTACGTCATTGAAGTGGTGAAAACCCTAGGGTAATTTATGAGAGGCATCTACACAGTGATACAGTGACAATTTGATGTACAATCGGAAGTGAAGGCATCGCTAGGTCTTA
This sequence comes from Vesta saturnalis, assembly GCA_036346205.1. NCBI lineage: Eukaryota > Metazoa > Arthropoda > Insecta > Coleoptera > Lampyridae > Vesta > Vesta saturnalis. Next base: position 4,364,462 of record JARFJB010002209.1, on the reverse strand, counting down.
TTTTCTTGAGAACGCTGCTGCTGTTACCATCAATTTTGAGCGGTACGTAACCATGATCCAACAATTACTTGAACCACAACTTGTAAACTGCTTTGGTTGTACAATTTATATTTTAATTATTTGCCTTTTGAGATATCAGTGGGTTCACCAATTTTCACTACTTGGGTTTATTGTTGGTGGTCTATTATAGAGAAATTGTAAACAGATTAATTTTAACAATTTTTATTATAACTGAAGTCGTTTTAACTGTAAAATAAACAAAATTCTGGAATATAAAATAAGATAAAATAACAGCATTCAAACATAAACGAATAGATTTCTGGGTACTTGATTTTGCAATAATTAATCCTAATACAACGTCTTTGGGTTAATTTGGCTCCGAACACGGTGTGGATCGTGCTGGGTGCGATTGGTAGTTGCGGACAGGTTCTGTACCTTCTCGGCAGGCGTCGTTAACTGAAGATATTTAATTACGTACGTGTTTATGGTAGCCAATTCCGCAAGTACGAGTGGATAATTTTGTGGGTGTAGTAAACAAAGTGGGGTGAATCTATCGTTACATGAATTTAGGGAGTTATCTTACAGGTGAGTAGTCTTATTGTTTAATTATATTTCAATAAAATTACGCGTTAAATTTTCTAATGAAAATATTTAGTGAGAATGGGATCTGTCGTACATTTATTTGTACGTGAATTGATACAACTCGTTTTAATATCAAACGAATTTGAGAATAAGGGAATATAAACAAATATAATATAAATATAGGCTGATTAAGATAAATATGGTAGGTGAACGGGCAGTTTTATCATTAATAAAGGGTGGCTTGTGAGTGATGAGATTTTAATGAATGAAAGATCCTGAACAAGTGAGCGTGATTTTTTTAAGATGCTTAGAATTAAATTTAGGTGACGTGTGAATGGTGATTGGTGTATATAGGGATGACCAGGTGGTGGTTTTCGGTTGCGGTAGGGTGGTTGAATTATAGGAGATAGGTTTCTGAATAATTCAGGAAAAAGAGATGTGTGGCTGGAGTCGGTGTATTTACTAGACCTGGTGGTCGGTGAGGGGTGGCCGTGCTGGATAACGATGGATTTGGATAAGTGCCGATCTTACTCGTAAAACTATTTCCTGTTCGGGGACTGGACCACCGCCAATGGTAATAGTATCACACAATAATTGATGACACTCACCACAAACTCCATAAACTCCGGAAGGATCGGATCAAGAATGATCGTAATTAGGGAGTGGGGTGGGAGATTGTTAGTGGACGAGAAGTTATTTCTGCGAGACGGGACCACCGTCGATAATAATGACGTCTCTCATTAATATCTATACGTTCCCCTCGTGGTAAAAACTCCGACAGGATCGTGTAAAAGAAGACTTCTTGATCACAATTTAGTTGACTGGGATGAAGTTCTGAATTATAAGGTACGATGTAGGAATTAAGCAATCAGGATATCAGGTAATTTAGGACACTGGTTAACAGGCAGGATTTAAGAATTTTAGTATTCAGGTAAACTCTCAGAATGGTATATTTAAAGAATGAAATATAGCGGAACGGAGAATGAGAATAATAGTAATAATAATAATTTTGGAATGCGGGCGATGGAATGTTTATAGGGAAATTTGAATAGAGTGGGAAAGGAGTGTGCAACTGATAACATTTATTAACAATGCTATTACAGTTGCGGAAAGAAATAAGAAATAAATTTTCATAATAATTATTTACTAGGATAAGAAAATTCAGGTGGTGTCTCGTGGAGGATGTGGTGGGGGTCAGTCGGAAATGCTCAGGATTGTTATACACATCTCCTCAGGTGAGTAGATACTTACTAGTGGTGGCACTTCTAATTCCAATGCATCCAGGTCACACATCATCTGCCGTAGTGGAGTGGGGATTCGTGGTGTGAAGGAAAGACCTTCGGATGTAAAGGGGGCGGGAGAGAGGTCCCAATTGGGTAT